>VZRS01006364.1:456512-477110 GCA_013398055.1 Ifrita kowaldi | reverse complement strand
GGAAAGGAAACAATCTCTGGCACGGGTCGTCTTCACCAGAAAGATTTTCTTGAGGAAGAGATATGTAAAACTTGTCATGTGCTTTGTCACATCGAACAAAAGTGCTCAGTACCGTTTACTAGAAGGCAATGTGGCCTGGGGCTTCTTGGAGCCATCGTTCCTCTGCTTCCCAGGCTTCTTGGCAGATGGGCATTCACCCTTCTGGGTTTCCATCCCCTACAAAGACATAAACAAACCCCATGGATCTTTAGAATATGAAATAGGAAATTACCTATTTAAAAGACAAGTTATAACCAGGATCACTGCTACCAAGGCTTAGGGAAACATTTCCTAAGTTACAGAAGGAAACAGACCAGAAATTCAGTGATGCCAACCCTTTCCTTTCAATAACCCAAGGCAGGATATGGGTGCTACCATACCGAGTAGCAGTCGAAAATCCCAAATTCATTAGTCTTGAGCATAAATGGGAACAATACAAACAGGTATGGAACAAGAAATCCTACACCATTCGCAATTTTAGGAGGCAGCACCCCACTCCCAGCCACAGGAGCCTGGCCATTAACACTGGCACTTTTCTACGGGAAACAAAATTCAGCCCCACCATCTATAGATATCAGTTCAGAGGCAGCATCTGGTACTGCAAGGCCAGCCAGAGTCCTAGTAGCTGGCAGCTTTGGTCTGGGAGAAATGCTGCGACACTCGCCACTATGGAGGCATTGCCCCACTGTCAGCCACATGCGACTGGACACTTGCTGAAATTATACTTACTGAAATCCTGAATTCAGGGAATGAAGTCAAACAAAGAGATAGGAGAAGAAATTGATGAAATGAAATGCTAAAAAGAAAAAGAGAAAATTCTGAAATGAAGTGAAAACAATAACATGGCATGGAATGACATGAAGTGCAGGGAAATGGACCAAACCTTGCCGAATTCATCCTCATTGAAATCGGAAGATTTCATTTCCTTTTATGACATGGAGACTTTCCTTTCATGAAAGGAAATAAAATCTTGAAGTCAGAGAACAAACTGAAACAAACTGACTGGGGTGGACTTACAATGCAATGAAATTCAGTTTAAAGAAATAAAAGAAAACTCTGAAATGAAGTGATTGTAGTCAAATGAAGTGAGATGACATGAAGTGCTCCCCTTGGCATGCCTTTTGCAGTTGCAGTGTCCCAGGAGGTCCAGGCTTTATGGTATGCAATCACTTACAAGTACTTAATACAGGAGTGACATAAGTATTAGTAATTAAAGGCACGTAACCCAGATTAGTATGAAAATAAGTACTTTGGTGTCATTTCTGGCCCAGCTGATTCCATAGAAAGCAGAACAGCTTAAGCAGGAAAGAGTAAGAATTTCCTGTTTAGATATCCTTATGCTCTGATGGGATACTGGGGACATCAGGGACAGAAGCAGAGTTCACATCCTGTTACGAAGAGGAGGGTTCCAGAAGGAATGATCTGGACAGAAGAAGGGTTCACAGCTTGGTTGGGAGCAAGAGCTACCTTGGGCACTTAATTCCAAAAGAGGTTGAGACTTACGCAACCCCAACAGAGTGGAGACTCATTTTATTTCATAATCTTAAAACATGGCCCTCAGTGCTGCCATTCCAGCTGTCCAGATTCCGTGACGCTTTGGTTAACAAGATGTGTGTTGTAGATCCAGTGCTTTACACTCCCATGTCTCCCACGCAACCAATGTTACTGAATCCCCAGCTCCCTGCTGTGGATATGGCCATGAAAAAGCGAGCTCAAGGGTTAGCTCAGAGGTGGTCACTTTTTCAAACAGCATCAGTTTTGAGAAACTTTATCTAAATGTAACAGGAAAACCTAAATTACTATAATTTTTTAAAATAAAAATTACCCTGTCCTCTCTTTTACCTTCCCTTTCCATTCCTGGATTGCTCTCTAAGAATTACAGTGACATGCAAATAAATCACTTCAGTTACAGATCTTTCATTCAATCCTAAATTCTTTAAGAAGCCTATTCCACATAGTATAAGGTAATGTAGTAAATGGAATATAATGGCCATTAGAAACAGAACAACAATGTGAGTGGAGGATCACCTGCTTGCAGTTATCTTGGGTCAGATTACGTGCACATCAGAGAGTCAGCTGTATGGGAGGTAAGAAACAGAGATCTGCTGGCTCTTTCCACCTGAAAGAAAGACCAGAAGAAACATCTCAAGCACCAAGCAGCTGGCAAACACAAATGTTCACGTTTCTTAGGCTGAGATGAGTCGGTCTGATCATCTCCTATAGGTTAAAATGTAGCAAAGCCCATAAAAGCTCCCTCCTGTGCTCGGGCTGCACCCCTCAGTCTGGCTTTCCCTGGCCTGACCCTCTCCCATAGAATCACGGAATGGTTCAGGTTGCAAGGGATTGTAAAAATCATCAAGTTCCAATCCCCTGCCATTTGCAGGGACACCTTCCACTAGACCAGGTTGCTCAACCTGACTATGAACACTTCCAGGGAAGGGGCATCCACTGCTTCTCTGGGAAATCTGTTCCAGTGCCTCACCACCCTCACAGTGAAGAATTTCTTCCCAACATCTAATCCAAACCTAATCTAAATTCTGTCAGTTTAAAGCCATTCACCCTTGTTCCTATCACTACATGCCTTTGTAAAAAGTCCTTCTCCTGCTCTCTTGTGGGCACCCTTTAGGTACTGGAAGGTGCTGTAAGGTCTCCCTGGAGCCTTCTCTTCTCCAGGCTGAACATCTCCAGCTCTCTCAGCCTGTCTTCACAGGAGAGACACTCCAGCCCTCTAAGAACCTTTGTAACCCTCCTCTGGACCTGCTCCAGCGCTTCACTTCCTTTTTTTATTGGGGACCTAGAGTTCTGTATCCAGCAGCCAATCTTGGAAAGCCAGGGGGGATTTCCATTCTGCTGGGGAATTTACCTTCCAGTGCTTCTTCTCTGACGATTCTACCTTTTAAAATACTTTTTTCCCCTTCCATAGCCACATAATCACCACTTTCCTCTACTTCTTACCCCTGCGGTACCCCAGCTCTCTGGCTCTGCCCTTCGTTTACTCTCGCCTTGCGTGAGTAAACAGCTCAGCTACACAGCTTGTTCCCGGTCTCCCAGGGGCGGTGCTTCCCTCGCCGGCATCCTAGCCATTTCGGGCAGGGGGAGGACGCTTTCCCGCTCCAGCCGGCCGGTGTGTATGCGGGAACAATGCGGGGAACAAGGCGGCTCTTCCCGGTTTCCGTGCGGGGCCGCTCCGCCCCGGAGCGCCGGCGGTGGCGCCGGGACGCGGGACCGGGCTGCGGGCGGGAGCCGCGGCAGAGAGCGACAGCCTTACACGGGTCCGTCACAGCCCTCGGCACTCCAAGGGTCAGTGTTCACCCTCCCTTCCCACCCTCGACCTCCCCTCTTTCCACTCTCCCTTTAAGCCGCCGAGAAATAAGGTTCTCCACACCTAGAATAATGTTTTGGCAGCAGAGTTGCACTTAAAATACTGTAAGTTAGCATTCATTCACTTCCCTCCTTCCCCGAGGCCGACAAGTATTATTACACTCCTTTTATGGGGGAAAAAAAAATAGATCTGCGGGGTACAAAGTCCCTGAGAGACACAAAGGCGTTGGAGGTGGGACTTGATACGACAAGGCCACATCTGCAACCCGGCCTTTGAAGAGTCCAGTTTGTGGGATGTCTCCAGTTCCACCCTGGACTTCAGTACTTGAGAACTCGAGCAGAAAGTGTTTTGCTTTTGCAGTTACTGGCAGGGCTGACTGGCCAGCATCTAATCCGGCTACATGGCATAGGTGGTGTCAGGTAAGCAAGCTTCTAGCTCAGACCTAGCCTAAAACACAGCAGTGGTGTAAAATGGAGCAGTGAACTGTTGCTGTATTTCTTTAATTCCGTGACTTATGGCTGGGAGCATTCACGCAGGTCATGGGAGAGTTCAGTCCATCAGATCTCTGCCCGAGGGTGAACGAGAGGTCTCTTCCTCTTAATTGACAACAGGCTAATTTTGGCCTCCTCTGGCTTCCTTGTGAAGCTGTGTCATTATGCAAGAACTTTCAGAAGCCAAGTGAGACGGTGAAAGACAGGAACCAGAAGGCACAATGCTCTCTAAGGATGGTTTCTGGGTCGAACACATGAATAGTCAGAATATGGAAGCAGCCCAGAGCAGATCTCCTCCCTTCCCTCCATCGGCCCCATACAAAGCATCCCCCAGTCCCTCATCAAGCTGAGACATGTCTTTGATTTAGAGAATCTTGAACATTATTCACTCAGTTGGAAGAGCTATAACGGAAGAGGAGGAGAATGCCTCTCGTCCAAAATAACAATGCTTCCACAGTTAGTGGGTATGAGTGTGAAAAAGGGTTTGGTGTTGCATTGTGAAGAAAACAGAGCTGACTGTAGCTCTGTTTTACTTGACAGATTAATGTGCTAAATGAAGACATAGCTGGCTTTCTCTCTGGAAAGAGCTGGGTAGGGAGATAATTTAAAATATAAACCTGCATGCAGATTTCTCTTTTGGCACTCCCTTGGTGTCTCACTGCAGGTCTTCATGGATTCAGAAATCAAGTGTATGTTTTCCTAGATGCACTGCATGGAGTGTGTAAGTCAGTCTCCTGCTTCCAGTCTAAATGCCTTTCATGCAGCTCAGCCTGTGTGACGGCTGTTCTTCCTGGTTGGGTTGGGACTATCTTGTGTAAGGATAATCAGTAGATAAGCAATTGATCTGGGATATATATGCAGGTGAGCCCTAGGATGCGACTCCCATGCTGGAAGTCAATGGAACAGCTCCCTCACCAAGAGCCTCCCACAGGAATGGTTTCAGGAAGGCTACAAGCTACTTTTCTACCTTCTTGTCTTGGTAGGTCTTCATTGCATCACAGGTTCGACAGTACAGAGTTTTGTCTGCCATACTAGTGAGTGAAATTTTCACATTTTTCTCCTCCACCTCCAAGAGCAAACTCAAATTCATTCAGATCTAAAGCCTATTTGAAATAAACTCAAACGTCTTTATTCCTGCAAAATCTGGAGCACGTTTCTAATTTCACTTAAAAGCTGGGCAGATTTTATCTCTCTTTGTATTATATTTATGGTCCTTTTGTCACTGGACATTTGCAGCTTGTTATCTTTTGATTGCTTTTTTAAAATGCATGTGCAAAAAAAAAAGACTTGCAAAAGCAAACATCTCTGTTATAATTTGTTCCATTTGGCTCCACATAGTCAGGAAACTGTTTCCATACTTTTAAAATAATTCTTTAATAAAAAATGTGCCCAGATTTGGTCCCAGATGTGCAGGAGTGGTAACTATGCCACTCCCCCTCAGGCTAGCCACTGTTACTCATCTTTGCTGACTTCAGGCTACCAAACCGTTACCACTATTTCATGCCTGACAACCGTTTCACAGGCGTGACAGCACTGATGAGCTCTATAAAAAGGTGAGAACTTTAAAAAGAGCTGTACAGAGCTCTGCTTGTGACCCTAGGAGTTACAGTCTGCATGCTGCTTCTTCACTTTCTCAGGAATTCGCTGCTTCCTGAAGAATTTCTGTCTCATCTGTGAAAGCTGTAACTTAAAAACTTAACTGTCATTCTTAAAACTCCTTTCCTGTTATCACTTTGATCTTTTCCAGGTGAGAGCTTAAATCCTGGCTGCTTCTAATTATCCTGCAAGCACAAAAAAAAGGACATTGTGTCCCTGGGCTAAATCTACTTTGTGAAAAACACAGTCCAAAATTACAGCAAAGAGGGAAGGGAAACTAACAGGAAGGAGACTTTTTTTTTTTCCACGGGGTGGCTTCTAGTATAGATGAGGCAGTTCTCACATGACAGGTTTCAAAGAATAAGGAAAACACGGGCTCAGGATGTGAAGTAAGAATACCTAAGTGGTGACTGTGACTGCCCACAGGTGGTTTGTGCAGCTTTGAAGGAGTGCCTCTGCTGGAAAACATCAGTAGCAAAAACTTGCAAAAAAACCCCACCAAAACCCAAAAAACAAAACCAAAACCCAAAAACCCCCAGACCTCCAAATCTTCACTGTCCTCACTGAAGCCCTATTTCCTTAGGACCTGAAAGACTGGTTGTTGGTCCTCTCCTGAGGCCCAGCTGAGGCTCTTTCTGCCTTCATGATGCCCTGTGAGACACAGGGCAGAGCTGGGCTGCCCGGGGCTGGCTCATGGACCAGTGCCCAGTGCTGGGGGCCACACTGGAACAACCAGCCCAGCTGGCTGCTGGGCAGGGAGAGGAGCAGGCTGGCTCTGCTCAGCAGGAACACACTCAAAACAGTGCTAGAGGCTAGAAACAGCTGAGCTGGGGCCAGGAGCTGGGGTCTGGGGCTAAGGCACTCTCTCTCTGCCTATCCAGTTTACTCCTGTTCTCCACAGAATAGCCCAGAGCATGTTTTAGTCTCTATTTTCTATTTTTTTAGTCTTTATTTTCCTTTCCTTCTGGGGACTGCTGTCTAGTTACTGTTATGCTATAATTAGAGGAATCAGGTCTGTCCTTGTGTGTTTGCACCTCGTCATATAATCTGATGGGATATCAAAACAAACAAATAAATACAAACAGGAAGTAGATCATTACACCAAAACCAGTGCTGGCTTTTATGGTCCTGCTGCTCTGTCAGGTCATTAAATGCCTTCTTGCCTTATGCTTTTGCCCATCAACGACAGGAACTGTCACAGTGCCCACATGCCTTATAAGATGCTTCCTGATTTTAAGAGGAAATATGCTATATTTGAGTTAAGCATCCTGGCAACTTCAGGGAGAGGCTGAGGGGATGGGACAGGGCACATTCGTTAATCATCTGATGAATGAAATAGTTTCTTTTTTAGATCTTAACTGGCTAGAGGGGCCCCATGACAAAAAGTGTGTTTACACTGCACAACTTTTTATGAGCACCAATGCATATATTATGATGGCTTAAAGCCCAGGCAAAAGCTTGGAGCTTTATTTTTGTTTCAGTAAGTAGATTTGATCTAATCAGATAACAGTGGCAATACAAATTTTCACAATAGCAGTTGGCCTTTATCTGACCAGTCTAAGAACAAAGGCTTACTGTTTTGCAATATATCTTTCAAGATCTTTTTTATGGCCTAAATAAATATTACAAACTCCTTGTCGTAAGACTTTTTGTTAGATTAAAATAAAAAGGATGCTCTTTGAAGGTCTTTGGGGTTTTTTTCTGAGAAATTTTACCAAGCACCAAATACAAATAGTCCTTCACAGTCAGTGAATATCACCAGCCTCTGGGAAAGATACTCATGATTTTTGCCACGAGTGAGGATAACATGAATGATATTAGGGCATCAGGCAATGATATTTGGTTCTGCACTTTCTCCAAGAAGTAGGAATGATCCTCATTTCCCTACAGAGCTGTGACCTGAGAATATAAAGAGAAGACTGCAGACTGCACAAGGGAGACACATTTGCATGGCTGGAAGGCGCCCAAGATTTGAAGAAGGAGATCGAGACACATTTGTGTATTCAGGTGTATTTCAGTGGGGTTTAGGCAGCAATTGCACAGCAACTGCAGGTGTTGGGGAGCTTCATGTAAAGAATGTGGCCCCAAGCAGGGGAGTCTGCCTGGAGCACTCCTCTCCGAGTCTAGTGCAGGACAAAGTAGCCATGGACATTTTCTTTCAAACTTTAGCCAAGGAAAGGAGAGGTCTCTGATACTGTGACTCAGTTAGACCATTAAAGGAAGTGGAAGACCTGAGTACTTCGCCTTCCTCAGTCTGAAAACCTTCAGTCTGGTGGTCACTCAAGGAAAGGGCTTTAAGCACAAGGCAGTAACCTTGTTACTGCAGTGTAACACAAGTAACCTTGTGTGAGCCTGCGGTGGGCCCGTGCTGGAGCAGCTTGTGCCTGAAGGATTGCACCCTGTGGAACAGGCCCATGCTGGGGCGGTTTGTGAAGAACTGCAGCCTGTGGAACGGACTCACATTGGAGAAGTTTGTGGAGAACAGTCTCCCATGAGAAACATCCCCTGCTGGAGCAGAGGAAGCGTGTGAAGAGTCCTCCTCCTGAGGAGGAACAAGTGGCAGAAACAACATGTGGTGAACTGACCACAACCCCCATTCCCTGTCCTCCTGTGTCACTGGGCAGAGGAGGAGGTAGAGAATTTGGGGGTAAAGTTAAGCCCAGGAAGGAGGGAGGGGTGGGGTAAGGTGTTTTACAATTTTGTATTTATTTCTCATTATCCCACTCTGATTTGATTGGTAATAAATTAAACTAATTTCCCCAAGTTGAGTCTGTTTTGCCCATGAGAGTAATCAGTGAGTAATCTCTCCCTGCCTTTATCTTGACCCACGAGCCTTTCATTATACTTTATGTGCTGTCCAGCTGAGGAAGGGAGTCATAGAGCAGCTGTGGTGGGCACCTGGCATCCAGGGCCAACCCACCACAGGGTCCAAACTCCTCCTGATCTTTGTTTCCCTTCCCAGTGGCTCTTTTCATGTCCGTGTGCTTTGTACCTGCAGCTGATTTCTTCATGGATATTTTTATGAGTGCTGCATTTTGCCAGTTCCTGGCAGGAAGATCTGGGTTAACTAACTAGGAAGGGTAATTCAGGTTAGATGAATATAAAACAGTCTCTTTACAGTTAGCTGGACTCTGGACATCCATGTAAAGAAGCTGGCTTAAATATGTTTCCGAAACAGTCACAAGAAAAGTTGTAAACTTTTGGTTTGATCAGTTGTAAACTGATGATGAAAGCACTGTGCATATCAAATTCTAAGATAAATCTGTGATTTTATACACAAACTCATCTCACTTTAGAAAACAATAATAAGGGATGATTAAGACTGTCTCTTCAGTGCCTAATATTTTGGGGTATAGAGGGAGAAAAGACTTTCAGCTATGTACTGGTTTTACAGGCAAGAAATACACCCTGAAGCTGTTGAATCCTATCTTTCTTTTTCCTTTTCTCTGGGGACTTTTTGTGCCACCTGTAACAAGCAGTGGTGCTTCACAGAAAGACATCAGGGCAACAGCAGCACTCATGCAGGCATCAAGAGAGCTCTCACATCTTGCTATCCAAACAGCAAGACGTTAAGCTATGGAGCTAAAGAGAAGAAAACCCTTCCAACTTGGCAGGAAGATTGATGTTTATCCCTTAATCCTTAATCCTAAATCAGGTTTGCAGCAATTAGAGATTAGATTCTCACACACTCAAAAAAATACTGCTACCTTTATTTTATATATATATACACCCTACTCATCTGTGATTCAGTGACCTGCAGAAAATGGCACGGATGTTTTCATGAAAATTAGCATTAGTGAAAAATTTACTTTTTTTTCCCCTTTTTGGTGCAGATATGAAAATCTTGCCAGCTTTACATCTGTCTTTATCTTTTTATCTACTCCTAAATGACTGGTATTCTTGGTCACAGGATTTCTTCTTTGTGGAATTATTCCAGGCAGTCTCCCCATGTGGTGGGCACACAATTCCTCTGTCTGACTGAGTCACCATCAAGGAAGAATCTCCTTAGAAGGATATCATGGTCCCTGCAATAGGTTATCAAAAGTATTTTTAAACTCTAAATCTTTGTGATGATAATATCAGACTGGTCTTCTCTAAAGGCTACCCAGAACCCCAAAACCTATGGCTGACAACTGAGGATAACTTAGACCTGCTGCTCATTTTCCTAAGCACACACAGTTCCTATCTGCTCCTCCCACTGACATTTGCTGGCTCATTTTTGACTTAGTTTTACGGGACAGAAGCACTGGGGCCAGCTGAGGAGAGTAAACATCCTGCTGAATGCTGCACACAACCACTTCTGAGACTGAAACTCTCCTTTCAGGTCATTCTCTGAAAAAGCAAGCCTCCAGCCCCAGCAAGGACAGAAGCAAGGTATGTAACCCACTCTTTATTTGTGTGAAATCCAGTGCATTTTTGTGGGGGGTGTGGAAAGGGGAGTGGCGAGTGCTTCCTAAATCTCCATGGGAGAGTTGCTGCACTGGCACGAATAACAAAAAGAGACAGCCTGAGTCCTTTTCAGCTTTGCTCCAGGCCCTGCTTGCTGACAGACCCTCTGGATGTCCTAATGTGTGTCCTCAGCTGTGCTGAGAGAGACAGGCACTGCTGCAACATCCACTTTCAGGTACTGCCCATCCCCATCCTCTTTTGCTGTGCTAGTGAAGGTTTCTAGGTGGTTTGAAACCAGGTTAGCAAAATCAGTTAAAAAACTGAGTACAATAGCGAGGGTCAGTTCCAGATGACTCAAAGCCTTCCCACTTTTCCCCTTCCCTTTACCACTTACCCTTTCTGACATCAGTGCAGTAGAAGGAAACAA
Organism: Ifrita kowaldi; assembly: GCA_013398055.1. Lineage (NCBI taxonomy): Eukaryota > Metazoa > Chordata > Aves > Passeriformes > Cinclosomatidae > Ifrita > Ifrita kowaldi. Next base: position 466,846 of record VZRS01006364.1, on the reverse strand, counting down.
AATCTCCCATGCTCCGCTGTGGTTCTCTAAACTTCAGTGCCCCGGTTTTCAATAATGAATATTTTCAATAATTGACAGGATAAGAGGATACAGACTCAAGCTCCACCAGGGAGGTTCAGGCTGGACATCAGGAAATTTTCTCTCTGAAAGGTTGTTTAAACACTGGAAGATGCAGCCCAGGGAGGTGGTGGAGTCACCATCCCTGGAAGTGTTCAAGAAACAGCTGGACTTGGCAATGAGAGCTATGGTTTAGTTTAGGCATGGTGGTGTTTGGTCAAAGGTTGGACTCAGTGATCTTGGTGGTCTTTTCCAACCTTAAAGATTCTGTGACTCTATGATTCTATGAATGAAGCATTTACACATCCCTTCATCTCCATGTCCCTGCACAGACATGTAACTGAATGGGGTGACCCTCATTTTTGTGGGAAGAATATCCTTCCCAAAAGTGGTGTACAGTGGTGAAGGGTTGCATAAACTGCTACATGATGGGATTATGTTAAATTACAAATCTTTCCTGTCCTCATGAGAGCAGTAAGAGGCATTTCTTACTGCCAGCATCCCTCTCCTGCTCAAGCATTCAGGGGAGAAGGTAATAACTTATGCAGAAAGGGAGCAAAGAGTTTACAAGTCTGGCTTGTCAGTAAACCGGAGCAGAGTTGGAGTGTAACAACTGTTAAAGGATTGCTGGATATTTTTCTAGCTTACAAGAATGTGGAAAAGCAGGTCAATGTAAAAGAAAAGATGTCTAAAAATATTTCCCCATTTTCTTATATTCTCATAATAAAAATAAAATTGTATTTTAAAATTTAAAATCAACATTTTCTAATTCTTGCACTCTAAACATTTTGAGCTTTTTTCTAGCTGCCTATTGTACATATGTCCATTAAATATTGCCTTTCAAAGTATTTTCTCTTTGTCACTGCTTTTGATGATGCTGTGATTTTGCCCAAACTTTAAAAGCAGCCACTCATCTGGGATGAAAATGTAGAAGTCTGAAAGATAAATGTAATTTAAAACTCTTTGTGCTAAACACCTTATATCATGGTGTCAAGAAGAACCAATATAATAGTTATCAAGTATTAAAAGGGTAACTTGGTGTTTTCCTTTCATGGTTCAAGCAAAGAGAAAAGTAAAAAAGTAAACAAGATCTTGAATGACCTGCTGTATGTTTAGTTGTGTCTTTTTTAGTAACCTACAATATTTTGTAGTCACAACAAACATTATATAGGTTACTGCTTATAATGTTCCCTTTAACTGTGCATGCTAAGTAAAAAAAGAGGTTAGTAAATACAATTATTTTTTAGTACTTGAAATTATTCCCCAAAGGAGAAGTTAAAATTTCTCCAGGGGTTTTTTAAAGTACAGTACACAGACAACCCCTTTAGGGCTAATAAATTGCTCTGTTCTTTATTATGCTCAATAAAAGAGAATTTTGATACTCACTACCTGCAATTTGCTTTCCATTGCAGCACATCCTAAATTCCTTAGTGAGACAAAACACGAATGAAGTTTGAACGCCAGGACTTCAGAAATCAGCTCTTATCCTACATCCCAAATCTCTTTTACTTCCAAGGATCAGAGCTTGTCTCGAGCACATGAGATTGTCTTAAAAATGACAAGATCAGTATTTTAAGTTGTGAGCTATGTGGGTTTCCCACTTAGTGTTTGAGCCTCTAGGGTGAAAATTTGCAGACTCACTCCAGCCATCAGAGCTGCTACAAGTTAAGGTTTTAATATAATCAGATGACTTGGAGAACATCACCAAAAATGTTTGCTACAGTAGGATCATGTCAATCATGAGACTGGATTGTGCTGTAATGTCCTTGTACTTTTTATGGAGCAGAAAGTCTCTAAAAATTGGCTGGCTCTTTCCTCTGGTATTAGCAATGGGAATGTCATAGTGGCTTCTACTGACATACTTCCTGATTTCCCAGGAATCCCTTTGCATGGCAGCAATAAGCATAATTTTAATCTAATTTAATAGTGCAATATTCTGCACAGGGTTTTATACTTGTCCTTTCAAGAGGCATTGTGCTCAAATCAGAACAGTTATCGTTCAAAGCTCCACTTTTTTCATCTCTGAAGTAGATTTACTTTGCAGACATTAAATGCCCCCTGGGGGTTTGGTTCTACAAGGATTCGCACTTACCAATTTTTAAGCAGATTGTGCTGCTTAAAATTCTTCCACTGGGTCATAATTTCATTTCAGTAAATGCTTGTCTAAAAGCAGAACCAGATGGTTGCAATCTTAGTCAGAAGGTTGGGAGTTTCTTCAAACTACACTACACAAACAACCACTTCAGGGCTAATAATTTGCTCTGTTCTTTACCATGCTGGATAAAAAAGATCTTCCTTGCTTTGGAGAGGTTTTTGTCTCAGATAAGAAGGGCGACAGGCAGACAGATGGCACAATGCAAGGGAAATCCAAGGTGGGAATAAATGGATTCATCAGCAAGGTGCATAAATTGGGTGATGCACCTTTTGTGTAACTGAGGAATTTACAGTTTGGGAAATGTAGTTTTTCGTAAAGCATGAAATCTTGCAGCACAGTCTCAGGCTACTGCATTTTTTTTGTTTCTTTTGTTGTTGTTGTTGTTTTCTTGGTGGTTTTTGTTGTTGTTGTTGTTTTGGTTTGGGTTTTTTTTGTTCCATCACTGTTAGCCTTGTTCCTGCCTATACTTTCAAAACTATTTTACAGCTGTTTCCCAAACAATTTCACATTTTCAGGTTAATTGAGGTTCGAGGAGTCCCAAAAGAGGTTCCCCTTCTTAAAAACTCATGGCTGTTAGGCACCTCTGTGTGACAACAATGTGAATTCCAAACAGGTGACTGCCCTAACAAGGAGAGCACTCAGGGAAAGAGCAGCATTTGCCTGCTCTGTTGAGATGACTGGGTGGCTGCACTTTACTTGGACAATCCAAACTGTTGTAGCCTTTTTGGAAAAACTAATTAAGGAGTTAAGCTAGTATACCAGCATTGCCAGTTCCATGGTGCAGATTAAATAGCTAGACCAAGATTTTTACTCTTACCTGGTGGGGTTTTACGGAACATAGAGTTAATTTTTAGGTTGTAAGAAGTCCTCACATCTTTTTGGGATGCATGTTCTGACTGAACAGCCTGTCAGGTGATGCCTGTCAGACTTCAGAGAAAGGATCAATCCCAAATCACATTCTTAGTGTGACATTATTCCTCTCTTCTACAGCTGTTAAAGATGTGCCCCACAACTCACTGCAAAGACAGCCAACTGCAGAACTAATTCTCACTGCTGTCACTTTCTTTCACACAGGTTCATGATGTTGTGCCATCAGCTCCTACTTGTCTTTGGCCTGTCACTGGCTAGCGGGGTGTGTGCCTCTAGAAAGTGCTACTCAGAAGCCCAAGTCTCCATATATTTTTTCTGCAACCTCACAGATATTCCACCTGTGCCAAAGGATACAGTGAAGCTTTTCCTAACTTACAACTATATCAGACAAGTGACTGCGACATCGTTTCCACTGCTGGAGCACTTGCTGCTGTTGGAAATCGGAGCCCAGTTTGTCCCTCCTCTTACCATAGGAAAAGGAGCGTTCAGGAACCTGCCAAACCTTCGTGTCTTAGACTTGGGAAGCAATAAGATTCTTCAGCTTGATCTTGATGCTTTTGTGGGCTTGCCAAGTCTGACTGTCCTCCGTCTGTTTTACAACTACCTTGGAGATTCCATCCTGGAAGAACGTTACTTTCAAGATCTGAGGTCATTAGAAGAATTGGATCTTTCAGGGAATGAAATCACAAAACTCCATCCTCATCCCTTATTTTATAATCTAACAGCCTTGAAAAGTGTGAACCTGAAATTCAACAAGATATCCAACTTTTGTCAAACCAATCTTACCAGCTTCCAAGGAAAACACTTCCTATTTTTTAACCTCGGTTCTAATCACTTGTACAAGACAGAAAATGTGGCCTGGGCCAAGTGCCCCAATCCTTTCAAAAATATTACATTTAGCTCACTAGACCTTAGTCAGAGTGGCTGGAGCACAGAGAAAATACAGTATCTCTGTACAGCCATTAAAGGGACTCAAATAAGTTCTTTAATACTTAGCAGTTCTATAATGGGTTCGGGATTTGGCTTTGATAACTTAAAAAATCCAGATAATTCTACTTTTGCAGGACTAGGAAGAAGTAATCTTCGTTTCTTTGATATTTCGAAGGGTTACATTTTCTCTCTCAATTCTTTAGTCTTTCAAAGTCTTGGTAATCTGGAATTGCTGAACCTTTTCAAAAACAAGATAAATCAAATCCAAAGGCAAGCATTTTTTGGCTTGGGCAACCTAAAAATTCTCAATCTCTCAAGTAACCTTTTGGGTGAGTTGTACGATTATACTTTTGAGGGTCTACGTAGTGTCAAGTATATTGATTTACAGCAAAATCATATTGGGATGATTGGTGACAAATCATTCAGGCAATTAGTAAATCTGAAAATAATTGATCTGCGAGACAACGCCATTAAAAGACTCCCTTCCTTTCCACATCTGACCTCTGCCTTTTTAGGTGACAATAAGCTAATCTCTGTGGATGACAGACCAATAGCTGCAACACACCTTGATTTAGAAAGAAATTGGTTGACAGACCTAGGTTACCTGTATATTCTTTTCCAAGTTCCAGATCTGCAGTATATCTTCTTAAAACAGAACCGGTTCTCTGACTGTAGGAAAAGTGCTGATGTTAGAGAAAACAATCAGTTAATATTTGTGGATCTAGGTGAAAATATGTTACAGCTGGTGTGGGAGAGAGATTTATGTTTGGATGTGTTTGGGGCACTGCCCAAACTTCAAGTTCTACATCTGAATAACAACTACCTTAGTGCTCTTCCACAGGAGATTTTTGGAGGTCTAACGTCTCTTAAAGGACTTAACCTGGCTTCCAACCTGTTGTCTTATCTTTCTCCTGGGCTTTTCCCACAAAGCCTAACAAACCTAAACTTATCTGGAAACCAGCTGTTTTCCCCTGAGCCTGAAGTCTTTATGACTTTGAGTATTCTGGATATAACACATAATAATTATGTCTGTGACTGTTCTTTAAAGAGCCTGCTGGTGTGGCTGAATGAAACCAATGTAACTCTGGCTGGCTCCCAGTTTGACAGGTACTGTGTGTACCCGCCTGCCTTTGAAGGGGTACCACTGTCACACCTGACATACGATGGTTGTGATGAGGACGAACTCCAGCAGACACTCAGATTCTCATTATTCATCTTCTTCTCTGTCACTCTTCTCATGTTTCTGGTGGCAGTCATCATTTTTACTCGCTGCCGGGGGATTTGTTTCATCTGGTATAAAACCATCACCAAAAGAGTGATAGACAGCCAACCACAGGTAGCAGATAAAAGTGAATACAAATACGATGCATATCTGTGCTACAGCAAAAATGACTTTGAATGGGTCCAGAATTCTTTGCTGAAGCACCTGGATTCACAGTATTTTGATAAAAACAGATTTACGTTGTGTTTTGAGGAAAGAGATTTCTTGCCTGGGGAAGAACATATCAACAATATTCGTGATGCCATTTGGAACAGCAGGAAAACAATTTGCATTGTGACCAGGCAGTTTCTCAAAGATGGGTGGTGTGTGGAAGCCTTTAATTTTGCCCAGAGCAGGTACTTCTGTGATCTGAAAGATGTCCTCATTGTGGTAGTGGTTGGGTCACTTTCTCAGTATCAGTTGATGAAACACAAACCAGTTCGAAACTTCTTACAAAGGAGTCAGTATTTGCGCTGGCCTGAAGATGATCAAGATGTAGACTGGTTTTTAGATAAACTTTCTTGCCAGATTTTGAAGGACAAAAAAGTGCAAAGGGAAACCACTGGTGTAGAGCTGCAGACCGTAGCAACTGTCTCACATTGACGCCGTGAGTTCCTGGCAAATGTCCCATTTCCAACTGTGCCATGGCAGGAATAAACAGAAGTTGGCTTCATCTTTCCTTGAGAAGACATGCAGAACGATAACTGTTTCAGTCTAAATCCTACAGAACATACAGACAAAGCAACCAGCAAATATATGAAACTGCAATTGTTTTGTGGACTACAACATGCATTTTCAGAAGAATTGAATGAACCACAGATGCTTCACATTTTGGGTGCATCCTCAGGCATTTTAGTCCTGGTTTTTGGAGTACTGCTTATTTAATGGTCTGTTTCAGCTAGAGAAGGATGCTCATGGTTGTTTTATCAAAGAGAACCCATGGTACTGTCCAGGAGTGACCAAAAGTGCTCTCAGGCACTGCCAAGCCTGACCATTGTGCTTCTTGGACTGCTCACTCTTGTGCTTGCTGCACTGGTAACTTCTCATGCTCTGTTTCATGGTACCATCGCTGTTTTGCACCTTTATGCTTTATATTGGTGTAACACAGATTTCATTCATTTGTTTTCCACTCAACTGACCTCAGCTCAGCTGGAACATACAAACTTTGGACTTCATTCATGCCCTTCCTCTCCACAACTTCTCTGCTTGGTGGTCAAACTACGATCATTGCTCTACATCATTCGCTGCTGTTTCAGCTTTGGTGCTTTTTCACTTGAGCTGCCTCCTGCCCTGCACAGAGGAACAGGTATTCCCTATGGATCTGAAGCAAGCCTGGGCTTGGAAAGCAAACAAGAAACCAGCTCAGCAGCTGTGCAGGCTGTATCCTGGTGACAGGGCTTTTGCATTCTGGGAGTGGGAAATACACCAGTACTTTGTAATTGTCCTGTGTAATTTGGGTTGTCCTCAGCACATCCTGTGTTCTGATCAATTCTAAGGTGTTTTCCTGCTTCTGTTGAAATTTTTTTCTAGAGCCATTAATGCCTGGTGCTCTCTTACTTCTCTAATTATTTTACCACTGTCTGCTCAGGTATGTGTTTTCAAGGGGTTGTTAAGGGTCATTTTAATAAAAGTCTGACCCAGTGTTCACTGTTATGGAACCTGCACCTATTATTTTGGTAGTGGCATACTCCCTGAGTGCTCTGTTCATCTCTGCTTGTGCATTTATTCAACAAAAGCTTACCAAAATAATTTCAGTGCGATTTCAGTGGGGTTTTTTGCTATAGTGATGAAGCAGGAATGGGAGGTTTTATAAATTGTCTGCCTCGACCTTAGCTGCAAACAAATAACATAATCTTAAGTGTTTTGATAGAGATGAAAGAGTGTAATCCACTTTCTGTGAATGCAGTCGTTGGAATGCAGATGTGGCTGTGGCTGATCTAATTTACTCTCAGCACAGTATACACGATTGCTGTTGATAAAATTACTACAGCAAAATACCTCTTCCTTCTCAATCAGTGTAGTCATTCAGGAAGGCAAAAACAGCTAAACCTTGGAATATTTTCCAGCAGGCATGGGACACGGGGTTGCAGATGAAAGAAGGGACTGACTGTGCTGGTGGAGAAGCCCTGGGTGTCGCTGTTGGCTCAGGTAACAGCCCGGCTTTCCTGAGCCCCTCCTGCCACTGCAGCTGCTGGCAGTAGGGGAAATCCTGCTGCAAGGAGAGGATTGGGAAAGCACCAGCAGCCCTGGTTTCCCAGAGACCCCCATAAGCCGTCAGAAAAGCCACCACGGGCATTTCAGCTCTCTGCACTTCTTACATTTCTCTGAAAATGTCCAACTATTTCTCCTTTTGTCCCGTCAAGCAGTGCAGATATTTATAGGTATCCTTGAAATGCAGAGGCTATACCAGGGAGTATTTCACATAAAACCCACTGGCAGACAGCCAAAGCAGGAATGAATCTATACAAAGGAGATCATCTGCAGGTCCAGGTGGTTAGTGTATGGATCTGTGCATGGTCTAAGACTTGGGGATTTTAAAAGCACCCTTAAGAAATTTTATTTGAGTGAGTATCACAAAATATTTTCAGTCAAGTGTTAATTTAGAGCCCTCTCCACTTAGGACCTTACCATATATTTACAAAACATTCCTATCATTTTGGATACTTAAAACTTTCTCCTGCTAACCTGCGTATGCAGGAATGACAAGTAGACACAGGAGATGGCTTAAACCAAGGCTTTTCCATTTCATTTGAAATGCTTCTGTTTCATGCTTATGACATAAGGTTTGCATTTACTTCAGGGTTTGGAAAGGTCTGACTTTTACATACAGGTTTTAATAAAACCTTTGGATGAAGTTTCATTGTCTGACTCTGTGCTTATTAACCAATTTCAAAACTTAAAGAGATCACACCTGTGCTAGATGCAGATGGGGAAAACTTCTTTCTTCCACAGATGCAGCTTAGAAATGTAGAATTAGTCCAGCCTCCATCTTGCAAATTCTATTGCAAGGTGTCTACAAAAAGCAGTAAAAGGATTTTTGGAGAACGTGCTACTGAACCACTCCTGACTATGGAGCAGTTTGCAGGCAAATGAATAACTGCAGTGTCAAATTTTAAAGAGATCCAAAATAACTTTCTTTTTTACTGTCCATGAAACCATTCCAAGCCTGAGACTCTCAGAACACAAACAGTTGGTACAGCCTGTCCTGTGTGATGAAAAATTGCCTTCAAATAGATCATAGGACCCTGATCACCACCTCTGTAGAGTCATCTATCTTAAATGGCAAAACCTGGGGAATTGTTGAGAAAGGGCTTGTGCTGACTTCATACCCCTCTGCTCAGCAGGAACCACAAAAGCATCCTGTACAAAAATGGAAAATGACTATGCTTGATGAATTAAGGCCATAAATTGAGCCTCAACCTCATAACTATTGATCCGATTTCCTTCAGGCTCACTGGGAACATTACTGCTCTATTAGAATTTTATGGCTCCTTAGTTAAGGATACTCTCATCAGTTTTACTCACCTTCCTCAGTGAAAAACATTAACTGGTTGGAGAGGGTCCAGAATAGGGTGTGAACTGTGGCACTGGCTCTAAAGTAAGGTATTAAGATGGAAGCTGGTGAATTTATTTGCAGTAGCAGCACAGGGGAGGACAGTGACTCAGTGCCCCGTGGTATCAGCTCAGATATTCAATAGCAAAAGCCCACTCCTGCCATTGCAATATATATTATAAACACCAGCTGGTAAAGTGGGCAGTATTGTTCAACAGTGATGTCTAGCCAGCCTGTCAGAGTCCAAGGATTGCATGGCCCAGGCACTCAGAACCAGAGCCCAGATTCTACAAACATATCCCTGTGGAGACTAACAGAATCAAACAATTGTGTGCCCACTTATAATTCCACATTTTACATTATTATTACTGTTTCACACACAGTGAAATCAAGCATCCCCTCCCATCTGACATGCATGGTAGTCTCAGTGAAGTCCAATTATACTTGTTAATCTCAATCAGAGAGACTGTTCCACCTGCTGGTAGATGTACCATGTTGTTAATTAACAAGGTGATAGATCTAACTACTAACAGTTGGTATCCAGCAGTGCTCCCACCCCAGTATCTGTGTGGAGAACACGAGCATAGATAAGACTACAGAGAACTCAATCTCGAGTGGGACACTCCTACACACATTGCCCAGAAACACTCTGCCTTTAATTTTCTTGTGTCACATCATTAACTCAGCTCATTTGCTGCCTTCTGGGTCTTTTTTTCAGCATGACAGCTCTTCTCACTGTCAGTGACCATCCACATTTCAGATCACTGGACCCCACCTTCTCGATTTCATGTGGTGCCCATTATTTTACAACATGTTCTCTTCTTGCTGGAGCTCCAGTCCAGTTAAATCACAAAGCAAGGCCCATACCTGGGAAAATACAGATGAAGAGCAGGACACAGCTGAGTGGCAGGAGTGAGTGGATGCAAATGGAACAGAAGCCTCATGTGAGAATCTCTGGAAAAGCACCAGGTTGGGAAGGGTGCACACTTGGGTTCCATGAGAAGTGAAAACATGAAGCAAGCAAAGACAGACAAGGAACAAGATAGATCTTTAGGGTCTGACTCTAAAAACATGAGCAGGCATAATGCCCTAATGCAGTAAGGAGGTTCACCTGAAAATAGCTCGAGCAAATATTGGCGGGGTTTCTTTGCACTTATACAGTGCTGCCAACAGTGAGCAGGCAGTTCTGTAAAATAAGGCTTCCAAAATCAGACACTGATGTAAAAAAACCCCAGAGAACAGAAAACAATTGTAAATGTCTGGTATTTGACCCTGTAAGACCACATTTTCACACTTTCTACATGATCAAAAGATGGTGGGTATTCATGCAGTCTGTGAATATAAGAGCCAAGATATCGTCCAGTTATTTCAGAAGTTCTGCTTAACTGTGAGGAAGATCTAAATTGGTCAGGCCTGGAATAAAGAACTTTAGGAAGATGATGGAGAAAAGACAGGCCTTTCCAGCTTCCCAGCCCTCTGTGGGCAGTGATCTTACATCACATATATCC
>VZRS01006364.1:408276-456306 GCA_013398055.1 Ifrita kowaldi | reverse complement strand
GGGGCCCCGGCCCGGCCGGGCCCGGAGCCCCCCCGCCCCCGACCTTCCCGCAGGCCGGCCGGAACGAAAGAGAGGGTCCCGCCCCTTCCACGTGTTTTAAATAGGTAAATTGCGAGAAGCGTCATTAGTCTAAAAAACTGTCCATCAACTCAGGGTCAACCCACAACAGCCTGGAATAAAGAACTTTAGGAAGATGATGGAGAAAAGACAGGCCTTTCCAGCTTCCCAGCCCTCTGTGGGCAGTGATCTTACATCACATATATCCTCTTCCTTTCATGCAAGATGTTTCAGTAGTTGCTGTTAAATAGGATCAGCAAGACTAGAGCCTTGACTGCAATGAAATAACGTGAAGGAGAAGTGACAATATGAACACTTCCCATACTGACAGATTGACATCAGCAGTCCTCACAAGGCCTCTCCTGGTGGTTGTTCCATTAGGCTGCCTGTCAGACTCTGGGAAGGTACGAAACCCTTTTGGAATGCCAAACAGCTCGTTCTGCCTTTGGTACGAGCACTTTTTCATTCTCAGCATTCAGTTACCTCTTTTCTGATTTCTGCCTCCCAAAGACGAGCTGAGCATCTCGGTCTTCAGTCTCGCTGTGCTGCTCCTGGCAGCCATCAAAGATTCCACACACACCTGAAACAGAGCTGCAGGTGCTGCTCCACCAGTATTTCCTTTAACTAAACAAAAGCTGCAAAAGCAAAGTTCAGGAGCTGAGATTTACCCAAAAAGGCCACTGTCAGCACTGACTTGAACCAGAGAATGCTGTATGCCAAGCAGGTACCAGAAGTTCTAAATTCAGCCTTGCATCACATCTAGAAATTACTGTTGGGCCAGGCCAACTCCCTACATGATTCCTCCTCTCTGTTTGTACAGATTGACATCAATAGCCTCTTCCCTCTCTAACCTTAACTTTGCCTTCTGTATTGTGTATATACAGTGCAGTGGGTGCCAAAAATAAGTCTACATTTCCTTTCCCAATATGCAAAAGTCAGAATGTAGGTATGACATGAATTATTTCATAGTGCAAAGACTATCTATTCATAGCAGACTCTGTTTGTTTCAGACATGTGCTTTTCCTTCCTTTTAGATAGTCTATTGTTCATCTTTTTCATTTGTATTAAAAATAAAATCTTTGAGAACTGCAAGCAAGAGAAAAAAAAATATATATATTTCTTCTGAAACTAACAATTCTCCAAACAGGAAGGTTAGCTTTTTCCTGTTTAGACATTATGTTCAAAGAGAGGAAGTTGGGATTTTCTATGATAATAATAATTACATGGTATGTAAACATCAGTAAGTATCAAAGAAGGCTTCACTCTTTATTTAGTGTGTCCCAAATGCTGTTTAGAGTATTTTTACCAGTTCACCAGTCTCTTGCAAAGCTGGATTTATGAGCAGTCATTGCACTGGTTTGATCACCATCTACAAGATCCCGCAGTGTAAGAAATCAGGCTGCCTCAAGCCTGCATGGAGGGCAGTGATGGACAGGAGTGGAGCAAATGGGGAATCCTCATGCAAAACAACACTTTGAGATGGCAGATTTGCAGGGGTTATACCTACCAGGCTGTTCATGCTGCTACCTAAAGCTAAGTACTTCAAGTCGTGAAGTCTGTTGACGTTGTTCCTAAAAATTGGATTGGCAATGTAATTTCAGGATAGAGATCAGGTGCAATATCAAAACACATATTTGGCACATGTGGGACCTTGTGGCAGTGAACCTCGAGGTGTTGTATAGAGATGAGTGCATGTTATTATCTCCTCTCTAAACATGGAGGAATTGAGTCAGAGAGAATGAAGTTACAAACCTTTGGTCACGGGCAGCACTGGGAAGAGAGCTCAGCTTTGTCAAGGCTCTTAGGTTGGTTTGCTCGGTTTAGTAGGAGTTTTACAACAGATATTTTTATTACCTTGGAAATTAAAGTCTTCTACTTATCTGCAGAACTAATTAACAGTGTAAGGCCTCCAGTTAACGTGCTACCAGTCTGCCCATGTGGGGCAGAACTGGTTTTACAGGGAGGAGAAGGCAGCTGAACAGTCATTGAGTGTCACCAACTTGATCTGAGCCTATTCAGGATGGGAGCAAGAATCCACTGGGCATTTCACTGGGAGTTGCTAACACTTTTCTGGTATCCACATGGGCTGATATTTCTGACGAGGGCTTGCAAATTATGAATGATAGGAAAAACCATGGAAGACATATGGCACCATAAGGACATTGTCCTCATAAAGATGGACCTGTGGGAATGTGAGCAATGGAGTAGGGAGAATAGGAAGAAGGCAAGGTAATTTGAAATGCATGAACTCTGTTTTGAGAACTCTCAGATATTAAAATTCATCAATGATCATGAAAAATCTTTGGAATGGGCCATTTGGATATGTTGCTTCAAAACAATGAAGATTAAGAATTTAACATCAATAAGGAAAAAAAAAAGGTGAAACAATAAATTGTACAAAGTATGAGAAATGAACAAAACTATCCTAACTATAACCTCCTTTTTTCCAAAGATCTGATGTTCTGGAATTGATTCCCTTTAACTCATCCGAAAGGAAAACCCCAGGCCCATACACCCAGCTTTATCTTTGGGATGGTGAGAAATGCCAGGGTGAATCACTTGCTTTGTATAAGAGCCTTAGCACCTGCAGCCCTCCTGACATCAACATTCAACACTCCCAAAAAGCAGGCCTTGAATTGTTCACTCCTTTCCTAGGGAGAACAGCCTTCAAGCTGCATTTCAACTGCCTCTTGGAAGCAATCTTGCACTTTTCAGTGTCAGCTTTCTTAATTTCAAACTTTGACCGCTTTGCATCTCCTTTTTCTAACCTCCCTTGCTCCACACTGTCATACATCCCTGCAGCATCTTTTGTTACAAACGGATTTGCAGCCACCCAGGAAAAGCCCATCCTGTGCTGTCAGGGAGGACTGAGAGCAGCTGACAAGTACCACGAGTGTCTGTGTGATTAAACACAAGTTAGGGAAGATATGCAAACCATTTGCCGAGGTATGTCCAGCATACTCACTACCCAGGCTTCAGAGAAAAGCCATGGATTGATCAAAGCCCTTCCTCATGTCTCTGAAGTCTGGGCTGCACCTCTCCTGCCAGAGGCAAGACCTTTTAAGAAGACGCCAGCTCAGCCTTCAGCTGTAGCAGCCAATGCTGCCCCTGACAGACCTCATGGCATGAGGGAAAATACAGGCTGGTGTGGAACAAAGAGAAATCCAGAGCACACATCACCTTTGCCAAATCCCTTGATACCTTTCAGGGACACATCCAGCGAGAGGAAAAATGTAGGCTGCCGGTTCGTACAAAGCCAGTGGTATTTCACTCAGTTCTGTCTTCACAATTCTTTATCAGGAGCAATTTTGGAATGTGACTTGATGGAGAACAGACCCGAGCTGTGAATGACAGAGCCTGGTTGGTTTAAACAAAGGGGAATTTCTTCCTTTTTGTTCCTAAACTTGAGACATGCTTTAGAAAAGCCCATGCAGTTTTCTGCCCTGTTTTCTATTTTTGTGCAATGCTCCTCACCTCCTCACTGAAGATGGAAACAAATCACTTCATGAAAGAAAAGAAAGGTTACAAAAGATCTTTAGTATGATTTGAAAGAGCTGAAGAACCCAGAGAAGCAGAACTACCAACAACAGCTGCAGGAAAGTTTTATCTGAAGCTAACAGAAGTTTTCAGTGTGAAGAAAGAGGAGCTGCACTACTACAGAGGACACTGTCCCTGTCAGCTCACTGTCTATTCATATTGTGGATGACCACATGAAAGACAAAGAATGGTATGAGAGGCCAATAACCTGAAATAATGGAGATAAATTCAACTTCTAAAGAATCTTGTGTAAATCATCCTCTTCGTGCCTCACTTTTTCATCTTTTTCGTGAGAAGACAGCACAAGCCCTGTATCATAAGGATGCTGTAATTGTAAAGATATTAAAACTGAGAGATAATTAAACAACATGCTGATGAAGCAATGTAAACACAGAAGACAGATAGGAGCTTGGCCTTTTTTAATTTACTTAACTCCTCTTAAGAGACAAATCCGTAGGCTTGCCCTATGGCCATGGAAGTACACTGGGACTTGTCTTCACACCCAGAAGAGCTTACTCCAAGGACAGACCTTATTTCAGTTTTTTTGCTAAAACTGGAAAATCTTTCCTATTTAGCATGAGTTCTGAAAAGAAAATAATGTAGTTCACTAGAAAGTGGGAACCCACTCCCCCTGGGTGTTCTTCCTTTCGAGTATTTGCTCATACTTCTGCGGTCGTTTTTGCTAACAGTGTCCTTTTCATCAGTGTTCTTCTCTGAAGAGACTCATTCATAATATTCTCATTTGGGTACACACACATTTGCCCCCTTGACACTTCAGCAATCCGCAGTTCCATTCATACCCCAGCACACACATCAGAAGGCTGTTTAAAAAGCCCCAGGAAGTTTGCTCAGACATGCTATTTTAGGAGACCTGGACTGGGTCTTGGAATTTTACAATATTTAGAGGATTTGGCACCGTGACTGTTTCCACACCAGGCCACGTGTGCCGACAGAACACGGAGCGTACGCCTCATGAGGGAGGAATAAGCTACCTGCAAGCTGAGCCATAAAGAGGAAGGCCTATAAAATGCTTAAGAGTGGCTGTAGTAAATGATTTGGGGAAGACTGACCCAGTCAGCCCACAGCCTGACCCCGAAGAGAGAGGCAGGCCAGGCTGCAGGTGGCCAACCACAGCGCACACGCTGGGGACACATCCGTGCCCTGCGAGGAGGGAGGGCACACAGGAAAGGTGGTCCTGCCTGAGGATGGGTTATAACACAGTTTGGAGTTAGCTGAAGGGACAGAACTGAACTGTCTCAGTCATGTTACAGCACTACAGAGCACACAGCTACAAAGCACGACACCTCCTCTGCACAACTCCACTAGGCCGACACATGTTACAGTCCTAAAATCACTGGGAGATAAAAGGGCTGCCCGGTTGTATCAAGCTCGAGGAATAAGAACGATAATTGCAGCTTTCTACAGAGCTCCAACATACTTGTTGGGAGCTGCCAGAGGCACCAGAGATGCACCTTTTTAGTCCATCCTGCTGATCCTGTGGTGAGGAGGCAGCAGCGA
The DNA here is from genome assembly GCA_013398055.1 of Ifrita kowaldi. Taxonomy (NCBI): domain Eukaryota; kingdom Metazoa; phylum Chordata; class Aves; order Passeriformes; family Cinclosomatidae; genus Ifrita; species Ifrita kowaldi. The sequence continues at coordinate 451,194 of VZRS01006364.1, read as the reverse complement.
CACTCTACAAGCTTTATCCTTCTCATCCAGCCTGGGACATCTGCACAGACACCACTGACTGACCTCAGAGAGCTGCAGCAGGGACACTCTTCTTAGTAAACAATCATTTCTGCCACTCAAGTTACTCTCCATAGGCTCCTTGCAGGGTCCAAGGTTTAGGAAGGATCCATGACTCACCTCAGGTTTGCATGTACTCAGTATTTGCAAGCCCTTAAGAAAGAGGCCTGACACTGTAAATTAGGGACCTATCAGGAATACCTGGAGAAAAAATATTTTACAAAGTAGGTTGCTGCAAGTAACCATTATGGCTGGGCTGTTCTGCCTTCTCAGTTTTCAGAGAAATGTGGTGTTTCTCAGATGTCTGTTCTCCCACGGGAGCAGGACATTTATCCAGAAACTGGTTCGTGCTTCACATTCATGAGACACAACAATGGGTGGTGAAATTCACTGAACAGACCTGCATCAACAGCAGCACAACAGCAGCTCTTCTCAGCAAAGCCTCACCCTCGCTGCTGCCATGCTGTAGACTTCCCAGATGGCCTCAGAATCCAAGTTCTTAACTCAGCAACTTACTGCTCCCTGACCTTGGTTTTACCCCTTTGAAGGAAAAGCTTAGCAGGAGACACTCTGAAGGGATCCACTTGTACTTCACATATAGAAGAAGCAGCTTTTCGTCCAGTGACCCTTTGGTAGCCCTTCTGGAGGCTGGTGATCTCCCTGTATCCTGTTGACTGTGCTTCATTGGCATGACAAAGCAGCACATCCTGCCTGAAGCTATGAACCTGAGGCCAGGCCTCATCTCGAGAGCTCCAGGATACATGCATTAATAATGCCTGATGATCTACCCCAGTGTGCTTGGTGCCTTAGTCACTGAACTGAGGCATTGCAAAATATCACTCTGTTCTCCTGGAATGTGAGTCTGGAGCCAGAATCCTCACTTAGAGCTGCTACACCACCAAAACACCCTGCACAGCAAAACCAGCACAGATTTCAGACAGGAGCTGCTGGGTTTATTCTGACTTCCTGCAAAGACTAGAGATGTATTGAGCCTCAGTTTTCAAAGTAGCGTCTGGGATCAATGCAAACCTTTGTCACAAGTGGCTCAAGGTGCAAGGCTCAGGCTGCCTCCCACCGAGATCCAGCAGCTGCAAGCATCTCTGGCAGACTGATAGCTGTTTACACAGCAGTAAATATTTTCTTGCTCCATCTATTTATACTTTCATGTCACTTCAGAATTATTTATGTTTTTATTTTAAATCAAAGATACCAAGAAGGCTATATAATTCTGTGTGTTACTTCACAGTTTGATAGAGAAAACATGACCTAGAAGGGTAAGAGTCTGAGAAGTGAGATGTGATTACTTTAGCAGAAAGATTAATTAAATAAAATTCCTCAAGATCTAATCCCTCCTGCCTAGCTCCCACTTGGCTTTTGTGACTGCTCTGCGTGTTTCAATCTACCCACTGAGAAGTCATTGAAGGGGATAAAGGTTGCAGCCCACCTGCCTGATATCCACTGACTTTGAGGAGGATGGGAAAAACATCTTTGACTGATTTTTGCTTTCAGATTTACAAGAAATAAACCCAGTCAGTAAGTTGATGACTGGTTAATGAATGTTTTGGCTTTGATGAGTCATCTGAGATGTGAACCTGAGAAATATCAGGGTGGTTTTAAGGTGGATGAACTGGGGAGGATAAGTCTTACACAATTATGTTGTGGTAAAAAGAGAACCAGGGACCACAAGTCAGAAGAGAGCAAAAGGGCTTAAAAATCAGAGAAAACTAGAGGAAAACAAAAAACACAGAGAAAACCAAACAGGCTTTTTACATTTTAAGCAATCTAAGATCTGACCCAGCTTCATCAGTAGGAAAATACCCAGGGAGTTCCACAGATATCTTAGGTTTTTTTAAAAATGCATTTTTACTACATCTTGAGTAGATTAATCCTGCAGCAAGAAGTATGATCTTTGTTTTCCAAAATCTTAGCCCTTATTGAGAAATTTTATAAAACAGTATTAGATCTTGATGGGGCAAATCAGATGATCTCAGAGCTGGACCAGCTTCTGACTTACAGCATTCAAAATGATCAAGATGATTATTCTGCAGATGTGGCCTTAAGCATAAGCTGTCTATGAATTCCACATCTAAAAAGGAAAAAATTACAGAAGGGGACCAGCACAGTGACTCACAACTCAAATCTCCCTTAAAAAAAGAGATGTCTCTGTCCCTTCCCAAAATGTGAGTCACAATTCTCTGACACGGGCCAGAAATCTGCCCTCTAGTTCTCAGAAAATGGTGTTTTTAACACAGCAGTATCTAATGATTAAGGAATTGCAAGGCCTCTTGGAGAAACAAAAAGGGCTGCTACACCCAGGTTCCAAGCAAACTGCATGACCTCTGGAGAGAAGACATCCTTGTGGATGAATGTGGGATGGGAAAACAAAGACATAAGGATTGCCCTTGATAAGGCACAGTCTCTGTGTTTTCCCCGTGACAACCACACACTTCCACAGTCACAGCAGGAATTCATTTGGCAACAGAAGCTTATTCACACATATTTTAAAAAATTCCCAGGTTTTGATGCCTCCAGGAACTTCTTCAAAAGGTGTCTTAGCAATCAGGCACTTCTGTTTCACAAATCAGAGTATCAAGCACACGGGAAAATCAACTACCCAGGAACTGCTCTCAGCAGGAGCCCTGAGCAACATCTGCCCTGGCACATTACCTTCCCCATTAGCCTCCTGAAATTAGGTTTGACTTTGCAAAAAGGAGTGTGCAGGTATCTTTGTCAGCTCCAGAGGCAGGAGACAGGAATGGCACTTTAATGATCCACTTAAAAGTAATGAAACAGCCATTTATCCTAATTGGAGGAACACTAATTATATCAGAAAGTGGCACACTCTTAGATGGCAGAGTGCAAATTCGATCTAATCAAACCTAATGAATAGGTGAAGTGTCCTGACAGGGCATCTGTGCATCACTCATGCATTCCTGCAAACAGAAAGATTGGGCTGTAGGGAGCTGATCTGGAACTGGAGGTTTTAAAGTGGAAGGTTAATTATGGTGGCTGGATACATGTTATCTAAAAACACTTTCCCACCATGAGCCTCTAGGGATGTTTTCCTTTTGAAAGAAATGAAGGTGGGAGGAATGTGAGGGTACATCCAGTGTGGAAGGCCTGCAGTGGTTACTGGGAACATGTGAGGCACTCCCTTCTATTCATGGGATGGGAGAAGGCTCAAGATGGCCTTTGAGTAAAGCCACCACAGCTGGTAAGTCACAGTGGTGAACCTTATGTTGAAATGTCTCTGCTTTCTCTCTTACTGGCTCCCAGCAAGCAGAAGAGAGGTCTTTGGCACTGCTGCTGGGATGAGAAGGCCAACTCCAGTACCTTCCCAGCCAGACAAGTCTGGAGGGCAGCAGAAGCAGAGTGTACAGCCCTGGGCTGGCACGAGGAACCTCACAAATCCTTCAGCCTCCATCCTGCAGGACAGCAGTGGGGCCACTTAAGCCAGGCTCTGAATGAGACCTCATTTGCTCTGCTTTAGCCAGGAGAAGGGTGGTTGGGATGCAAGGGTTGGGAATGGACATGAAACAAGGATCAGTGGAGAGGTCCGGGAGAGCACACTGGAGATCAGCACGCCTGGAAGAGGAGACTATTATTGCAAGGGGAGCACAGGGGTCTTCAGCAGTAACACAGATACCCTGATGCATTTCTATGAAGTGAGCTGGGTTTTCTGTGAGCTGTTCACTGATGGGATCCCAACAGCTGTGGAAAAAAAAAAAAAGACTAAAATCTTTGACACCTTCTAAAAAAACCTCTAATGAAGAATAGCAGTGAATTGACAAAGTTGAAACCTCTGCCAATGAAAGGAAGTCATCAGACTTTGCTCTGGTGAGCAAGATACAATGTTAAAGTCAGAAAACATTTACCCTCAAGCCACATTAGTCAGAGCCTAAAAATATTAGCAGAATTGGCTACATGGAAGCCATGCAAACAGCACTGGGTTTATGTACTGAAGATGCCAAGTAAACACACAAGTCTTGACCAAACACGTACTGCACTGACAGCTCATCTGAAAAAAGAGAAAGAAAAGCCATGAGGGACGTAATAAAACTCCAAGCAAAATGTGCTCCCAGCCAAAAAAACAAAACAAACCTCAACAACTCAGGATAAAAAGACATTCACAGCCTCTGAATGCCTACTGAGATTAGACATAAAAGCCTCTTCAACTTATCTTGAGTTGTGCTTTCCTCTTAATGTCAAAGGGTACCCTGCCGCATAGGAAGATGTTTATACCCTCTCATGGGAAGCCAGAGGCTTCAGATAAGGGAGTGTCTTTGGAAGAAGAGAGCTTTAAAGGCTTGGGAAGATAGCCTTTATTATCAGCCAACCCTCTATTGGGTTGGTGAGATTCCTGTTTGATTTGGCTGCAGTCTCTAGCCTCAAGTTCCTGCCCCAGCTTTTAAAATAGAACAAGATCTCCCTGCAGCTGAAAAAGGGTGAAGGGTGGAACATGTAAATAGCAATTAAAGCAAAAATCTTGTTTTTAAAAAACCCTCCCCTAAAAGATACTCTGTGCTCTTCCCCAGTGGCCGAGGCTGGCGGGCTGACAAAGCCAAGCACACTCCACAAACCAGCTCAAGTTAAATGTGACTTGCCCAGCTATTTCAGGCTGCAGATGACAACACAACCCTGACATCACTCGTTCTTGGTCTCACGATTGGAGGCAATTCAGCCAAAGGGACAGACTTCATGACTGGGGTTCATGAGTGCTGGGGGCTGTCCTGGCTTCCCCAGCAGCCTACTAGGTAATCACCTTGGGGCACCTCTCTACTTTCTGAACTATTTTTGAGACCTGTAAATAAGAAGGTCTGCATTAGGTATTAGTATATATTCTTACAACCAGTGGGGTTTGTCCCATATAGGTTGGTAAGACTACCTAGAAAAATAAAACAGTTAAGCAAACCAAACTTGGATTGGGGAATAAGAGCCCACCCATACTCCTTCCTTCCCATCATGGAATAGCCCTGTCAGACTCGTCTGAGTGTGCTAAGATCCCATTTACTGCTCATGTTTTGTGACCTTCCCTCACCTGTCTCTCAGTGTTTCACTGTACTCTTATAAATCATGGCTCTCTTGTCTCTCAGCATTTCAATCAATACATAAAATGTCAGATGAGATAACTGGTGCTCTCTCAATGCACACTAATGTAATTTCATAATGTGATTCCACTTTTCAGAGAAAAAATCAGAAAAGCTATTATTGGAACAGGAAGAACTGGGTAATCGATAAAGGGCACTTCAAAGGCAAAATTCTTAGATTTTTGAGTACAGTATTTGGCTTTGGATTATATACAGGTGGCTTCTGTGACTTCCACCCCACTCGCACATGCTACAAACCAAAATTTCTTCCAAAACCTAAGCACATCTACAACTGACCTTGGACAAAGTATCCACTGGGATGTCAAAGTAGATATTTAAGTGCCAGTACCCTGAGAGGTCAGTTAGGCCATGGAAGTTTTTTAGCATCTATGATAGATTTATATATAGCATTATTATCATGTGCTATATAAAATTTATATAGGGTTTATATATCACGTGGAAGTCATCACACTCCAGCCCATTGTTTTCTGTCTCATTTCCAAGCAATATCTGACATATGGGACTTATCTAAGGTGAAGTATCTCCAAGCCTGACAACACTGTACAGAGCTCTTGAAGAGCTGCAAAGTGCGAGGTGTGAAATGGAATCAGCTACAAAACTTTGGGGAATAATTAAAGAATTCATACGGGGAGGGGGAAAATCCCACCTTAAAAATTCAGGCTGTTTTTTGAATCAGTGCTGCAAAAAAACCAAATCCAAGGTACAGACAAGACCCAAACTTAGTCCTGCTGGCTCTGGAAGCAGAGCTGTGCAAGGACAAGATGAAATTCTGCTCATGTGTCTGCACATTTTCTCTCAATTTTTTCATGGTCATGTCATCCCACTGATATTTTTCAGCTGGGATTCTAGGGAAGATGGCTTCAGGTGGTCTCTTTCAGGAGAAGATTAGGAATGTCTGGGTGAACTGTTGACAATTTGTGCCATGTAACAGCAGCCTGCAGTTCCTGAGCACTTTGTAGACTTCCCTCTGCTCTCTGAAGGATCAGCATTACCCTCCCTCCACTGCTCAGACTTGAGAGCACAGAGAAATTGAATAATACATGTCATTGGAAAAGTCAGAGTCTAGGCTGTAATCACAATCCTTATGTTTCTTGCTTTGACCACCACTTGGACCATCCAAAATCTTTTCAAAGAATAATGAAATAGTTCTAGTTTTGCTCAGCTGAGTCACTGAACTCAGGTTTTGCCCAAGGACTGGTTGGACACATTGAACACCTCAGCAGGAAATACAAGTAACTTTCTGTGATTGCAGTTTCACTGTACAGTCTTGATGACCAGTCTCGTTTCAACTTGTAAAAGCTTTTGCTTCATAGGGAGGGAGCTTTGGTCAAGCTTAAAAAAAGTCATTGCATTGCACAATTATTCTTATAACACCCCTAATTTCCAAGTGCCTTTGCCAAGGAAAATATCATAAACAGGTTTTGTGTGAAACATGGAAATAAGCAAAGAAGCAGAACTAAGAATTACTGGGATAGACTAATTTGAGATGGGAGGGAAACTGCAAACAGAAATGAGGGAATACAGCAAGGGATATTGGCACAACGCTGTATGGACGTCTTGATGAGAATCAAAACTGCCCCAGAAAATTCACTGAAACCAGAGTGATCTCAGATATTTTCAGCACTGATAAACTGTGTGGATGCCAGCACCTGAACAAAATTGCAACTTTTCCTAAGAAGGAAAGAAAGTGAAGGGTTCTGAAGATCCAGGCATCTTCACAGAGAAAGATCAACAATATAGGAGAAAGAAATGCATTTCTTTTCAAATCCTCTGGTGCTAAAATCACCAGGAATCCAGACTTCACTGGAGCTGGATTTATTGCCAAGCATCAGGCACTCATGGCAGAGCCAGAGAAGTCAGGACAACTACTGGTTTTAATTGTTACCTGAAAGTGTGGAAGGCAACTTCACCTTGAGGTGACAGAGATAAACCAGGTACCTTGGGCACTGTTACACAGAGACAATGTCAGTGTGTGCCTTAAAGCAGAGAAGGTTATGTGGGCAGTTTGACACAGGCATACCTGACATTCTTCCCAAATTGGAGTGAAAAGACCAGCCTGTGATTTATAAAAGAAGAGACAAAGCTGCACAAAGGCCAGGGGCAGGAAAGAGATCAAAGTCTTAAACAAAACAAGTTTTTCTTATCAGATTGAGGTGATTTCTCATTTCAGAAAACATTTAAGACATTAATTTCCAGCAAAAATCATACATTCAGAATCATCTTCTGAAAAAAAAATGAATCCTGGATTAAAGAAGCTTCAGTTTTCCTGTCTTTTTTTTTTTTGTTTGATTGATTTCCTTTATCTCTTTTTCCTCTTCTTTCACTTTTTCAGTGGCAAAATTGAAACACTTAGAGAGAGATAAAAAGAGAAAATGCCAAGCAGCCACAAAGAAGTGTGGACATTTTCTGTATAAATGCTGGTGAAATACTTTGAATTAATAAAGTGTTTATGCTGCATGTAAAGGCCTTCAAAACGAAAACATTTTTAAAGATCATTTTTCTATCCTCAGCACTCCACAAGCCCTGTAATAACACTCGGAGTTTTATGAAGCATTTCTGACATTACAAAATTGTCCAAACTGCACTTGCATAAAATCATAACAATAACATTTGAAACAAACAATAATCCTGGAGGTCTGAGTCCCTGGATTCAGGTATCACTCAGCATCAATTTGAAAACAAAGAGCAAAACATGATTGTTTATTTATTATTTTCTTTCCAGCTTCTCTTTTTAAAAGTGACATCTAGGGGGGTACAGGGCTCGCTGTTTCTTATTCCTGCCTAGTGCCCCACACTCAGTGCCAAACAGAACAAAACACTTGCTCCTGCCAATCCACAGCCAGACACGGCTATAGACAATAATTTCCAGAGCTGATATACAGAGTTTATTTCATTAAATGGCTAAATATCTTGTATTTGTGTTTTTCTTTAGGGTTTTCCAGTTCAGCCATACTCTGAGGTTTCCGCTCAAAGATCAAGACTCCCAAATGTTGCAGTTTCTGACAACCCCACTCACTCCAGGCCTGTGACTCTCTTAATTCTCTCCAGGTTGCCGGAAGGACAAGGTAGAACAGCAGTCAGTCAGAAAGACACACTTATTTTCATCTCTCATGCAGCTGATATCTGAGAAGAACATCTCAGTGAGGCCCCGAGGGCAACAAGGTCTTTGATTTATTCCAGAAACTGCTTTCTCAGACAAGTTGCTCTCTTGGCAAAATTTAGAACAAATTCTTGAGCTATAAAGGCTTGGGGAAGGTTTTGACTTCCTGCCTCACTTGAAGAAATATTGTTTGCACTGTATTTTGTGGGACCCTCTCAGCCCCCCAGCAACTTAGTATTTCCTGATGGCACATCAATCTGTTGCCTTCATTGTTCATAATATCAATAACTATTATGCAAGCACAAGATTGAAGAATTATTTCAAATCCTCCTTAGCTTCAGTACCAACAGGAAAAGGAAGCTATGGCAGGAAAACCCTGCAATTACTGTTGTGCATTCCCAGGAACATCAGTCACACCACATCAGTCCATTTCCTTGTTCTTCTTCTCCCTTCTGCTCAAATATCCTCTGGCTGAGCCAGCGCAGGGAACAAAAGCTGGATTAGACATTGGTAGGAATAAGAATAGTATTTACACTGGCTAATGAAAAATGGCCAAAGATATCGACTGTCATGCTTCAAGGGGATAAACTGGCCACAAAAAAATAGCTGCCCCACCCTCACCCATACAACACTTCAGTGTGATTGCAGTGGGAACACAATCAGCACTTTAACCTTTCTTGAAACAGCCACACCTGGGAGCAGCGTCAAGAAAAATCTTGACCAGACAACTCACTCACCCTTTCTGTACCTATAGCAGTGCTAAAACTGGGCAGAGCAACAGTCCAGACCAACATAATGAAAGAATTTTGCCTTTACATTTGAAATGCTGGCAGATGAGCCACAGATGGCTGCTCTCTGCAATTCATGCCTACACAGCAATGGGTGTCTGTGAAAGCACTCCAGTTACTTTGCAGCATGTTGTCTGCACATCCACCAGGGCCCCATGTCACAGTGCTGCCCACACTGCTTAACTCCACTTGTTCCAGTCACTGGTCCTGCAAGGTCAGGCTGCCTTCATAAAGTCTGGCAGTTCTTCCTAACTCAACACATTAAAGGCCCCTACCCAACAGGACAGCAATACACACTCTCAGAGGCAAATCTACAACTTGGGCTCTCTTCCTCTGTCTCTACATGTGCTCCTTTTATTCCTTCAGTCAATATTAAATACACCTCTGAGCAGCCACTTCTGTCTCTGCTTTATTTACCAGGCAGAAGAAGGATTTATCTGGCTGCCAGTGCTATAGATTTAACCCATTATCTGAGAATTAGGCTTGCCTTTTTATTTCATACATGGTTTTTAATAACTACAATCATTCAATCACAGTGGAGATGTAATTTATGAGATGCTGCCTTCTCCTGGGGCTCTGCAAGTTCTGAATCAGGAGCAGCTAATATGAATATTAGTCACCTGGCTCTCCCTAATTCTTTCATCTATTCCTCTCTGGTAATAACTTTTCCTTCCAGAATTGACCTTATATTTATCTGTAAATCCTGGACCATCCACAAAAGGCTGCAGAAGCAATACAGAACTAAAAATGCTGGACAACCAAACAATCTGCCTTATTTTGGCATTCTTTTCAATACTGCACTATCTGTAATATTGCAGAAATGAAGCAGATACCACGTAGTGCCTTCTCTCTCAGAAAGCTGGGAGTGAAAGATTACAGTTTTAGAAACTAATGTAAACCTGAGCTTCCTCAAGTAAAGTATGCTGATGTGTCTCAAAACTTCTGCTGGCCTAAACACTGTGAGTAAACACTGTAAGAACAAGATTTTAAAATTCTTTTTTAAAAACGTTCTCAACTTTTATGACCAGATCTAGCAATTAAAGAAATCCAGGGGTTTGCCTGCTTATTTAGCTTTTATTTTTATACACACACTTAAATATGTGTATATAATTATAGAACTTTACCAGAAAAACTGCTTCCCATTTAATTTCTTCTGACAGGAAAGGATGACTGTAAATTCCAGAGTCAGAGAGGTTTTGTTCAAAATCTAAATCAAATGATGGCTCTGACATACAAGTACAGAGGTGGGCAGGAAAACTGCTCATTCTGAACAACAAGAGCAGATCACCTGTATTTCCTAACATCTGTATTTACACACTGGAAGATGTTTTAGTTTACAAAGAGCACACAAGATTTATAAAGTTTTTATTAATATGGACATTGCACACAGAGCAGCACTACCAGCTGTCCTGGGTGAGTGCTCTCTGATGCCATGGATAAACCCCACGCCTTTTCCTGTTAAAAACTCCACACATAAACAAATGGGAACAATAGATTGGTCAACTCAGTCAAGCTTTCCCAAGCCAGCACACGGCAGAGGGCTGACTGTTGGGAGGCAGATGAACTGGATTTGAAGCATCAACACAGGAAAGACGAGACAAGAGCTGGGCTCAGAGTCAGGGACTACCAAAACCATTGATTCAACCCTATTGTGATACCAGTAACCAGTTACCCTGAAAAGGAGATGATCTGTCCCTAAAAGGCAATTCCTAAAGACCATTGCATAGGATGACTTCCCACAGAAGCCAGCATTGGCTTATGGTTTAATTTCCGCAGCACAGAGATACCTGTGGGAGTGGAGCACTGAAGGCAGGGTAAATAAGTCAGGCCAGAGCTTGTGCTGTCCCAGCTGGATTCCTTTGGTGGCTAAGGGGAGTAGAGCACGTATCCCAGGTAAGGCTGTCTGCCTTTTCCTCTGCCTGGTCAAACAGAAAGATTTATGAAAGCCCCTTTGCCATACTTGCAACCTCAAAGAGGATAGAAGTATGTCACCTGTTCCTGAGCTTTTGCAACCTTCCCGTGTTATTCCAGTTTCAGGTCTCAATCTGCCTGTCTGTGAATTAACAGGAAAGAGCCTTTGCGACCTCTGAAAACCTTCAGAGGGTGATGTTCCACGTTAGGTATGATTTGCTGCTTCCGAATTAGGATCTTGGGCTCTCTGGACAGTCTCTGGGAGAAGACACACGTGCTTCTAGAAGGCTGCACCTGGATTGGTTGTCTGCAGAAGACAGCGGGGCTACATCTCTAGTTGTTATTCCAGAGTCAGTAGCTTCCTGTCCCACATTTAATTTGGAGTATTTTGCAGTGAGAACAGGGATTTCAGGCAGGACAGCACAGCCCAGGATGCACATCCTTTTCCTTATGTCAGCAATCAGCTCTAGGTGCTGCATCCATACCCAGGCAGGCTGGAGCTCCAAGATTTCCCTTTGTTACTTCACTATATGGCAAAATTTGGTAGCTGGGAGTCAAATTCTCAGTTCAGATCATCAGGTACAGATCAGCCACTGTTCTACAGAGAAGGGATGGAAGGATGGAGTCTTTTGTCACAGTTTCTGTCTTTCCCATCTCCTCTCCTGCTGCAGGAGAGGTTAGAAACAAGAGTTGCATCTGGTTCAATACACTGAAATACGACTTCAGACCCTCTGAAGTAAAAACAAACCAGTCTGAGAGCTACGACTGCTTTGAGGAAATCTATATTCAGCCAGGCACACCTAAATCTAAAAACATGAAGAGGCCGTGGCTTCCTCGCTGTCTGGTTTCCTAAGGAAGGGCGGATCCATTTCCAGATAGCATGGGCTTGGGTGGAGGGAAGTGGGAAAACACCAGAGGCAACAACATCTGACATGAATCTTTACTCTCCTGATCTTAAAATACAATGTGAAACCAGAGCACGTGCAGAAACTGAAAACTCCAGTAGGGTTTCACATCAATCAGGCTTTTCGGGCTAAAGTGTATCAAAACCCAGGAACAAGACAGTAAATGTGAGGTGTCAGGACGATTTTGGAGATCAGAAGACTCAAGAGGTTTAAATCCACAGCCCTCACATTTGCAGTCCACCTCAGGAGCTCACACCACCCCTGCTCTGTTGCCAGACTCCAGGTGGCAGAGGAGGTGACTGTACAAACAACAGCTACCTTTGGGGCAAGGCCACCAAAATAAATGAATGCCACCAGCTCCTCCTCCACTTAACAAGGGGCTCCAACAAGGCTGCACATGATGCTGAGAGCAGCGGGGATTCTTCCTCAGCTGGGCCTCTTTGCAGGCAGCAGCAACTGCAGGGATTTGAGGAACGTGAACACCAGGAGGGAGCCGCTCTCGACTGCCCAAAGGAAGGGGAATAACTTGCAGAGAAGCACAATGGCAATGGACAAAAGGCAAATTTAGACCTGGTATCAGCAGATAAATTGCTGAGAGTTCTAATCCTCAGGGATTGCATGGCCCAGTGCCCCCCTGCTGCACAGGCCACACCACCTGCTCTGCTGCTTGAGAGCAACCCTTCCCTGTGCTCAAAGCAGCAGGAGAGATGTAAGAGCCGGTCCTATTCAAGCTCTGTGTCTGGAAACACACTTAAAGAGCAGGGACACACTGGCATAAGTGCAGCCCCTCGGAACTGGTTGGGCCCTTGCAGCATCATAACCAGCTCTTGTCCTTTAGGATGCAAGTTCAGGTGCTTTGAATCATCTATGCATCCAGGCCTAGCCTTTTGAATTCATTATTTTAAAGGCCTCATGAAACACAATCACAAAGTACTAAAACTGGTAAATTAAATCAGAGCTTCTATGTCTCTACTGGTCTTGCCCATTTATAAAAATACTGAAGTAATAATAACATTAAACATCAGTAATAATAGTAGGAGTTTAAGTCAGGCATGTTATTCTAGCTTTTATATATTTAAAATAAATATGAATTTAAACATAAGGTCATAGTGTTTCTTTGACAGCACCAAAGCAGAAAGAGATTGGGCCACCTTTTACACTTTAACAGGGTGAAGTGAAAAGTAAGTTTGAACATTAGTAACTTCTTAGCTACAAAAATCTAAGTATTTATTTGGAACAACCAAAGAATCCTAGCGCATACACAAAGTTTCAGCTACACAGCATGACAAGGACTTCATTGATTCACCTTTTGAGTTTTGAAATATCTATGCTGGGCAAAGTTATCAGCTCCTGTATTAAGGGGACAAACAGAAGTTGAGATTTCAACCTCCCTTCTCCATTGCCCACAACAAACCAGTGTCTGGCATAAGCCAAACAGGCATACTCACATTCTGCTTTCAGAGGTGGTCTCAGCGTTGAGCTGCTCATTCAGGAAGCACTTCAGTCCCCATTCCCATGGGGATCCATTTCCACCAATGGACACATCCACGTCTCCATGTTGACAGCCGAATTCACTGCACTGATGTACCTATGAACCTGTGTAACAGATGCCAAGTGGAGTATATCAAAGTTATAGCACTAAAAGCTGTTTGGATGTACTTGAACAAGCACCAACGAAACCTGCTACACCACTTAGACACACCCAAGGTCGTGGGGTTGGAGGAGATCCCTCCAAGGGTACTGAAGGAGCTGGTGGATGTGCTCTCCAAGCCACTTTCTACCATTTACCAGCCATCCTGGCTAACTGAGGAGGTCCCAGTTTTTTGGAAGTTGGCAAATGTGACTAAGCCCATTTCCAAGAAGGGCTGAAGGAGTCTCCAGGGACCTACAGACCTGGAGTCTGAACTCAGTGCCAGGGAAATCATGAAGCAGATCAGCTGGGTTGCCATCACATGGCACATGCAGGGCAACCAGGGGATCAGGCCCAGCCAGCACGGGTTGATGAAAGGCAGGTCCTGCTTGGCCAACCTGATCTCCTTCTGTGCTGAGGTGACCCACTTAGTGGATGAGGGGAAGGCAGTGGATGTACTTACCAGGACTTTACTAAAGCCTTTGGCATAATTTCCCTCAGCATTCTCCTGGAGAAACCAGCTGCTCATAGCCTGGATGGGTGCACTGTTCACCAGGTAAAACCTGGCTGGATGGCTGGGCCCAGAGAGTGGTGGTGACTGGAATCACATCCAGCAGGTCACTGGTGGGGTTCCTCAGGGCTCTGTATTGGAGGCTAGCCCTGTTTACTGTCTCTAACTTTGATCTGGATGAGCAGAGTAAGTCCTCAAATGCTGTGTCCAGTTCTGGACTCCTCACTACAGGGAAGGCACTGCAGTGCTGGAGAAAGTCCAGAGAAGGGCAATGGAGCTGGTGAAGGGTCTGGAGCACAAATTCTGCTAGGGGCAGCTGAGGGAGCTGGGGGGGTTTAGCCTGGAGGAAAGGAAGCTCAGGGAGACCTTATCACTCTCTACAACTGCCTGAAAGGAGCTGGAAGACAGGTGGGGGCTGGTCTCTTCTGCCAGGTAATGAGTAATAGGACAGGAGGAAATAGCCTCAAATTGCACTACAGGAGGTTTACATTGGATATTAGGAAAATGTTTTTTCACAGAAAAGGTTGTCAAGCACTGAAACAGGCTGCCTGGGGAAGTGCTTGAGTCACCATCCCTAGAGTATTTAAAAGACATGTAGATTTAGCACTTGGGGACATGGTTTAGTGGTGGCTTGGCAGCCAGTGATCATAAAGGCCTTTTCCAACCTAAATGAGTCTATGATTTACTGCAGGTTTATAGAATGCTCCCTTTTCAAATACTGGTATTTTCAAATGCACAGAAGTTCCCATTCTCTAATTAAACATCCATCACATTATACACGCTATTGTTTGTAACTCTGTTTCATGCTTGTTACTGTGAGATCATAAAAGGTATTGTCATCTCAAATATTGTGGCTTACACACATTTTCAAGACATTTAGTCCCTCTGTGTTGTGTACAAGAGTATTTCAATATAATAAGGATTTGGGATTATATCTCTCTCTCTCTCCCCTGCTCTAAGCTAACTGAAGGTTATATATCTAAGTTATCCAGTGCACCTACTGAGCTGTCTCAAATTCTTGCATACAGGCTTGAGTACCTTGCAGTCAAAAAGTATTGGTTCAAGTCCCATAATACTTCTCAGCTGCAAATGATGAAAAAGCCAGATTAACACTTGAATGATAGTTTCATTACGACACCTTATTTTGGTATCTCTCCCCAGTCCTTCTATTTCACATACTCAAACTTCTCTGGAAAGTGATACTGTCTAGAGTCATCAGAGAAAAGTTTCTTGAATTCTCATTCAACAACAGCATGTTGCTCACCTGGGACATATTAAGCAAGGTGGTTTAAAAACTCTTTACAGAATTGAAAAAGCAGCAGAGTTTACCTCCTGGCAAACCACTGTAATCCAAGCACTCCTCAATTTTATGTTGTTTTGCTTAATACTTCCTGAATTACTTCTTTTAAGTTTCTTTGTGTGAAGGTTATGCTACACAAAAGAAGGTGAGAGTAAGTTATTATCTGTCATTTATGTTACAAGACTCATAATGCCTGTCTTTGTGAGGATTATATCCTTTCAGTGCTATGCCAAATAAAACACCTCCATGTAATGTAACTACCTACTGCTCCAAGTATTGAAACCAGTGTCAGTGTAACACAGCCCTCTCTATTTCTGCCCTATTCTGTAGTGCAGTACTGCTGTGAAGTCTTAAAAAGCTGACATATTATACTCCCCAAAGGTAAATAAAGCTTCTCTAATAAGAAAGGCTCAAAGAGATTATGCTGCACCACTACAGAAGCTGTATTTCAGGAGCTCGAGACAAAAAGAATCAACAAAAGGAGAGAAGGCAGTTTCATGAATGCATGGAATACAGGGAAAATTGGTTCCCTTTAATGTATACCAATGACTGAACGAGCTACATTTGGCACTTAACAGACTCAGTGCTATGTCAGGAAACAAACCAAGCTGTTCAGGGCATCTAAGAAAGGCCCAAAATTTTAGGGTCCAGTGAGACAGAACCCTAACTAAGAACACAGAACAGAAGAAAAGGTGAATAATAGACTTGGACAACCTTGCTGATGTGACAGGCATGAGTTCAAGTTCCATCAGATTGAAAAGAGCATTTTTTAGGGAAAAGGTTTGATGTTCAGCCATGGTGTATCAGGCCACTTGGAAAATTTTGGGACAATACTATCATATGTTATAAAAGAGATATTTAAAACATACATTTTAAAAACATAGATTTAAAAATATGTATTGAAACAGACTATTTTTGTAAGAAAAAGTGAAGGAGAGTATCTAATTTTGTACTGCAGGATGGCTCCAACAGATCTCTCCACTCAAAGCAATGCTAAACCTGCTTTTCTGTGCTGTCAAATGTTTTCAGCAGTGAGTTCACATGCCTTCAGTTCCCAATTTCTGTTCATTTTTACCTGAACTGTAAGGACTTTGATGGGCTCTGCTTTTTGCACATAAACATCTCTCCTCAAAAGTGGATTTTGGGCCAAACACTTTGGAATTTTTACGAGAGCCAATAACTCAGCAGTTGTGATACCTCTCTTTCTTACACTAACACAGCTCAAATAACTCCAATTAACTTAGCTCTGATTTATACCACTAAAGCAAGAGGTGAATTATTGCTCCAGCACATGACACACTGAAGGGGTTTTTATTACCAAACAGAGAACTTTACCAGTGAGGGAAGGGGAGAAGAGGCAGCTGATGCAGTTGCTGCCCCTGTGCTCCCCACCACGCTGCAGGTACTTGGCTGCTCCTGTCAGCTCCTGAACAGTGCCACCTCACCCAGGTGATCTCAGGTGACCTCCTCCGAGGGTTGAGCAAGGGCAGACAACCAGAGGTGCCACCTCGTCAGACAAGCTGTCCTCACCTGTCCTTCACTTGTCCTGAAAACGACTTCAAATACACATAAACTCAGTAATAATTTCAGTACACCATCCATCTTACAATTTAAACTACGACATTTCCAATTACTGAATAATACTGTAAAAATATTATTGTACACAGAGGAAGACATGGCTTAGGTCAAATTTTTAAGGGCCTGCCATTACTGAGTGTGTGTTTTAGTCCCACTGTTTTCCAAGGATCAGGGCACTGTAATAAAGCCAGCATTACTAACCAGTCAGCCATGAATGAGCTGCTCCTTTCCTAAGCCACAGAGAAACGTGCTAGAATTGCTATTAAGACTAATCTACAGACAATTTTGGTAGGGCTTTACAAGGGTTTAAGAAAGTTTGTTTAGGCCTCAAAGCAAAGCCATCCGTCTGCTCTAAAGACTCACTGCTGGAAGGGTTCAGCTTTGAACACTGCCACCATTGTGGCCAGCCCTCAGCAAGAGAGCAAGTGTTATCCTGCTGCTCTTAAGAAGACAGATGGGCATCAGTTTTAAATTAACAGCTTGGGAACTAGACTCAACATACATTTCTAACTAACAGAACCTAAATAAAAGCAACAAGCAGCTGCTCCTCTGGAATATGTCTATCCATTTGCAGGTAAGGTGACATTGATCAAAACCTAAAATAACAGAATCCAAACCCAAGCTGGACATATTACCTTTAATACATTTCAGGTGTACCAAAATACCCAAAATTACGTGTCTCCAGGAAACATCTGACTCCATGCAGCTTTCTGAAGTGGGGATCTTAGGAAAAACTCTTGGAATACAGGCTGCCAACTAAAGGGAAACAGCAAAGTCAAGAGTCCTTGGTGTGTCAGACTACCTAGTATTCAGACAGCAGTACCGAAAGCATGCAGCCTCCCTAAGCTGTGAATGATCTGTGTCACAGGCTCTGCAGAGAGCAGAGACCTTTTTCTGATAATCTGAGTGAATAAATAGTCAAAGGGTAACACCATTAAAGTGAAGGTAGTTCTGCACTGGTGACACCAGATCCAAATTCATGAGTCTGCAGAGATCTGTTATGAACTCAGAGAGGCTCCTGCCTTTCTCCCAGACTATACCTTCTACAGGCTGAGCTTTTTCTTGCAAAGGGAAGCCTTGTTTCGCACTGTGGGAATATGCAACACTTAGTAGATGGTGTCCCAGCTCACCATCATAAATCAAATGCTGCATGTATAGGCACTTCAGATGTTATTGGCAGAAGTAAAATTTAATACACCTTGCCAGCATGTGGAAAAAATTTAAGGTCCAATTCAATGAAGTCAGTGTGATTCTGGCCTGAATCACCCATCTGCTACCTATATTAAGTAGTATAACATTCTTTATATAAATAAAATATATTCGATTTTTATCATGTTTGACATTTCTTACAGTGCTAAAATATTTGTCATTTATCAACCTGTATTTTTAGAACTCTCTTGGACTGACTGCCAGGACTCCATCTGGCAAAATGAGGGGTGCTCCTAATTCAAAACACTTCAAAGCAATTTTCCCCCATCAGTTCAAAGAGATCGAATTAAAGTGATTATCGGTGATTGTAAAAAGATGGATTTTAATTTTCTTTAAAAACACAAACAATGAAACAGTAATTTAAAAGTCCTTTACGTTACTCTGTCAGCTACCTATCCACCCACCAATTCCTTGTATGAGGTGCTGCATTTCCAGTGATTATACATTGAGCTGGGTTTAATATTTTAAAGGACTTATTGTGAATATTTTTTTAATCTTTTTTGTTAAACTAATCAATGTATTACCCACGCTATAAATGTGATGATGACCTGAAAAACACAGACCTAAGGACAAGACAGACAACTAAGGTATCTATTATGTTAAACATAATATTTTTTTCCCCTGTGTGAAGTGAATTTGAGGGAGTTGGTCTCAGATACAAGCCCCACTGCAGGGAAGATTCTGGCTTGTAGTCTTTATTCCTGAAGAAAGCATACCAGCAACTTAAGAGCCACAAAGAGACCACTGTCTTCTCACATAAAGTCTCCTTCCTTCCTTGAATAATCAAAGAGATGTCACTTTAAAGACTCTCTACATGTACAAGTTACTGTCAAGTCTAGGAAAGCCTTTGGAAAGGCAGAAAGCTCACCTGTCATGTCTCAAGCTACACGTGTCATCACCAGCAGAACAATTCCCAAACACCCCAGCATGGATTAGCCACAGAAATAAAGCTCTGCACCTTCTAAAGCCAGGACCACGTTGCTTCCCAGAGGAAGCGCGAGCCAGCGGCAGGGCCCTCACCCTACCTGGGCAGCCTGCAAGAGAAGCACCTCACTGAGCCAACCTGTGTGGAGGGCACACATCCACATCCCCCATGCAATCCCAAAGCAGGGCAGGACCTCAGTCACAGCAAATTAGTTAATGGAAATTTGAGTATTTTGGGCTCATCAGCTTTCTTTGGGACTTGGCCATCACTGGCAAATCTTCGAGAGATGGCTCAGGAGGATGTAATGGTTCTTGTTAAGATTTCCTGGAATGGAACAGAATTCCAGCTATCCTCGCTTGCTCCCAATAGCATGTAAGAACTTAGTTATTAGTATTTATTTATTTCTCTCCTGAGTTTTCTGGTGATAGAGTAGTGCATAGCCTCATCAGCGTTCACCTGTCACTGGAACCAACTCCTAATCTCTTCCACTCTCCAGGAGTCGGATTGGCTTGGATTTGGAGTCTACACATGAGTTGACAGAGATGCAACACACACACACACACGAGGTGCTACATCCATAAGTATCAAACTTAGATATCTAAGTCAGTGATTGCTCCTTGTAAGCTAACTGATTTGGGAAAGATAAAGCAGTTTGCAGGGAGGAAACGGCCAAGTCACAAAAGGCAGATACAGCAGTGATCCTGCTCACTGGCCAAGCACATCAGCTAATTTTAATCCTCCCTAAGAGCACATTACACCCCAGCTCCTTATCTGCCCCGTTTCTCTCACTGTCTCAGCCTTTAAGAACATATAAATCGTAATGGATGCCTAACATTAACCTCTGTCACTTACATCACCATTGCAAAACCAGTTATTAATATAAGCAGTCAAAGGTGGTTTCCTTACTCAGGATGCAGGATGAAAAACTGGCTTAGGAAAAAAATCTCATTTTGAGCCCATCAGCTGAGAAAGTCCTGTGTTCTGTAGATGCATTGGCTGGGGACCTCCCCGAAGGCCCGTGTCTCAAAGCTGTGAGTGACAGCTCATGTGACAGGCACTATGTGAGCTGTACATTTGACAAGTCTGACAAACTGCACGCAAGCAGATGTGGTGGACAGAAAAAAAGCTGGACAACAGCAACAGCCCAGTTTATTTCTTATTCCCTTAGATTTCTTTAGATTGCTAGCACTCCAAGTCTTAGCTTACAATTAATGGCCTCTCTAGTGCACAGAAAAGCCTTGCATTGGTCTCATTACAAATGTAAGAATCAGGCTCTAAACTGAGTGACAGGTTCCAAGGTAACTAAATCCGAGTTTTATTTCATAACTAAGAAAGAATGATACTCTTATTAAACCACGCAAAACTATTTTAGGTTTTTCTGTAGATTTCAGCCTCTTCCAGTCCCCGGGACATATAAGCACTAACATCACTACACCCAGCCAAACCAAATTGGTTTGGTATGATGTGAACCTTCTGCATGCCTTCAACCTGAACACTAGGACAGAATTAGCCAGGCTTTTCCTCCAGTGATTCATTACATGCCAAGTACCTGATATCGCATCAGCCCATGAAATCTATCTTCTGTTTCATAAATCAACGTCATCAGCATAACCAAGCAATGAAATGAAGAGAGATTTGTCATTAAGGTACATAGCAATGATGACACGCTACACAGTTCCAGCTCTCAAATCCACTCTCCCTGAATGGTAAGACCAGCAAGCATTCCCATGACTACCCACAGCTATCATGTGACTAAACCCCCTACTTACACAGATACATCTGAAATCCAATGTCTTGGTTACATGGTTTAGCTCAGTATTTGTAACTTCATCTTGGAACTTCTCCAGATAGGAACACTCTGAACACAATACTTTAATTTATGTTTCTGAGCCTTCTGAGTTGACTTAATCTGATACTGTTGGCAGTAAGTCTAGAACCTGTGCATTAACTATGCCTTTCTCCACAGTAGATTAACTCTATGGGAAAAAGTTCAGTATTGCAAGGCACTTCA
The DNA here is from genome assembly GCA_013398055.1 of Ifrita kowaldi. Taxonomy (NCBI): domain Eukaryota; kingdom Metazoa; phylum Chordata; class Aves; order Passeriformes; family Cinclosomatidae; genus Ifrita; species Ifrita kowaldi. The sequence continues at coordinate 430,161 of VZRS01006364.1, read as the reverse complement.
TGCCCAATTTTGTAACTCTTGATTTTACATACATCTGTCAGCTGCATAAACTGTATTTTTGTTGTCATCACTGAGAAGTCAATAATGTTCTCTGACTATTGCTTCCACCTGTATTCTCTGGTACTTAATGGCAAAGTCTATACAGTAACTGCCAGAAAGGCAGTTTAAAATGTTTTACTGCACTATATACACAGAAATGCAAAAAGGGCTGTGTAAATGCTGTAGACCTCCAGGAGCTTTTCTTTAGATTTTGTTAGGATGAATAGTTAAAACTATTCCCCAAACAGGCTACCCTGCAGAGCTGGTCTGTCAAACAATCCTGAAAGAACACAGTTACAGTCCTGCTGCTGTTCCAAGGTGTGCAGAAGCCTGCCAAGGCAGCAGTAGAATAAAGGTAAATGATGTACTCAGGAAATGCGGCAATCTCAGTCTGCCCCAAACGTTATCAATCTCACAAGCCCTGGCTTCAGAACAGGGAGAGTTTCTTTGTAATGCTTTGTATCTTGAGATGGTTTATAAGGAGAAATCAAACACTAATGCCCTGGAACAAAACCTAAATGAAGCATAATCCACCTTATGAGTTATAGCAAAAAAACATTCTGGACAACATCAGGTTTTACTACATGTAATGGCTTTATGAAATGTATAAATGTTATTGTTCTATAAAATACATTTTTCATTCCAAAAGGCAAATTATAATTTATATTTATTCAGGACTTTCCTTTCTAGTGCTTTAAACTTACTTTTAAAAGAAAGACGCAGGATTGCCAAATTGAAGGTTTATTATAGTGTTTTTATTAACAAACTTTCATTGGAAAGTTCTGGGCGCATTAACATAGGAGGCACATTGGCTTCGATGTTTGGCATTTGACAGTCAACAGAATTGCACTTCACTGCGATAGCCTTGCCACAACAGTGGGAACTTTCATGGCAACCCTCGGAGCGAGCCTCTCTCCCTGACCTGGTCAGCAGGTGCTTTTTATCATTTTGGTCAGCCTTCAAAACTCGGTCATTCTGCAAAGAACGCTGATCTACCTTGCTCTCAGCTTTCTTTTTCTGCTTTGACAGAGAGGCTTTCTTGGTTTCCACCCCGTTCGCTTCTGTACCACCCTTTTCATCACACTTGTCTGTCTGCTGACAGAATCCCTTTTGGTTATTTGAGACGCTGTTCTCACATTCAGAGCAACGCACTATTAGAGGTGCTGCGTTTCGGCAGAGGAACTGCGAGGAGCTCATCACCTTTGGAATAGTTCTTACGTCTTCCTCTGGGTTTTGATGAGCGTGTGTATCTGTCCTGTTTTTTCTTTGATGTGCCTGGAACTGTTGCACGGACTGGAGGAAAAAATTTTTAGGCAGAGAGTTTTGTGTCATGGTTCTTTTGAGCCGTCCCTGAAGGCAGCTGCAATGAAGGACGTGCTGGACTGGATGCATGTAACCCTCAGCAGCTTGCTGTAAAGCATTTATCGGAGCTACAGAGCTTTGGATCTGCACGGTGCCCGGGGAAGGAGCACACTGGTAACAGAAGGTGTCACTTAACTGCTGACAGGAGTGCGGACTCCACTTCACCGCCACCTGCTTATATGCATCAGGACAGCTACACTGCCTGTTCTGAGAGAAAATCGGGCATATGGTGTGTTGGTCAATAGATGTCTGCAGCACAGCTGAACTTGCAACATTTTTGACACCTTTATTGACTTCACTATTATAGGCTGGATGCATAGGCACACATGAGTTTTGGGGCCTGCTGCTGAAGAGCTCTGAGCAGATATGGGTTTCTTCGTATGTCACTTTCTCCGCAGGGTTACAAATGCCGGTTTGTGATGCCAGAGGCTCAAGCTCATAGTGCTCATGCTCCATTTCTGGTTTCTGATTTCTGGAGTCCAGCTGATACTTGCTAACAGGATGTGATTTGTTTTGACTTCTGCCCCCTTGGGCTCCTGAAAAGGCCTGAGAGAAGGCATTACATCGCAGTTTTTTTGGTAGTGGGATCTGGCCACAAGTGCCCTGGGGCCCAAGGCATCGGCACATGCACTGGAAGAAGAACGTTGCAAAAGCCCAACTAATGCACATTATAAGCATCATGAAAGTGCCAAGCTGCGTGTATGCCAACACTGTCGAGGGCATCATCATTGCCCCAGCTACAAATGTAGTCAAGGCAGCCATTGCAATAGCAGAACCCATACGGCTTAGAGAAAAAATGACCTTCCCCTCTCGGTCAGGGTCAGGGGCTAAGCGATAAGCCACTCCATAATGAACAGCAAAGTCCACTGACAAGCCAACAGCCACCGAGATTGTGACAGATTCCAACACGTTCAGCTCCCACCCAAGAAGAACCAGAGAACCTACAGTGACAAAAATAGTTCCAGCTATTGAAACTATTGCATAAAGGCTTATGATTATGTTCCAAGTTGTAAGAAGCATTACGCTAAATGCAACGGCAACTGAAAGGCCCATGGCAATCAGAGTACCATCAGAAAGACTGTCCTGAAGATCATAAAATTCAAGGTTACTCACAAACCAACCATTGCTAAGACCTTCGGGAGCAGAACTAAGCTCACTTGAAATCCACGAGTCCACCTCTTTGTAGAACTGATGCATTTTCTCATAAGCCAGTGTGAAGAGGTAGGTGCTTTGAAACTCCAACACCACTGCCCTGATGGTGTCATTTAGGTCAAAGCGAGGCCCTGGGGTTTTGCTATCTAAATGGTACCCTGTGCTTCTTTCTAGTTCCATTATAGCTCTCTTGATACATAATTCAAAAACTTCTTGTTTGTATGGAAAGCTCCAGTGGCTACAGCAGGGGTAAAGAGATGGCTCATCACAGTCTTGATTTTCCATCCACTGCTTGAATGTTTCAATGAAGCAGCTTGTGAAGTCTTGTTCTTCTGTCTGATAAAAAAAGGTTTGATTTCTTAACTTCTGACAGAAACGTAAAATCCAAACCTGTGAGGCTGGGCTAGCAATATTAAAACTGGTATCCAGCTGCAGCTTTCCTTTGCTTTTAGGGTTTAAAGGGTCACCATTATCCTCAGGTGTGACACCCCAGATTACTGTAATCGGCATGTGGAGCTCTTCTCCATGGTGGACACGTTCAAACATAAAAAGTTTTTTGTACTCTGCATCGTATCGTTCAAATGGGTGAGAAGACCTAAAAACCTGAAACTCAGAGAGCTCCAATGACGGCAGTTTCATCTTTGGATTTACACACACAATATATGCTCCACCAATTGTTAAGGCAAGGAACCAGAAAAGCCAAATATACCGAAATTTGATAACAATGCATGGCAAAACTTTCTCAAAAAATATCCTGGATGCTTCTGAGACTGCAAAAATAATCTTGTGGAACATTTGGCACAACACTGTCCAGCAGTTTTTGTTGTTATATACCCTCTGCTGAGGTTTCTTAAAGCAACTGAAAATATTGAGAAGATATCGTTCATGTAATACAACTACAGCAGGCAGCCATGTAACCATCAAAACATAATTCACCAGAATGGCAGTGCCAGCATAAACACCAAAACACCTGATTGCTGTGATATTGCTGACATAATTAGCATAGAAGGCAGCAGCGGTTGTAAAACTCGTGACAAACATGGAAAGAGCAGCGTGTTGCAATGTGATGCTCACTGTCTCAGAAGTTCCAGCATGAGGTTTATCAAACTTTGTGTAGTTCCACACATCACATAAAACAAAAGCATCATCTGCTCCAATCCCAACGAGGATAATCAATGCTGTGAGATTCATGAACGGAAAGAACTCAAAATTAAATACTACCCGATAGAGAAAATAAGAAATAATCAAGGAACTAATTATTGCAAACATAGTCATCAGCGTGATAAACATGGACTTGGTGTACACACACATAACTAACAGAACAATTACAATGGCTATGGCAGGATACACAGTATCCATCAACAGGTAATCCTGAAACAACCTATGTTTTATTCCGAACTCAATCCCCGTGACGGTTGTCACACCATCGGAAGCATTCCAGTTCTCAAAGTTATCTAGGTAAATGCTCATCATGCTTTCCCCTTTCTCGGTGGGAGAGAAGAGCATGCTGTATTTTAAAGCTGGTAAGACATAGTCAGCTGTCTTTGGGCTTAGGAAATCCTTGTCCACTAGGTAGTGAAGGATCTGGTAAACAGCGTTGTACTTGGTACATTTGCGAGGCACGTTAGTACACTTGAGTTGGTCCTTCCTTTTGGCATTCATATCCCAGCAGTCCGGCCCCAGGGTCCCATTGTAGTAGTATTTGGCACATGTGCGAAGCAGCTTTAGGGTGTGAGAGACGTCCCGCTCGACAATTTTCTGACACGATGACCTGTTGTTTAGAATAGCAATATAGTTGCCCAGTGTCCAGCTGGGACAGCACGAAGCAGCAGTGGCTCTCTGGCAGAGATCACCAAACTGGGAATGGGATCTGATCTGTATGAAGACAGGCAGGGAGAAAAATCCTATTTAAAGTAATAGTCTGAAACATTCAGTAACAAAAAAAAAAAACAACCCAAAAAATGACTTAAAATTATGAAAATTCAGTTTACAGTTCTTTGGGTGTGAACATTTTAAATTCTTATTTCCACACACACTGCTTTTGATCAGTATCCTCTTACACACAGCAGACTAAACCAGCCAGTATACAGACTTGTCACAGTGGCACAGAATTGGCAGAAGCATTAAGAGTATTATTTGAAGATCCACTGAGGTGTTTAGTTTCTTTCCAGACTGAGGACTGTTAACTCTCTTCTATTATCTCATGCAATACTCCTGAGAATAAGCAATCAGCCATACATCAGTGAAGTTTCATTCAGCTTGGAATCATATCCTGAAGTTCCTAGGAGAGGTAGGTACTTACCATCCAGAAAAGAAGGATGTGACAGCTTTAAGATGACTTCCATCCCTCACCTCTCTTCTACAACCCTTATTTTATGAGTCTTTTTTAGCTCTTGTACAGTGACAGGCGCTGTCCCCAAAAGCTCTGCCTGCCACCCAGGCACTGCATGTCCCTAAGTCATGCAGGATTTCCAAAGCACAAGCACAGGATAATTCACTGTCATGAAGCACCCCAAAATAACAGGTCATGCCTCTGAATGCTGCACCCACGGTGAGACAAAGTCCCAGGAGTTGACTCAGGAGTGGAGTGGAGGGAGCTGCAGTAGCAGCGAGGCCAGAGAAGTCACAGGGATGAGCAGGCAACAGTGGCAAGCACAGAGGGGACAGAGCTGGGACATGGGGGAGCACTGCTGTTGTCAGCTCAAGCAACTGCCCAAAGCCCAGGAACTTTACAGAAAGGATAGTAACTTTAACATTCTGATTAAAGATTCTCCTGAACTAAAAGTGTCTTAATCCCTTATGGGGATATTTTTCTTTTGCTTCTAGAATATTCCAGATTTAGGTGAAGACAGTAAGAGCACAACTTAGCTAAATTACCACAAGACACTTCTATGCAAACTGAAAGTAACTATAAACCAGAAGCAAAACTCTTAAGTAACAAGGTTAGATCAGGGAAATTTTCTCAAGTTGAGAAAACTCAATCTTTGGAGAGCATGAGGAATAAAAGTCTCAAAAACCAGAACTCCCATTATATGTGACAAAGTAGAATTATACTTTCAAATAGTTAGATATATGTAAAATTTTTGTTTAGATAAAGTTACACAGAATGAACACATATTAATACAGTCACATTAATAAAGCCATGTGCTTCAGATTTTATAGGACTGGGTCCTGAAACAGTTGCCCATGTATGCTTTAAATTTAGGTGATCTGACAGAAACGACTTAGCCTCTTTTTACTTTTTTTTCTTCAGCAAAATTGCACAGGTTTATTATTAGCAATCCTTCATAATGCAGACAAAAAAATCCACTTGGGGATTCTCTCAGCAGTTATAAAAGCTTTAATATGGACCAAATTTTGTCAACCAGTTTCTGAACAATAACAAACTGGCATTCCAAAAAAACAGGATAATTCACATTTGATTGTTTCCAGATAAAAACACTCACACATGCAAACTCAGGAAAAACGGAACAGCCTACTAAATAAAAGGAAGCACTGGAATAGCATATCTGTGTTTTTCATGGCACATCTCCAGGTTAGTCCTATAAGGATATAACAGGCAAACTGGGAGGAGAGGATTGTATTGTCTTCTCTATGTATTCAGGTTCAAGATGGGACAATGAGGTTTATATACGGTTCTTCTACACTTGCTGCAGGCCATAAACATTCACTGGCAAAGTAACTGCTGCCAAAGACAAAGTAACATGAGCTGGCAGCTGGAAATTAGAAAGTAAAATACAAAAGTTAGCTTCTGATAGCTCATTAAAATACTACGTAAAATGTTAATAGATTGTAGCATTGGGCTTTGTTGGTGATCCAAAGGAACTAGAAAGGTCATTCTGGTGTTTCCAGACCTGGTCTGCCACTGGCACCATTTTAATTTATTTTGGAACAAGTAAGGAAACTAAACTGTACAACCTGCACCCATCTGTGGGCAGATCTGCCCAAATGGGTCTCTGCAGTGACAGAAAATCACAAATCCACTGCTTTGGGGAAGCAGTCTGAAGACATAATATACAGTCTTTGAAGTTTATAAAATAACTGTTTACAGTTTATAGGGAAAACATTCTGCAATTAATAGGTGAAAAAAAACCCCAACCCTTCTTATCCGAGTAGTAAAAAATGAGAACACCTCCTGTAACTATTTTGTATATAAAGTTTCCATGAAGATTTTAGGACTAGCATATGCTAAGCAGCTGCAGGATAGTGCCCCTAAGTGTCAGTAAAATCTACAGTTAAAGTAGTTACAAGCAGATGGGAATACAATTAATACATAGAGGATATGCTGTTAGTTCCATACTAAAGCCAATAGTAGTTGGTGCTGATATCCTGCTTATCATCACAAAAATACATAAATTTTAAGGTTTGCCTTTCCAGAAAGCAGTGCCTGATTTTCCTGTCTTTGAATACACAAAGTTTTGCCACTTAATTCAACAGAACTGTGGCCCTAAACAAGCATGAACTCAAATCCAAAAACAACTACAGCCAGAAAAGAGTTTGTAAGACCAGGAGGTCACCGAAGTCATGGATTTCTTGTTATGGCTGCAGTGCAAGTCAGCATCCTCTCTCTCCCTAGGGACTGGCTGCTACCAGAACTTAGCATTCAGAAGTGGGACATGGCACAGCACTTTGTGAGTTCTAAGAAGTGTTAGAAGTATTTCAAAACTGTTAGAAAGTGTTAAAATAATTCAAAATGTTATTTGTAAGTAACAGGCATTTAAAAAAGAAACCATGAAAAAAACTTCATCCCTTTCTGAGCCCTGAATATCTAATTTTTATAATAAATTTACATGCACAGACCAGCAGTAATAGCAAAACCTAACCATACTCATTTTCTATACTAACTAGCTAAAAATCAATGCTGCTACCATGATGCACTGTTGTTCTGCTCAGCTGAGGTGTTCAATTACTTTAGTGTTAAGTAAATTACAAATAAAGATCTACAAAAACATTATTTACAACAATATTCTCTATAAATATCTACACAACTGTGGGTGTAGATGACGCAGCAAATATTTCATTTTCTGGAGTGTTCTTATTTCAAAGGAAGAGCTGGTTTTATTGGGCTTGTTTGTTGTAGTAAAGGAGTTTTATCCTTCCCTCAGAAAGTATAGCAGTATTTGAAACAACACATTATTATCAAGGCGAGCAGATGGGGAGGAACAAAAGAAAAATTCCTCAGGAGTAATGCAATCATTACAGAGATATTCTTCAGAGGTAACTAACTGTCTTCTGGTAAACAGAATGATGTTTTTTAATTCAGACTGCATTGCTTTGCAATGACCTACACTGCCTGGGATTTACCTGCATCAGCTGCCTGTGTGACTGAACTTCTACAGTTAAATGCACAGATTAGCATCTCCTCCCTCAGTGCCAATTTTTACCCTTGTTAAAGGTTATTCTCCCCTGGATCTCCTGATGGAACTGGTGATATGATGACTCCCTAGCTCAGCTCATTCAAAACTTAGCTGGGCTGCTTTAGATACTGTACTTTGCTCACCTGGCTGGTTCTGATTGCAAGAGATAAGGGATAAGCACATGAGCCATCCTGTCAGTGCAATCATCTCTCATGGGGAAATAAGGAACATTGCATGAGTGTGTGAGGACAAAACCCACTTCCACCAAGGGAGGCCAACCAGGACAAAATACCTGTCAGCAGATCACCAAAGAAGATTCATTATACAATGTTCCACTACACCTCAATGTTTTAAGCAAGCAAACAATGGCTGTAGTAGAGAAAACAGTTTGGGAATTTGCTAAATTAATACAGTTGTCTAAAAGACAATGATCGATCTAATAATGAAGATATTTCTCATTAAATAAATGTGGTATAACATGAATTGAATTGTTTATGATTATTTTTGCTTTGGAGGAGAGCAAAATGGAAATAAATTGCTCAGTATTAACAGAAGAAAAACATATTGCTTCATTTCCATGTGAAGTCATCAGTATGTGAACCAAAAGTTCATGGTTACTCAGAGGTTCAAAGGAGTTTACTCCAGCAAGTGAAAAGCTCACATTTTACAAATAAAGCTTAAAGAGAAAATTACTATTGCTCTTTAAGTAGCATTATCCACATCTAGTTAACTGGGCTGTATTTCTAGCTATTATACCTATGTTCCTTTGCTGTCCATTTGCAACCTATTCTAAACTAACAAAAAAAATAATTTGAGTGACCCACTGGGCATCAGAGGAAACTGCATATACTATGAGGTTATAGCTAGTTCACCTGACAGTGAAAAAGCAAGAAAAGTCAATTATTTGCTGGGAAACAAGAACAAAAATCCAAAAAATGAAATAATATTCTGTGAGGAAACACACAGTAAAAATTAAGACAGTCCTTTCCTGAAGCAATCCTCTTCTACGCCATTCTGGATGCTATTAGTAGCAAATCCACAGAAATCCCCCTATATAACCTGATTTACAAACTGAAAGGCGTTTTTTAATTTCATGTGCGTGCTGACTGACCATTTGGCAGGAGGTGAACCACATAAAGACCTCTCAAATGCTACTGGATGGCAGTGGGCAGCAAAACAAGGTTTCAAATACACACCCTGTACCTGCAAGTTAAACAAATGCCACATTTACTTACCCTCAAGTTGTCTACATTGCACATTGACTTAATTGCATTCAAATTCCATAAATTCTCTCCTTCTGTTGATGTAAACACCACTCGTGAATAGCGATCACCTGCAATTACAGGAGGGGGTTTTCACTGATTGTTTGGGTGGGCCTGATATCAAAGGCTGAGGCAAAATCCCACCACTCAAATGACACACATGAAATCTTTGTCGAGTCATGGGAATTCACCTCCTTTTCAAGATGAGCTGTTTATCTGTAAGACTCACGCCACATGAAAGTTTCCATTTCCTGAAAGTGCTTATAGTAAATATGGCATCTTCAATACTATATACCACTCAGAAGCTCTACAGACTTCTATTCAAGCAAACTATCTTCTGAAATATGACAAACAAATAAAAATCAAAAGATCTAATCAGCAAACTATGAAATTCTTGGCACAGCATAATGGCAGTACACTGATAATAGTAATCAAAGGCTGATTTAGTAAGTCATTTGAGAATATAAATAATAATTATAAAGCTGTTTCTACAAGAATGTTTTTGCTTTAGAAGCAAATGACTGCAGTGGAAATTGTTGTGATATCCTTGAGGCCATTTTCAAGAATTCCACAGTTTAGACACACGGAGCTTAAATTACAAATTAAATCGCATTTATCAGCAGACAGATTTAGGAAAGGAAATAATTACTTAGTGGCAGTGAGATCTGTCTGCAGAGCTCACAAGGGAAACAAATACACAAACACAAATATATAGTACTGCCTAATGCAGTATGGTACTTTGGATCAAGAAATATTATCACATTAATTAAAATATTCCAAAACCCCAAAAAGCTGAATTTTTCCCACAGCTGTGAAGCTGCAGAATTTTTGCCTTTCACAAGACTGCAACAAAAAGACTCAGAGGTAGTGCTTTATGATCTCCAATCATGCTTTAGGATCAAGGGAACTGAAATGTAGAGATCCTGGAGCAGACAAAGACACCAGGAATGACAAAAGTGGGTCAAGGGGAAATCAACTGTTTTCTTTACATAATGGACTGGCAAATTTTCCCATAAACGCACAATTCCTTCATGACTGTCACAACTGAGACTACACAGAAACAGTGGAGGAAAGAATGATAGTGAGACTGTGCAGGAACAGCAGCCTGGATAAGAGGAGTTAATTCTGCTTCAAGTTAATGCTCAGCAGAGTTCCAAGCACTTTTCCTGTTCCTTACTCATGATATGCTCAGTCTAATTTGGTTCTGTTCACAGGAGCAGAAATGATGACCTTGCTCCCATCCTCCTCAAGACCATACTGTAATTGAAAAAAAGAATAAAAATCTGTTCTTCTCCCCGGTTTTCCCTGGTCATTGCTCTCTTAGACCAAGTAATCTAAATAAATAATTTCACAATTGTGTTTTTGTGCTCTGTTATCAGTCCTCACATGTGGAAGTAGCCACAAAAGAGCTCAGGTCGTTCTATGAATAGAGGCAAGATCTACATCTCGAATGCACTTTCTGCCAGAATAGCACTTATCAAAGTTCTGCAGTGTGCCCTGTAAAAACGCAAAAGACTTTGTCTTTTTTGTCCTCTAGTTTAACTCAGTCAGCTTCATAAGCCAACAGTGCTTTAAGGTGGGGATTTTTAATTTTTACTTTTGTTTCTTTGAGGGGGATGCTTTCTTTGTTGGATTTTTTTGGTGTGTATTTTTTTTTCCCTAAACAAACTCCTAAATTCTGTACAAAATACAACCAGTGGATGCCTTTTAGGACATATATAGGAAAAGTATTTTGATTTAGGTTTTTTAGAATTAAGTTAACGGCACAGACAAAATACAACTTCTTCCCTAGTGTGAATGAAGCACTACCTCTTTAGTCACACGCAAAACACTGATTTTACAATGTTCAGCACTACCAAGAACTAACAAAATTCGTTACAGGAAATGGAAACATTTAAAGGAAGCACTTGAAGTAAATACAGTTTATTTTGAGAAAGAACCAATAGAACACAACATTTCAGCCCAATTTTCTCAAGATTTCTGCACACAAAAAGAAAGTGTTTATTGTGTGTATATATTAAGTAAGAAATATCTTCCTAATATGGCATACAATATACAGAAGAGTTCGGAAAACATTGAACTGGCAGAAGTTTTTAGCCTCTCTTCCATCATGTCTCCACTTACTTGGAATATCACAGAAAAAGGTATCCTTGTGGAAGTTCCAGTCTGCTTGCCTCTTCTCTCTTTCATAGTGATCATCTGACCATCTGTCATCTTGATGACTAAACCAGAATAAAGTTTTACTTTACCTTAGCAAAGAAATTATTAAAAGGAGCACCATCCAAACAAGTCACACACCTTAACAGCTCTTACACATGAGAAAACATATTTTTACCGATGTGATTTTGGTATACAAAAACTGAAACAGTAATTTAATTTTTTCTTTAAATTGAGAGACTTCAGATGAATGGACATTGAGTCAAGTACTGAAAATATCCACAGAGAAAAGTAAAATTATGTATTTTTTAAAAGAGCTTGCAATGGGAAATATCTAGCCTGATATGAAAGGCTTTAAGAAATGTAGATTATTAGATTCTGTATTTCTTCAAATCACTGGCAGTATATATATATCAACTTCAGAGGGTCCTGGCGAAAGCACGATGTACCTACAAAAACCACCAATACAACACAATGCATTTTTAATAGAAATTCTTACCTTTTAGCTTGCTCATCTGCATATTTGAAAGGATAGTTTGCAAGTGTTGCTTTGTACCCTGTGTTTTTCACCATGTTGTTCCATGTGACCAATCTCTGTCCTATGGCTGTCCCTCTCGGTTCAAAACCCTAAAGGGGAGAGAAGCACAAAATTCCATTAATGCTTTTCATTCTTCAGCTCGAAGGGGAGAGCGGAAACACGATCCAAGTGATGGATAGTTTTCATCATGAAGCATAATTACTCCAGGCATCCACTTTTAGAGGTAAAATGCTTTATGACAGGTCAGACAAAATAATGACCAACTAGAGAGTGAGGAGGGATTAAGAATTCTTGCACGTCCTACTGCTCTCCCTGAGAAGAGATGATGATTTAGTCCATCAAATGTTCAACACTTGGTTTTTACAGGAAGGGTATTCTACAAAGTCCTCTTCTGTATCTCAATTATCACTCTCTGTTGATCAAATATGATTAAAAACTGTCAAGTATATCTTCTTTATTTCTCCAAGAATAAGGCAAATCTTTAAATAATTTTGAAAGTGACTTTGAAACTATTTTAACAACTTGGCTGTTTTCAAGAAATATCCATTACATATGGATATGTACAGATACACATACAATACTATAAATACCAATAACTTACAGGAACAGTTTATTTTTATTTGAGGATAATAATTAAATGCCACATTTTCAATAAAAAATTCCTGAAAGCCACTCATGCCTAAGAGAATTCATGGAAAGTGAAATATGAGTGCAGTATTTAATAGAATCTGATAAAAATTACTTTTAGTCTTTCAATATGGCTATCACTTCATCCCCAGAAGGCACTTAGAATCCCCTCTCCTTGAGCAGATCCTGGCCTTCACTCTTTGAAACCTGAGTTAGAACGTATGGTCTGTGCTGTACATCTAAAACTGGGATGAATTTACATTATCCAGGCTGAAGCAGTTCTGCTGAAGGACACATGACCTTAGAAAAATGCAGAGGGAATTGAAACTATTGGGTAACATCCTCTGATGGCAACTGCAGCTTTGTATTATCATTTGCTGCTCCAATGTCAAGGTTGGTCAATTGTCAACACCGTGTCATCTGCTGTACTTGCATTTGCTGTTTACTGGTTCCACTGAAAAAACAGCAAACAGAAGACACTTATTTGAAGGTACAACTGATTAATATTGACTTACCAGCAGTGGATCAGAGAAATCTGGAAGATCTGGAACTAATATTCCCACGAGTGCACACACCACTATGAGCACGGTGCACATGCCCAGGACCACCACGGGCCAGTCGGCGATGAGCGCGGCGTAGCTACGGGAGAGGAGCAGGGACAGGTGCTACAGCAACGAAAGCTGCACACAAAACTAATCCATACTTCTCTAAAGAGCTTTTCACATCAGCCTACTATTATTCCCCAGGATTCTGACAAAAATGCAAGCTTATCCATTATTGCAGACCACTAGAAAAAGATGCTTTGTTAGAAATTTAATGAGAAAAAACATCAGTAGTTCTTTTTTTTACAAACTTAAGTATTTTAAAGAAAAAAAAAAAATCAAAGAAAGAAAAAGATCAGTTTTAAAGTAGAACTCAAAGAAAACATTACCTCTATTTTTAAAGCAGCCATTAAAAAAATTTCAAACCCTACATACTTATGATCCAAGAAACCTTTTGTAGTTCAAAGATGCAAGGGATTGGCAACATGATACATAAACTAATCAACATTAATTGCCTAGTTTTACAGCATAACATCCATCCTTGGATTTTAACACCTAGTTCATTCTAAATTTTACGAGCGGAAGAATTTTTATATTCTAAAAATACAAACCTAATTTTAATTATTTTTGTAAAATATTTTTATTTTTGTTAATTCAACGCCAAAGTTCAGAAAATTAAGTGAAACCAAGAAATCTTAATTTCTAAATGATTTTTCTTACAATAAAGACTTGAATTCATAGAGTTTATGTTTCGAAAGCAACATTGTCTAATATTGGGAGCAAAGAGAGTATAGGAAGTCCCACAGAGGCATTAGAAAAGTAATTATAGGCTATGAATCCTTCTACACAAATGGTCTCTGTACACACTAAATATTGATCAAGAAGATCTCCACTCTTATTTCCTCCTCAACTTACAAGCAGCATAACATGAAAGTTTATAGCAGAAAGCTCCTTTACTTACTTCTACTGTCTTAAAAGATTATGGCTCTTTTTCAGTTTTAAGAGCAACTTGCTAATTAATCACAATACAATTATCAGCTTGACAGAAATTTTCTGTCCTGCTGCTAAGAAGGGAGGGATTGTCCATCTCCCCACTCCAGCAGTGGTTTCCCAACGTTCTGATTGCAAAATCAATGGCATGAGGATGCTTATTCCTGTTTTTCCATAGCATGTGGAAAGAGGCACCTCTAGGGGTGTAAGTAGAGCTTTAGGGAGCAAGGAAATCCAAAGCACTGGGTGTTTCTCCATTCCCCATTAGGTAAACATGGAATAACTCTGACATGCTCACACAGGAGGTTAATTAGCAAAAGCTTGAAAAGCAATCTGAAGTCAAAGTTTTCATTAAAGTCAGTCACAAAGGGGCAGCTTGCCAAATGAGCAATTGTACAAAGCAGAAGTGAAGTAAATGACCTAATAGAATTTTCCTATTTATAGGACTAAATGTTTTTATAAACAGCAAGCTAGACTGACTAGCCATTACAGACATTTGCTCTGAAGTCATAAAAGTTATACCCCTAAGTTTTATTTTCCTCTTCATCACTAGTGCCAGATTTACCACTTTGACATGTTGTCTCTACACTTCCATTCTCAGCTGAGCATTCTTACATTGGGTAAATTCTTTCAGCTGTAAAAGAAACTCTGTCCTGTGTGTTTAATGTGATAATAAGCCACATACAGAAAACAGTAAGTGCTTGTTTACACCTGCAAATTTCTTCTGTTTCTCATACTACATACTGAAATTCAGATAACCAAAACTGACCTGGGCTGACAAAAGAACTGACCACTCTATATTTAATTTTACCCATCTGAGCATCATTTAGTGCTGCTGAGGGCTCTAGCTCCAACCAAGTTGCCTAAAAAGCAACCTCAACCCACCATACATGGCTAAAGAGATGGCAGGTTTTTCATTTTTTACCCATTAAAAAGCCATAAAATGAATTTAGTTACTTCTTCTTTCCTCTGAAGAGGAAGCCACTGCCCTGACAGATTCAGCATAATGACCACTTGCCTCAAAATGCCTGAGTCCAAGGGGAAAATGCTTAAATCAATTCCTCAGTGGACGAATCACATTCAGAAAGGATATCCTTAGTGCTAAGCACATCCTTTAGCACTTTCCCAAACCAGAATAAAACCTCCCACTTTTGGATGCCTAATTAAAACTGCTTTTTGGTTGTGCAATGACCTAGACATATATCCACACTGATACCTTTTCTTCTTTCTTTTTCATCCAAACTATTCCAGCACTGAATGATGAACTCACAGAAGTTTGACACTGAGTAAAATACCACTTTTTATGCCGTTTTGCCCTGTTTTCAGTCTGTTAGAATGGTACTAATTTCAGCTAGCTACATACCATTAAAATGCATATAGCTTTAATTAATTTATTTCCTCCTGATGTTCTTCACACACCTATAAGAGGTTTGATTAGTTTTTAGTTTTTTTCTTCATGTTTTAAGTAATTCAAAATACTTAGGAGATACAGTAATTCAGTCTATATTTAGCAACACTAAAAGCACCACTGTTTTCAAGCAGTTTGTCCAAAGGTGATCCAAGACCTCAGATGTTTTCTTCAAAAGGAGAAGGTAAAAAAGCTAGTGTTTAGGGGTTTTTCCCATTTTAAGCTACAGTATAATCTGTGGCTAGAGTTCTACTTTTCAATTCAGCCCCTATATACAGATGACCTCAGGTTCAACCACTCCTCAGGTTCATATAGAGACAGAAATAATGTACCATATACAGATTCTGTATTGTAAAAAGCTCACTCTGAGCAATAGATATTGGTGTGACCCAAATCATATCAACACACAGACTTCTGTAACTCAAAACAGATACTTAACAGGCCTGCTCCTTACTGACAGCAAATCCTGAAGATGGATTATGTTTTTAATATATTTCACTTGAGATGGTTTCTTGTTGCCATTACTGATGCACTGCCAGTTTTAGATACCATGCTCTCTTATTTTCTATGACCCTGCCATGCTACCGAGCCTATACAATCCAAAGCCAGTGTTCTAGACTGCAGGGGGTTTTAGGAAGAATTAAAAACTACTATGATGAAATTTTCTGAACTTGTCTGTCAAGTTTGTTTATCACTATTGATGATACAACCAAGCCACTTCTCAGAGCAACCCTTCATCAAAAAAGTACTGAGGCACAGACTTTCCAGGCACAAACTGTAACAAAAATGCCATAAAATAGCTGAAAACAAGAAGCATTGAAATCTGCATAGATTTTTAAATTCTGGCCTATTATTAATGAGGAGACTGCTTTTCTGTCTGTAAGTAGAGCCTGAGTTTGGCTGCCTTGTGCATTCTACCCCCTTCCTGCTCCCCCAGGATTCACAGATGTGTTGTTAGGGATGTTAAGGAATTTATCCCCGGGTCCTTGTTTCAGTGTTTATTTAAGGACCCACTGCAGATCAATTCTTCCAAATGTTGTTTGACCTTGCTGATGCTATCTGCCTCCCCAGTCTCCCATGGCAGTTGCAGAAGTTTACTACCCACTGCCTAAAGAAATACTTTTAAAATCTGCTTTAACTGGAATGCTTATTATTTTCTTTGAATATTCCTTATTCTTGCTTTGTATGGGAATAACAGCTTTGCCATCACATCATCTACCACCTTTACAATTCCACAAACCTCAGCTGTGACAGCACTGCACCTTACCTTTTTGGTAACTTGAATGGTCTGGCTGGCCTGAAAGAAGGAAAAAAAAGAGAGTAATTGAGAATGCATGAAATGTGCATGCACACACCAATTTGCTTAATTATTCTCATGCATGGGTAAGCAAATAAATTATAAAAATCAGATATTTTAGGATATGAATTATTTTGAAAGGCCCACAATCATATTCAATTGAGTCTTTGCAAACAAGTAGTTCAGAGAATAATTACAGCTACAGACAGCTGGGTTTTCAGAAGTGGAATTTTATGCAGCTGATTTTTGGGATCACTATTCCAGAAGCTTTTCCAGTTTTCAACAAGAGACCAAATAAACTAATGTGATAAAAATTCAATACTATTGAAAATCATGACGAAGTTTGCATATGATGGGAACAGACAACCACAACACCATGTTCTGACTGTAATTCACAAAACTTCTTAATTGTCCTTTGTAATTCCATTACAAAGAATTATTTTGGCCATAAATTCTGTCTTGCCATAATACAGGAAACAGAATGACATAGGGTACCTCTATAAAATATTTTTCTGCAAGTTTTTGTTACTTCTTGAAAATGCAATATAAAGTATATTATTTTGAGGAGGAGATAGCAAACCCAAGTGAAAATTATTCTCATCTGACACTGTTCAGTGGGCACTTCTATTTGTTAGCTACTGGACCAGAAAGTTTCACATAAATTCCACTTAAAAAAAACTTCATGAAGAATCTGCAAGTCCTTTCAAGAATGTGACATAAAATCACTCCAAAAGTGTAACCATACTACGGCTTCAGTTAAGTTATGGACTTGTTTTATCACCAAGGACATATTTAATATTACTTCTTTAAAGAAGTACAGAAAGCACTGAAATAAGAAGCAGGTACTTGCATTAAATAGATCATTTAGTAACATCACACCAAGGCTGCCAAAAGCATAGATTTGCATGCTTTCACACACAGATAAACAGTTCAAACTTTAGACTCCTCAGAGATTTTCAGAAAAACTTAATCCACTATATAGAAATGAAATTTGCTGTTCTTCAAAGCAGTTAAGAGTTGTTTACTACTACACAGTAGTAAGATTTGCTCCTTGCAGCCATGAGGAAGTTGGAGAAAAGCAGAATAACCAATCTACAGCTGCAGTGACTCAAGAAAGGCACAGACAATGATTCTCTGTTAAATTCAGCCACAAAAGTTAAGACTAAATTTATAAAGTGTCACTAATCCTGAGATAAGATGCACAAATCTGACTTTCAGATGTACTGAACATACCCAATTTCCCAACTGAGGCCAAAAACTGCTGGTACCACTACAACAGACTCACCAGCAGCCAGAATGTAGAGAAATCCAACTAAATTGAGTTCTGAAGTGACTTTGAACAGTAAGTTCCCCGAGGCTGAAAAGAAGTTGCGGCAGGCTCAGGGGACTGCTTGCTATCTGATCTACAGCCTCAACCACAAACCCAACTTTTCCCAACTCAGGCTAGACTGGAGGGTAAGAAACCAGGTACTGAAGTCAGAACTCACTCAAGTTGAATCTGAAGTGAGCAGTAACAGGACTCTGGATGAAGAGTCCCTTCCATGGACTTGGACCAACACAGTGCACTCACTGAATGTGCCTTCCCCACTGTATGGAAAAGGGGGCAAAGCCACAGCGTTGGGAGTAACAATTTTTTTTAACTGCAGCATAGACTCCTGGGTTTACAGATGAGCGTGAAATATAAACAGACATATTTACTGCTACTATGGTGATTCAAACATGGATTTCTAGCTTTCATTTGTAAAGATCTGAATTTCCACATATATTCAGTCACTTGTTTTTGTCTGTGCCTTAATGGGCTCTGCCATGAGCAATAATATCAGACAACGCTTTGGCACAAGCAAAGCCACCCAAGGCCAATGATTACTACAGGTTTTGTACTTGTGCTGACTTCCATAAAGGTTTCTATGACAATTCCAGTTTACATTAGCAGATAAAATGGTTTTCTTCTGTATGGGGACTACTTTAAAATTAAATTTGCCTAATTTGGTTTACATGAAATAGGTAAAAATACCAACACAATCATTCCTTATCCTCCCCTTTCCCATCAAAACCAAACTACATTTCCCTCTGTTTCCTCCACCTGCAAAACATATTCAGTGCAGAACAAATGATGATGATTAAGCTCTTCAAAGTTAGGGAAGGTTAAAGGTCACACCTGCTATCAAACTGTTTTGTTTCGAAAAGCATGCATTGAAAAAACCTGGGTACACCCGGGTGAATTCCAGCAGTGTAACCAATCCCTTGCAGCTGTTGTGATGACTCTATTATATTGGTCAATAGGAACAGTTATCCCTGAAAACTATGCCCCAAAATTCTTTAGTTATGCTCTAAAATACAGAAATGCATGGCAAAACCAGATCTTTCCCACTTAATTAATGTTGCTGTATCTAATTTTTGAAGTATTATACTTTCATTGAGCCAGTTTAAGTAACACCATCAGCCTCCAAAAAAAAGTGTGGACAAAAGAGTCCTCATCAGTTTTCATGAGAAAGAAATGGTGAATTCCGTTCTTTTGCTGGACAAAAGCCAAGTTGATCTGTGTATTAAATTACCTTTGTACTTAGTTCTCACAAGTCTGATAGCAGAAAGTGACAATCACAGTTGTTTGTGACAAGACCAGCACAACCAAGTTACTACATTAACTGCAGTCACTAATTAAAATCTAATAAACACTTTGCACCAAGAAGGGAAAAGGAAAAGAAGAAGAAAAGGAGCAGCTCTGTTCTACCTCCATTTACTGTGAGTGTCAGCCCCTGCTCAGCAGATGCTTTGCTTCATCCTGTCCTCTCCTAATGGCAAGTTTTGTCTGAACATCACACATTTAAGAAACACATAAAGAAAAGATAGATTCATTAAAACCCCCAGATGCTTCTCAGTCTGAAATGTATTTTGGATGACCAGCATCCTTCTGTGTAACATGGTGAAAAGGAGGAGAAGTGTCTTTAAAAAGGGCTGCTGTAACACCAGCAACTTTACTCTAGGAAATAAAAAGAGTATCAGGAGGATTGATCAGGTTTGGACTGGACTACTACAGCTCTATTTATTCACCTTTCCAGCCTAAATAAGCACTTAACCTCAGTGTTTCTACCAATATTTTGAACAGTGAGGTAATGTGTTCCTTTGTGTACATACCTACTCTAATAGGGGCAGTTCACAGGTATAAAAAACATGATTGCTTTACGTATTTTTCAATCTGAGAAAGACAATGATCAATGCTTGAGCTTCCTGGAGGGGAACACGCTGTGCCACATGACAACATCCTGACTTCAGGTTCCCAGGGAAGCCAAAGTCTCCTTTTGAGAGCCAAAGTCTCATTCAAAGCACTGAATGAGTTTTCTCATGGAAGTTAACAGGGTATATCAGAGAGGGGAGTTTGGTCTTAATTTCAGGAATCATAATGGAAAAAAAGCTTTTGGAAATCCTATGTAGTATTAAATCTAGTTTATAACCTTTGTGTCACCTGGACATCACAAGGCACAAAGCAATGTTTCAAAACATGTTCCTCAGCATGGGACTGCTGCAAATTAATTGAACACTTAATAATAACACCATGGCTGGTTTACTGCACATGCAGTGTGTTTCATCAATCTAATGCATTTCAGGGAAACACAAACCTGAATGTGTCAGAGGACAATACAAGTATCTAGATATTCCAAGACATTATTTTCCAGGCTTTCTTCACAAACCTCAGTTGTGAGAAAGGTACCAATGTAAGCAACCCCTTGGCCTCACACCCCAAGGAATCAATATTTGCTGCTTCCTTAGTGGGTGCAAGAAACTCTGCAGAATGTAGCCACGAAACAGAAAACTAGGAAAACAGGCTCTGTTTTGAAGCATACTTTGAAGAGTTTTTTAGCTGTTGTGAAGCAGCCATCATTTCAAAAAAATGTTAAAAAGGCAGCTATCAATAACCTAGGAGGTTAAAAGAGATATTAATATGATTTAAAACAGGTACATTCCTGCTTACACTGACAGTAATGTTCATTGGGGGTCTTTTTTTTGAGTCAGTTAAAAAGCATCAACACATTCCAAATCGTATCTTCGTACTAACTTATCCAAACATTACCTTCCTAAAATTCCTATTACAGTTCTGGATATTGCCCTGGCTAAACATTTGGTTTCTGATTTCTTTCATGTCGCTTAACTGCAATTAATTTCTATCTCACCACGTGTAGATTTTTTTCCTGGGAGGAACAAGAAGCCAGTTAGACTTTAAGCTGAAATTAATGCCAATCAGCCTGACACGGGGCAGCACAAAGGCACTGCCTGGGGCTGCTGTGCCGTATTTTTGGGTGTAAGGAAACAATAAACAGCATGGGATAAATCCAAAACTGTCAGTGTGGGTGCTTCTCCTCTGCTTCATTCCTGGGAGACAGGAGCTAAGGGGAAGCAGAAGCTGCTCTCCCAGCAGTGATATCCAGCTGATTCTGGTGCTTTGCTGCAGCTGGGACCATCTCCCAGCTGAAACCAGCACTAACTGAGAAGCACTGCTCTTCTTCACACCACTGCCTGCCATGAGGCAGTTTATCAGGAACCCCCAGCTGACTGGACCAGAAGCATCTCAAAAACATAGACAGCTTTGCAAAGTATAAAGTCTTTGACCCATTTTTCCTATTTAATTCCAGGAACCAGTGTCAGACAGAAAAAAAGTACTGACTGCTGGACAAATGCCATCCCTCAGCAAATCCAGCTGAGATCCATGCTCAGTGACATTTGGATATGAACAGTGACAGCCAACCATAACTTCAGGGCTCAAACCCAGGCACAAGGGTAACACAGAAATAGTCACTGACAGAAATTTGACAGTTTGGGAAAAGCCCAATTTTCCAAACAATCATTCAGAGGTAACTGGTCAGGTGGCTGGCCTCCATCATTTTGGCACTAAGCTGCATAAAAATTAGAAAATAAATGTATACCTTACTGATATTTCTCATAAAGGCTTTTTACAACATAGAATCACGGAACATCCTAAGATGGAAGGAACACATCAGGTTCATTGGAGTCCAACTCCTGGCCCCACACAGGACAACAGATTCATTTTGCACTCTTGCTGTTCACTTAAAGATTCACTGGAGTCAAAAATGGTAAGTTGCAATAAATTGCTGTATTTACTGGAGAAAAGAAAAAAAAAAAAAAAAAAAAAAAAAGAAA
>VZRS01006364.1:375480-408262 GCA_013398055.1 Ifrita kowaldi | reverse complement strand
AGAGAGAGACTCTCCTGTCCAAGGATTATGAGGTGTTTAACCTCAACACTCAATGCATTACTTTGCCAGAGGGAAACTATTCCCTTTGTTGGTAGATCTGGTTACCAGAAGTGATAAAACATAGCTTTTTGTCATTATTACACTCCTGGATAAGCTAAATCCCTGCAGGATAGGATGAGATATGCATCATATTATACATTCTCCATCAGATCATACAATACAACCTAAATCCCTGCACAGGAAGAAAATCCTCATGTTTTCAGAATGTCATTGACTCAAGAGAACAATGTGAATTGCTCCTAAATATCAAGCTAGCTTTTGCTGTTATATCAGCTATAACACCTATGTGCTTTATCACTTTAACAATCACTCAGACAACAAATCCAACAGATTAAGTTGCCAAAAATGTCTTTATAAGCCTCCCAATTTAATTTTTTTGCTATGATGAGCAGTTTTCCATTATTCTAATCATGAACTCTATCTAGATGTTTTTTAAACATGCAGGGCTCATTTAATTTGTCTGCACTTAGCTTTACTTGTTTACATCTCTAAGGAATAGGACAACCCACAGTAAAATGATGTTGTAAAGGAGATACAGAATTCAGTTTTCTGGTAAGTTGCTTTTTTAAGGTTTTATTAAAAGCAAGAAGAATGCAATTAATTTTTATGTGGTTTTTTTCCCCACATAAAATATCAAGGAATAATCCAAAAGAATTTTATATTTTTTAATCTCTAGATTATCAAGGTGAAATGATCTGAAACTAACTGCTATTTCATCCCATTAAAATGTGGGAATTGTCAATATTGCAGCTTTTCCTAATGTTGTACCTATGGCTATTCTTTTGCATAAAATTAAGCAAAATGCAGTTTAGCAGACTAAAAATTGATATGCTATTTGGCAACTGTATTACAGATGTCAATTCACATTTTTACAGTACAGACATCAAGCTTTATAAAGGTTCTTGTCTGCTTTTCCTGTGTTCTTACCTACCTCTTCAATTCCAACTGAGCATCTGCTCTATTTTCACAGCAAATATGAGCAAATAACATTGCCTTTCTGTGAGGAAAGTGTTAAAAACTATAAAATCATTGTCTGAGTGATTCTTGCTCTGTCTGATTTAGATTTAGCATAAAAATGTAAGCTTTACTGACTTACAGCATGCCCACTGGATAAAATCCTATGGAAAGGGGCAAACCCTATATACTTAACTAAGCCAGAATTTCACTCACTTCCTTCCTGCTATGAAATCAATATTAAACTTTATTAACCTACTCTGCAAAAGTAACAGGTAGTTTTGACATCTCCCATGGACAAACTTGTGGCTCATGCCAGAGTACAACAGGGAAGTATGTTTCCATCAAGGCACCAGAGATAGGAAAAGGTCAATGCAATCCTATTAACATCCTAGATGTGTGTATTTTCATTTGGAAGTTTAGTAACAGCACTGGGAGGAAGGTCCTAGGAAGATGGGTTGAGGACTTTGGACTTGTCTTATTTGGAGAAAAGGAAGCTGAGCAGTGACCTCATTGCTCTCTGAAGCTCCTTGAGGCAGGGAAGTAGAGAGGTGATCTCTTCTCCCTGGGATCCAGTGGGATCCTGGGACATGTGGGAATGGTTCAAAGCTGAGCCAGGGGAGGTTTACACTGGACATTTCTTCATCTAGAAGGTGGTCAAAACCTGAACAGACCTTCTCAGGGAGGTGTTGATGTCCCAGTCCTGTCAGTGTTTGAGAGGCATTTGGACAATGCCCTTAACAAGATGCTTTAACTGGGTCAGCCCTGAATGGGTCAGGCAGTGGGATTAGGTGATCCTTGCAGGTCCCTTCCAACTGAAAGAGCCTATTTTATTCTATCCCTGTATAACTCATCATATGCTAAAATTAAAACTTCTATAAATCTATAACATACAGGTGGTTTAAAATTGAAATGATCCTACTATAATAATCTCCAGGGCTGGGGGTTTGTAGGGTTCTTCCTCCCTCTCCTTCTCCTCACTGCTCCATAGGGATGGCATCCACATAAGAACCCAGGATTGATTTACCAAGTCTTCAGTTTAAGGTTCCTTGGAAATGCTCTTTTGTAATACTAACTTCTAATGTCTTTCCTCTCTCATCTTCAACAACTGACTAAATATTATCAACCACTAGGAAAGCTGGCTCTTTTCATTTATAGCATCTACTTGCTTCACTTGTCTTGAAAACGAATTAAATCATCATTAAATGTAGGAAAATCTGAGAGCATATAAAGGAGCCAAGTCATACAGACCCTCTAAACACTTTTCTTGTATTCTTCTTTCCCTAAACTTTTCTCCAACGAGTGTAGCCACTTTTAAACACTGCTCCAAAACTGTCAATAAGAAAATTGCCATCAAGCATACTTAAACTGGATTTTCCCTGCTTTAAATGGGAAAGTTTATACACAATTTAAAGTATATACTTCTTCAAAAGGTTTAATTGAGGCTATATATATATATTCCTTTAACTTTTGAAGCACTGAAGGCAGGACCACATAGAGCACTGCCTGGCAAATTAAACAAAAGTTCTGAACTATTTAAGAGAATAAAAAAAAAAAAGCTTTTCTGTGAGAAATACCACCATGAATCATTATTTGAAAACAAGCCAACAGCTAATTTGGAGCAGACTAATATTATTTCAAGAACCTTCACAAGTCTAAAACCATTAGCCTTTTCTCTTTTCTTGGTAATTACAGTGAAATTAATAGATATGTTCTGGGATTTAAATGATGACTAGAGTAGTTTTCAACATTTTTACTGGCAAAAAGTCCCTTCCTTGGAAATATTTTATTTCAAAGCTGTTTTTATTACACTTCCCAGTTGAATGGAGCAACACGAGGTCATGGCCATGTCTTGTATTTCTCTGACAGACAGGAAATTAACAGGACCCAAGGAATCACAACATACACAGAAGAAAAACCCCATCTCATGATACCAAGGAGAATGAAAAAGATGTCCAAGAGTGCCTATTTTTATCATGGTATCTCTCCACACAGGCTGAAGTGCATGTTCTTATAGGCATTAATGACTGACATTAAGCACATGGAAGTTTGGCTCTAGAGTAGGGAGACTCGGACTGTGATAAATCACACCTCAACTGGTACTTGCTTCAGTCTTCCTTCCTGTGCAGATGGAAGAATTTGAGGTTGTCAGTCACCAGGGGGTTCAGTTTTGCTCTCAGAAAACCTCCTTTGACCAGAGAGCTTTTCTAAAGATAGACTAAAAGCACTTACAAGTTCTCCAAATTTTTCATTCAGCTATGGGGACAAGCACCAGTTTTTATCTTTCTCCATATTTAATCTCTTGCAGCAAATGAAAATACTGTTACTTAAGACCTTTGTTCTAAATTTAGTCAAGTATTTCTCTTCAAACATATATTTCAGTGTTGAACTCTTCCAATATCTGTGAATTTAGTAATTTAGAATGTCATAACTTTTAAGTGGTAGAAAACAAATTTATATTCAACACAATTAATATATTTCAAAGGATTTAATATTTAACTGCACAATGAAGGCTCTTTAGCTTTTGCTCGTGCTAATGAAAATTCGTACATATATAATGCAACATTATCTTCTGTATCTCCTGATGAAAGTTGTTTGGTATGCTCAATAACAAGCAAGCAAAAAAGGAAATATTTACTGAACATTTAAGGTTTAGAGTACTGTAACTAAGACCCTCAAAAAACACTCTAAGATTGAACAGACTACGAAATAGATTTAACATAACCAAAGCTGTTCAGCAAAACGTTTGCAAAAGTTCATCCATTTGACAGAACAAACTAAACATCCCACAAACTGGAAATGTAACATAAGAATTTTGAGGCAAGGTATCCCATAAACAAGCCAGAAAATATGGAAGAAGTGGCAGAAGTGATGCAAGTAAGCTTTTCTAGTCCAGTACATTAATCTATTTATCATTTTAGTAGAAAAGAACCAAATCACACCCTAATTTGCAAAAAGTGAGGCTAGGCTCTCTGAAATATCATCAGGATTTCTACCTGTAACTTCCCTTACCTGCACTGATCTGTCAGTGGTACCATCTCATTTCTATTTTGCATTGATAGTCCAGGCTTTAAGAGATTTCTTTATTCAGTAGAATCTCACTGCAATTTCTGTGTAGCAAAATCAATGCCAAATTGCTCAGGCACCCTCTGTATTTCCCCCTTGCACTGTGTTTGGGGTTTGTTTTGTTTTGCTGCTCAAGCACCACTGACTAATTAAAAGCACATACATCAATTATTATTCACTAGGAGATGAAGAAAACACTGAAATATCGGAGAGGAACAACAAGTGATTTTGGAAGGAGTTAAGAGACAGAGACAGTCATGGTAACTCATAAAGAGCTTTCCAAAGTCAATGTTCATCATTCTGCACTTTCCCCCATCACAAGGAAGACTCAAAACTTTTAAGTCAGAATACCCAAATCTTTCAAAACCCATCTCTTTAAGAGTGATGAAAATCAGGTCATTGGCCATGCATAGTTTAGACTGTTGTTCCTTGTTGTCTGGTGTTGTCTTATTCACATTTGAACCTTACTACAACCTTCCAGTAAACTAAAAGTACACGAAAACAACTATACATTGTCAAAACATTCCAACAAACTGACATCATTTTGGATGTTGTGGTTTTTTTCTAACTAAGTGTACACAAATGCTCAGTTTTAAAAGTCATCTCAAACCCCACACCAATTAG
Source organism: Ifrita kowaldi (assembly GCA_013398055.1). Classification (NCBI taxonomy): domain Eukaryota; kingdom Metazoa; phylum Chordata; class Aves; order Passeriformes; family Cinclosomatidae; genus Ifrita; species Ifrita kowaldi. Next base: position 403,558 of record VZRS01006364.1, on the reverse strand, counting down.
TCCTTTTCCAGAATGAGCACAGCTGATGCTGGTTTTCCAGTCAATTTAGTACAAAAGGAAGGAACCATGTTTTTTATGCTTTCCCTCCCATTATTATCAGCTTTACATCTTCTGAAGACAGCAGTTCAAAGGCCCAGAAGATTGCTAGTTATGAGTGACCTCTTCTGTAGTTCAGGGAAAGGTGAGGGATACAGGGCACGGGAAATTCATCTTCAAACACACACAGGACCTGAATTCTCTAAGGAGCAGAACCTGCATGGCAAAATGGGGCCAGGCTGGCACTCAGCTGCACCCAGACCAAAGCAGGAACCTTCCAAACACCTCCTTCCTATGGCAAAAGTGCTTGATTCCAAACAACCTGAAGTCTAGGCAAACACTAATGTTTAATTAGTACAATTAAAAGGCCTGCAAAAATCCCTTGGACAGCCCAGAATGACATGTGTTTTTAAGTGCACTTAATATTTTCCTAGCCATGCTGTTTTTAATCTGGTCAGCCACTGAATTATAAATGGCATTTTTATTTGTATTCTCACCTCTGTGTGTCAGCCCTTTGCTTTCAGCTCCAGAAAGTGCAGCAAATTGTGTGCACAGCCAGCAATGCACAATATTTATCATGGGAAGAATAAATGAATTAATAAAACCAGAATAAATCTCTCAAGGTATCACACTCAGAGATAATGCAGGACTAAAAAAAATATACGTGAAAACGAGGAAGTACAGCTCAAATTAGACTGACATAAAAAATTATTTCAAAGAAAGAAAATAAGCAGTTCATTTGGTCACAGGGAAAACCTACTTCTCCACATGTGCACAACAGAGAATCCCACATTTGGATTCAGAGGGATGCATGAGATGGCTTCACATTCCTTTTGTTTTTTTGCAACTGCATCAAAATCCCAAGTATGCCACTGGGTTGTTAATGCTTCATAATAAGAAGAGGAGAACTCCTGTTTTGGCACAGAATAAAGGGCTTAAATGAGAATAGAGGCAGAATTTGTATTGTTTCAGGAACTCCTGATCTATTGCACGAACCAAGAGATTTGCAACACCCTGAACACTGAACAAAGTGATAGCAACAGCTTTTGCCTTTTAGCTGCGAAGGTTGATACAACATTTCAGAAATCCCACTTCCAGAAACCTGACCTAAAGGTTTTTTCTTAAAGATTCCTGTTTCTAATCTTCCTAGGAGAAGGCAGAAAGTCACCTTTATTACTTTTTAAGTTATTATATGCATATGTATTTTGTACAAAAGACATTAGTATAAAAGTCATATAAAAAGTGAAAACAGAAATCTCTTCATGCATCAAATAAAGCAGAAGTTAACAACTTTCAAAACAGGATAGGTTGTTTAAAAAGCTCAATGGAAAAATTTTTCTGAACAGTTCATGTTGCTGAAATGAGGATATTTGAAAATATTTTATTCACATGTATACACATAAGCAGCTCTGCAAGCCATGCAGAATGTACTAGATAACAATTATCCTTTTCCTGGAATCAAGCAGGGAACTGTTTCATAACAAAGTCTTGTTATTAAGACTGGTATTTGGCAAACATTCCCTTGCTTTTTGAAAAAACAGGAGCTTTTTTTTTTCTGGTTCTAATCTAAATGCCAAGTAACTAGAACGAAAAATATAAAATGTGTAAGAGGCAGCTATACTGTTCTATCCTCACTTCACAGCTTTTTCATTTTTATAGAGCTTCTTTTTAAAGTATTAAATAAAATGTAAGTATTCATGTATATCTGCAGTACTGTTCAAACAGTGTGTGGCACAGAACTCTGAGACACAGCAGAACCCAGAATCCCAGAACTACCACATAAATCTGCAATGCCAAAACACTTGAAAAGAAGGTTTAAATCTAACTGAAAGGAAGATGTACAGTAAGTCTGGATGCTTTACCAGTTTCCTGGTGCTGTTTTTTGCCTTCTTTAGAATACAAATTGGTCTAGCAAGCAAAATCTTTGAATCCAGCAATTTGAACTTACTAAGCTTTGGAGCTAAAACCTCCAAACTAGGCTGGTGGGGGACAAGGAACAATTTACATATATCCCAAAGTCTTAAATTTTAGCCAAAGTAAGGATTCTGTGAGGTTTTAAACAGATTTTATTTTCCTGTTCCAGCTTGAGATGATTGCATGATCATGGAGAGATCATCCCATATATCCTTTCAGCCTATTTTTTTTACCACAGATAATCCAGATGCTTTTCAGAACAGTTTTCCTTACTTGTCTGCTTTATTCAAAAGCATTAACAGTATAGTCTAAAAAAGTAAATAACAGTGGGTGACATAAAGCAGGTTCACCCTGAGCCAAGAGTGCTTGTTTGAATTTATTGGTTTGATACTGCAAAAGTGCAAGCACTGCACACACTGGCAGTCTGGAGCATTTTCCTTAGCAGCAGCAGCAGCAGTTCTTTCACAGCTCCCTGACCTCTTCGGCCCTACCTTTTGTCTCTGAATCCACAGACCTAAGTTTTCTAAACTTTATCACCAAAGAGAGATTCCAGCAGAGCTGGCATCAAGATTAACAAGCATACAGGTACCTTTCAACTGGTGTTTTCCCATTAAAATCTTCCCATACATGTCTGAGGGAAGCAATCCAATTTGGTACCAGAGACAACACCACTGTTATTCCATTCCTTCCACAATCCTGAGACAACTTCCTGAATGATCTCTGCACATCCTTCCTCTTCCACTCCTATTTACATGCATACGTTCCAATACGAAGATTAGGTTTTGAAAAACACCAGGAAAGATTCTAGGAGTTTTCTGGCTTTTTTTTAATGCTAATATTTAGTTCTCCTAGAGAACTATGCAACTGTTCACAATTTATATTATCCTCCTTTCTTCCCACTAAGCATGCTACTGGGCTGCACAGTTTTACTTTTCCCTAGTGACTCCTAACTCAATGCTTCCAGTCATTGTGGATCAATCTTCATGCTTCTTTCACAGCCTTACTTGGTTGGTTTTCCACATTTCTACTCCACCCTAGTGAAGGCTGCTGATGACTACAGAAGCAGGGGGCAGCAGAGGAGGGGCAATAACTACCCATCTTCCAGTGGCTCTAAGCCCCCAGGTTTCTTGAGATACATAAGTGCATTCCAACAAAAAGAGATACTTCAGCATGACCTCTCCAAAGGGGTGGGGAAAGGAAAAAAAAAATCATCCAACGGTACTGAAAAGAACTAAACGTGCCATGCTTCAAACAGGTAAATTTAGAAATGGTCAGAAAGCAAATCAAACCCTCAGACAGCTGCATTCTGATATGGAGAGATGTTTACATAAACTACTTCTTAAATATGTGCACACAATAACACAAGAAGCTTTACTCAAGATCTTCCAACTTCAGAAAAACATCCAAAAATCATCATATTCATTATGACCAATAGCTGAACTATTTTACCTACTTTTACAAGAGAATTTTTACCATAATCATGCTGCAAAACACCAACCATTAAAAATATTTTCTTTTACACTACAGGGCTTTTTCACCAACCGAAAAAAATTAACATTTGTCCAGACTCTCAAGATATGGTGGATAGATGACGTTTCCATGTAATTTAGTTAAACTTCAAAGCTGAACCCTCTACGAAATTCCAGATCCAGCCAGCTTTAAGAGGATAGAACAAGTGTGGCATTATTTCAATCTGTCTTTACACTCTCCAATCTGCAATGATATACCAGAGCCACATTCCTTTAATATTAGGTCACTGACAAATGTTAAGCCTTGGGCTTCAAAACCTGACAAAACCTGTTGTGCTGTAACAATTGGTTACCTGCCCAGAGCTGTAAGCATCAGTGATACTCTAATCACATCTTTTCTCCCTTCTTAAAATCATAACAATATTTGAATGTATTTTTTAAAAATAGAAGCAAAATTAAGTGTAGTTTGACTACATACTGAATTTAATCAATGTATTGTATCAGAACCTGCATTTAAAATAACCCTGTTAAAACATGCACATTTTATAAAGCTGGATGATTTCCAACGAACCTTGTAATAAAAATACCTGGAAAAGAAGCTGCTGTGCAGATTATAAGATCAAACTGCAATAAAATTAGAGTGTGGAACAATGATCACATTAAAATATCACACACCTAAGTGTTACTCTTCTGTTTACAGGAAGTCACCCAAGCATGTAGAAAATGAATACACATTTATCACCTATCCTTTACAGCACTGACAAGCAGCTACAAATGAGGCAGTTTGCTTCTTCCTCAGTGCACATCCATCCACCTGCAATGCTGCATCCAGTTGCTCCCAGTTTTCACCATCTCCCAGCATGTCTACATTGACAGTGGTCTCTCTGGGTGATAACTTCACCATGCAAGGAGAGACTACTGTATTTAGACACACCTTGTTGAGTGTGGAGAGAGAAAAGAAGTCTTTGGTTCCATGCTAAGTGACAGTCAGATGTACACAGTGTCCATTAATGCAGCCATGGGCAGTTTCAGGAGTGAAGTCATGGAAGCAGTCCAGTAATCATTTGATAGGGATATGCAGAGTTTGCTAACACATATAGCTTTATACAGCTGTAAAGGTCAGATTGCATCTTTGTTTTGACTGCTAGCAGTGAGACAAACCATTTATCATAAGTCATTATTCATAATTTCTGTATGTTTTTGTAGAAGTGTATGGCATGGCAAGGAAGTGCAAGATGAAAAACCAGCATCTTGGCTCAAGAGCCCAATCAGAGCAGTTCAAACAGTTTTTGTATTTGCAAAGCATGACAGAAAACATCATTTTACCATATCCAGAAGAAATTTTCACTGCTTTTATTTCTAGACTAAAACCAGAAGGCCAGACTACGGATGGCATTTGTTCCCTTCCTCATGACTATGGAATACAGATGAAGTTTAACAGCTCTGCTGCACAGGGAGAAAAACAGTGAAATCAGTGCAACCATTCCGACAGTTTGAAAAGTATGGCTGATCCTACAATAGTTCAACTTCCTGCATACCTTTGCATACAAAATTATACAGTATCTTTGCTTGACATTTAAACAAGTATGGGGTGGAAAAAACATCTCTGATTGTAAGCAGTTCTGACAACTCAGATTTTTTCCATTTGTAAGTGGAATAACTGGCAGGAGAAAGCTGATTTGTGCTCTGTATTATCATCCCTATTTTCATCTGCTTTTACCTTAGGGGGGAAAAAAGCTTTATTCACTTTGAGTTTTTCCACATTAGATATTTTTCCCAGTCTGATATTTTTAGGAGTTTAAAATTAGTTCATATACTTCATCAAGACAAAATCACTATAACTGACTGAGAAACACTTGTAGCTCCAAGCTCTTGAACAAGGTTGCAGATGTTGGAGAACAGGGAGAAGGGTAGTTTTTAATGCTTCCATGAATATCCACCCCTTTTGGCCCAACTGCTACTCAGAAAAAAAAATAACCTTGCTTAAAAGCTTCAAAGTGTCTTCCTTCAATGGGAAATGTGGTTTTTAGAAACTGCCTCTTGGATTGACTGATTTTGCCCAGGACCAGGAGGCTGTAGAAGATTTTTCTTCTGTTTGTTGTTCCTTGAAGCTAGGACTACTGTCACTGGAACTCCAAAGCTAACAAATACAAAGAGGCAGGTTCATATGAAGTGGAGAAGAGAAAGGATTAAAACCTGGAACAATCCAGAATTTCTTAATCTGAGCACAAATCTGAAGTTTAGCAGATGACCTACACTGAAAAGACATGAGGGCATCCCACTGAACCTGCTGACCCAACAGAGAAAAAATACCCTGTACACTTGAGAACAAACACCCTGTACACTTGAGAACAGGATTGATGAAAGTATTTTTCAATGCATCTTTTTAAGGAAATATGTGTTTTGATTGGACTATGCAGACATACCAGATCTTTCAGTGTATTCTTGGCTATCTCTATATTGGTTTGTTTTACACAATAGAGGTGCACACTGTGTCTTGTAAAAGAGCTAACGAGCTTCCAAACAACCCCCAAGAAGAAAAAAAAAACAGCCTTTTTTTACCCCCAAGAAAGAACTAATTCACTTCAGGAATATTCATGGAGCCCAGCAAAACTCATCTCCTGACTTGGTTTCTTCTGGAAATAATTACTTGGTAATGCATTGAAGATTAACCTGTAAAATTACTGGGGAAGAAATTTGGATCTTCTTCCTTTCAGGTCTTGTACTTTTTCTAAGAAAATGAAATAGTTCTGGGAAAGATTACCCATCCTGAGAACTAAGAAATAACGCGACCTGCTTACCTTATCCTGGCTATGTGTTGCTGCACAGGCTGATGCTGGAAATGGTCAGGCCACTGATGGTGAAGGCAGAAGGATGGGGAGGGCTGAAGACAGCAGGCAGGCTGATAGACAGGGGTGTGTTTTTGGCAAATAGAGGCTGAGTACTCAGTGTGTGGCTGCATGCAGCACGAGGTCATAGGAGATGGTGCTGAGCTGCCCACCACTGAATGACATTCTTGCTTGCTATTATGGCTACTTAAAGAATGATGGTATGGACAAGGGTGGCAGCATTGCGACAACATCTGCTGAGTTCTTTGGTTGTCTAAAGGCAGAAAGGATGGTTTGATTGTACCATTAAGTTGCAGGCAGCCATTTGGACTTGGTTTTGTTCTTGGTGTTTCCTTGGATGGGTGCTGTTGGACCGTGATGTCTCCGTCATTTGCTGCAACAACCCCTGGGCCAGCAGCATTTGACAAGATGCTGCCATTGCTCAGGACCACAGAGTCACTGACGTTGCTCATAGCCATGCTCCAAGTTCTCAGTGGATCTGTGATGTTCCTGAAGAAACAAATAAAGCAAAGTTTAGAGCTGCAGTGTTTTCAGATGCTCAAAAATAACTTCAGGTTAAAGAGAGTAAAACTCTGCTCTGAGCTTCACCTTTCACAACACAGGGGAACAGAAAGGAGTCACACACACACTGCCAGGAATGTTTCAAAGTACTTAAATTTGTTCAACAAAATGTTAAGAGTGAAGTTATGTAAATTCCCAGTGATTAACCAAATTATAAGTCAAATGAACAGAGATTTGGCAGTGTCTGTGTCACATCTAACAAGTAATGGCTGAGATGCACAGAACAAGCTCATTGTGCACAAGACTGAGTTATAGCCACTATTTATAAAAACAGATTCTGGTATAAATGGCGTAACCATCCACACCTTGCACAGCAATTTACCTGTGTGCTTTGCAGACCTGCAGGAGACAGGCCCACGCAGTAGAGACTGTTTAATAACCATCCATGTGCTGGTTTTAGCAACCTCCTTTCCAATTTCTATTGAAAATGAGGCATACTCATGTTTATAAAGATATTCTTTTGAAATGCCTTATTTGAATAAATCAAGACACTTCAGCAGACATATCAAATATCTGAATAGTAGACTAGATCTTTAGCAGAAGCTCAAAATGAACTGTTATGAATACTAAAAAGATGGAATACAACCACATGTTTTTTCCCAAGTTGACAAAAGAATAATCCTGGGATTAAATTACTGCTGATTGAGAAGCTCTTGCCTCTCAGTGAAATGTATTCTAAAGGCAGTACATAATGTACTATGCTGTCAATAAAGGATATTAGAAGATTTTCTCCTAAAGTTTTTCAAGCAATATGTAGGTAAATGAGAGCTATCAACATTGTAGAAGTGACCACAGCTCAAGACCAAAACTAGCATGAGGTGCTCACAGTAGCCAATTACTCCCATCTTAACTATAACCTTGTTTAATAAGATATAAAGGTAAGTTGGAGATCATTATTTTGATAAATAACATGAAAGGTCAAACACCACACTCAGATAAGACTTTGCTACCCAATTTACATGGGCCTGGGGGAGGGAGGAGGAAAAAGAGGAAGAAAAACACTAATTATATACTACTTAGAAGAATAAATCAACACTTGCTGAAAAAACAGAATCAGCTAATTACAACTGGTTTGACGTTTTAATACCGAATTTAATTAACAGCATTGCAAGGCTTGCATTACAGACACTGAACTTTGCAGAAAGACACAACATACTGATTAAGGCAGATAAGCAAGGAAGTTTCTAACTCATTTTCTTCCCCGATACCTTTGCTGAGTGCTCAGAGAGCTAAGCCTGCCCAGCCAGCTGAGCTATTTAATTGCCTGAATGCTAATTCTGAGCAGAAAGTGCTTTACTGACTGGAATGCTCCCCTTGGCAGCCCCCCGCGCAGCATCTCCCCGAGACAGAGCTAAATCCTCCACTTCTGAAACGAAAATTAATCCTCTGCTATTTGTTCTAGATCATGTGCAGAGCCAGATGCCCTGGGAAATCACTTTCATTTAGATAACCACTCAGAACAGGAGAATATGCTGCTTTGACAAGCAAATTTTTCCAGCCTTCAATTCCACACATTCTTGCCGGGTACCCCCTCCCCTGGCCCAGGCAAGTCAAGCCCAAGGAAGACTTTCTGCTGAGCACAGAGAGCAAATTCAAGTGGCTGGCTAAGCTTCAGTTTGGTCTGAAGAGACATATTAGTTATGTGAAATTCCACTGTGCTTGAGCAGTCTGGTTTTCTCTCGCACTGCAGGCAGTGTCAAACCTCAGTGGACAGAGCGAGAACCGGACATCAAGGCAGAGAAAGCTCCTCTCCAGGTGCCTGGCAGCACTTTAGGAATTTCTGGCTGCTTATTTTCACATTCACTCAGGTAAGAGATAGGCTGCACGGTGATGCTGTTACATTTGTTTCTAAGTTAGTCAGACCCATCCATATTGTCACTTGAAACTGCTGGACACTGATCAAAGTTACTGTCTACTGTAGTAACTGAACAGAAGGCACGGAAAGACTGCAAGTATCTGACATTTCAGGAAGACAGACACACCATCCTTTTGCTGTAAACCCAGGACACTTGCAACATAATTTTTAGTACCTGTTTTCAATCACTTCATGAAGGAAACCACACATCTCTGAGCCAGGCACACATGTGCCAAACACAGATGCCCAAACTCGTGCCCGCAGCAGCTGGGCAACCCCAGCACAGACACACAGGCTTGGCCCTTCAGTGTATCTGTGCCCCTTGAGAACTGGGAATGACATGGGAATTGTAACTTCTGTTCAGACAGCTCAGCAGCCTCCATCTAATATGATCAAAGATAAAATGGGTTTTTTCCCACAGATGTAATATCTATCTGCATACCTTTTGTTCAGAAATTTTTTAGAACTACTACATTCGAAGAAAAGATCATCATCAGTACCACAAGATATAATTCTGCCTTTGTTCTCCTGTTGAACAAGCAGTTCATGAACCATTTAAAACTATTAAAATTTTAACAGAAAGAGCTGATTCTTTCTTTTTTCCTAAGCCTTGAGGAACTCTTGAGTTCTGTCCATTTTTATGGAGTCTTTGAGACAGGCAATGGAAGCACCTGCTTGCCTTAAAGTTCATTCAATGACACACTAAAACAAGACTACTTTGCATGCTAAGGTAGCCATCTGATTAAATATTTTATTCAGTCACAGCTAAGAAGAACTGGGACTCAACCCAATTCTCTAGAATGTGAGCAGGGCTGTACATTTTCATTTGGTTTGGTAGCTTTTCTATTTTTTAAACAAATGTAAGAGTCATTGAATTTGTCAAGGCTAAGGTCATCTGAGTTTTGTTTCACTCGTTTGAGGGTATTAAAAAATCTGTACTGTGGTACTTCATTTGCGTCCCTCTCTACAGAATTGACTGTAAATTCACTGACAGCAAAACTTCACCTGCAGCTGTCACACCAAAATATATTCCTAGACTATGTTCTTATCTCTCCACTGCATTTCGTCTCCTCTGCCATAATTGCAGTGACTGGGAACTTAGATGTAATAATGGCCCAATGAAATAGTTAACTGAGTCTTTTTTTTAGAGGATGAATAAATAAGCAAACTAAAATGTGACAAGTAAAAGCATAGTACAATTTTTAAAATGACATGGCATGGGAAATCTAAGAACATGCTGATAATGAAAAAAAATCTAAAAATAAGAATCTTTGAAAATTCAGTCTTTAAGAATTCTGAATTCTTTCAATGTTGAAGTTTATTTTTGCTGCACTCCTCACACTGCTTTAGGAACTGGCATTCTCCAGTAGAATGGGGTTTTCAGACTTATGACAATTTACACCTGAAAGCTTTGAAGCAGTGGACAGGTATTCTGAATAATGAAGTTGTAGAAAATACAGGTTTTAATGCACGCAGCCCTACTTAACAGAAGATTAGATACAATAAGAAAAAGTGTTAATCTACATGTTTAATACATCCCACTTAGGAACCCACGTCTCTAGCTGGGCACAAGGTATTTTAAACAAGATCATCTCTTTAGAAATTATGCCAGCTGGACTGCTAAGGGAAGAAAACCAGAACTGTCTTTCATTACTGCACTCTTGATAGCAGTAACTGCTCAGAAAGCACTTTAGCCACGCAGTTCAAAACAAATCTTGGAAGAGTGTCATATCTGGAATGTACCATGGGCTGAGTGGTGATGTTCCTTCGTGACAGTTTTATGGAGTAATCCATCTATTATTTGTGGAGCTAACAGTGAGCACAGCTCACCCAGCAGACAGCTGCCATCTGCACTGCAAGCCCTTCAGGAAATAAACTAATGGTGTACCACACAAACTACGTAGGATTTGGTGCTCTCCAACTAGCACGTTCTTTTAAAACTTGGATTAAGTTCACCTGTTCCTTTGGCTGCAACTGAAAGAATTTTTCTTTAAATTTCTTTAAAAATAAAAACAAAACAAAAAAACCCCACCAACAAAAAAAACCCAACCAGACTTAAAAAACACTGGTTCAACAAATCCCATCTGGACTCATAATGCCTGCAATTGAGAATGACAGAAGTGCAAATCCAAGAGGGAATGACGTAGTGGAAATTTAGTACAACCTAGTATATTAGTACAGATAATTTATAGATCTTTAGAAGACAACAGAGAACAGCCAAGTGTTGGGAGTTGTTTTAACCATATAAGAAAAAAATTACCCAAAATACATAACTTGCACAAAACCACGACTAAACTGTTGTCAGGCTTTAGATTTTTCATTTAAGGTAGGACAAAATTCAAATTTCATTTCAAAGTTATCTAATACTTTTCAGCTGTAGTCAGCATTGCACCACTCAGCCAGCTGAGCCAGCCCAGGCTTTATGGACTTTGCAGACCTGTCAGCTACGAAGCATCATTGTTCTGAGAAGAACACAATGTCCAAAGTAACAAAAACATCTTTTCATGTTAAAATTCATCTAAACCACCTGGATTCTAGAAGCAGTGCATTTCTGAAATAAGCAACATTTAACACTCACAGTGCTACCTGGTCAGGCTCCTTCCAGATGAAATACCATAATGGCCTTGCAGTCCTTTAAGACACTGAAGTTTTCCAGCATGGCCAGTGGGTTACACGGTCTTACAGTCTGTAAACTCAGTGAAATCCTCTCCAGGCTTTGCTTGTTGTGCCAGCCAGCGCACAGCCACTCCTAAGGAGGGTTTGCTCCTCCTTCACATTACCAGAATTCTTTGTATCTTTGCTTTTCCTCAGTGCTCAGAGGAGTAACAGGTGGTGCCTGGTGTTTGATACTGCGTTTCATGGGACATGTCTGCTTATCTATCACTGCAATGGTCTTCAGCAAGTCAAACTGCTTTTTAATGTTTTATGGTTGTTGATCTCCATTTTGGCTCTCAGCTAGACATTTTTCAAATTCTCCAGCTCTTACTCCAATGCTATCATACATGGTGCTTGGTTTCTCTCAATACCTCGATTTGTGCTTTTCCATTTCAGCTGTTAACCCCTAGATCTTCCCTGAAAAGTTTTCTCTGTATAAAACACAGGCACTTTCCAGAACAAGCCATCCCTGTGCTTTCTTTTTTTCCCCCCAGGTATTTCAAATATATTAAATACGTGCATTTCAGCTTCAGGAAGTCTCAAATTCTTATTTCATCAACAAGCAAGTTTACCTGATGTATTTATTAATGCAGCCATTTCACTTTGGAGGACTGGGATAATGCAGCTCCTATTTTTGAGAAATGCCATTATGGTCAGTTTATTTTCTGCACAGTCTATCAATACCCATTTTCTCAACTAATGTCACCCTGTTAACAAGCAGATTTTCAGCAATCTAAGTCCTTGTTCCATGAGGTGGTAGTTAGCAGACAATTATGAAGCAGAAGAGGTTTGTAGAAGGGAAATTTCCCCTCCTCCAAGTGTTTTGAGAGCCAGCTGTCCCTGTCATCCCTCTCCACAGCCTACGAAGTTGTGAAGCTGTCCTGTCCTGAACCTGAGACTCCATGAGTTCATTTCCTGTGTCGCAGGCTGGCTCAGGAACCGCAATTCCTATGACAGGGAGTTTCCAGATGTCACCATGCCAGCACCACAGCTCACGTACAGATGGGCACTGGCAAACCATGCCAAGCTGGCACCAGAACAGACCCACCAGCGACAGCTGTGGGGTGAGGGAGCTGGGAAAGGCTGCTAAGGGTGGGAAAAGCAGGATTCTTCAGACCCTCAGAAACAGATTTTGCTTTGCTTTTAAGCTAAAGTTACTTCTCCTGGCACAGACAGCAAAACAACAGCAGACCATTTCCAGAAATCATTTGCAGGGCTTCGAGTACGGAAATCAATAGCAGTACTTTAACTACAAAGTCTTTTTAAAGTAAAAAATCTACAATAGATATAATTAGACCATAGATAGAAGACAACAAGAAGCTCTGAATTCTCTTCCAGAAGTTTTGTATTATTCTAAAGTTTTAATTGAAAAAACAAAAAAAAATTTAGAAATCTTATCTATTTAGGTAAAATGAAAAAAAACGTATTAAAGCCTGAAAAAGGTTCAAATACTCTGAATTTTGGAATGAAACGCAGCTACTATCAGAAATGACTGGAACCATACTACTTCAAGAAAAAATACGTGTTGTTCTGGAAAGCAGGTATACCTCAGCACAGTTTAAGAGCCCAGAAAGCTGTTAAAAAAAGCCCCAAACATTGCTTACAACTGCCACACTGTCATCGTCCTAAATCTTATTCATACTACTTACTGACTTTCCATTACCATATGAAAGACTTTAAAGTTTTTGTAATTGCAAATATTCTGATCCAAAATAGCTCTAATCCTGCTTACACAGAAGGGGGAGAAACTAAAATATGTCTCTTTCTGGCTGTAAGAAGAGTTACTTGGATTGAAAGTTGCACAGGTTTTTACTTGATCATGCTGTGGGATTAACATTGAAATTATTACAGCTGTAAAGGGACACAAAAGCAACACTCTTTAAGGTACAGCCCCAGCTATACCTCCCATCACCCTGGCTATATCAGCGTTACGTAAGAGGTTAAGAAACCTCTCTACCATCTGCTTAGAATCAGATTTTTTTGTTTTCTGCCCAAATTTAAAAGCTATGTTTAAACATAGTAACATAGTAACAAGAATTGTTACTAATATTAGCGTTTTTCTTCCTATTTTAACAGAAGCACTAATATAATTGTACCACTACAGCACATTAAAGAAGGCAAAGAGTGAGAATGCCAGGGCACATCAGGCAGGTACACATTGGCAGTCACACCTATTTGATAAACACAGAGCATTCTTTCCATTTGGCTACAGAAAACACAGCAAAGCACTTTTACACTACCGGTCCAGCAATAATTTTCTTCGAAAGCTGAACATGGGAGAACTAATTTTTTTTGTTTGTTTGCTGCTTCATTTCCCAAGCGTGAGCGGGTTTAAAGTCTCCCATTTGCTGAGCTGCGCTCTGAAGGTCGAATGATAAACCTCGTACAGCACTTTTATCCCAGCGCATCTGCTCAAAGAGCCGGAGCTCGAGCCCGGAGTGTTTTGCTTTCTCACCAGGCTCTTCAGCGCTGGCAGGGTCCTGTGCTAAGCTCTCCGGCATTTCTACCCAGCTGAAAAGTCTCTCACAAGCCCAGGAGCCCAGTTGCATTACGAAGTTGCACTGCAGTGTAAATAAACACACTAAGTTAAACCTCCAACCTCACGCTTTCCGAAGGCACGGCCAGGTCCGAAGCAACCCAACGTCCACCACTCACCAGCCGGGGCAGATGGGCAGGAAAGAGGCGGCAGCCCTGTCTCGATGCAGCTATCCCGCGGCTCCGCGCCCGCTCTCCCCGCAGCCGGAGCCGCTGCTCCGCTCGCCCCAACACTGGCCCCGAGCGGGGAGCGCCGGGAGCCGGGGTCGCTCCTCCCCGCGGCAGGTCCGGGCTCTGGCAGCGCCCGGCGGCTCCTCCCTGCTCCTTGTGCCGCCGCGGGAGCCCCGGGCCGCTCCCCGCCCTCGCTCCCAGTCCCCTCGGATCGGGTTTGGGGCGCGGGGCTGAGCCGAGCGCCGCAGCCTCACCTGCCGGCGCCCACCGGGGCTGCGCGACCCGCGGGCTCCGCGCCAGCCTTCCCATGTGGAGAGCACGAGTGGCATCACCTTGGCACCGCCTTTTGGAAAGGGAAAGAGCCGAGGAACGCGGGAGACCGAAAACAACACCGGGGGTCATTTGGAGTGCTTTCCAAACTCACTCCAGCCCTCATTAGCTCCTGGCAAAGGGCTTGTCCCCCAGTACCAAGCTCTTGCTTCATCCTTCGGTTGTCAGGCTTTTCTTACAAAATATTGCTGTGTGGCTACAAATCTCTAACAGGTCTCCAGTAACAAAATACCTACTGGGATTTAAGGGCTTTTACCCCACCAGATTTTATGATATTTGTACCTAAAAAAGCTTCTTCCACACATGAGTACTTAATGATCTGGTAGTTCATCTCCACATACTTCTCAGATAACATTTTATAAATACAAACGTAATTATTACAGACGATTAGTGCGAAAACCTGAAAATCTCATGGTTCACAACTCACATTGAAAAAATAGAGATTACCAAAATCTGGGGACACCTAAACCCTCAATTCTAGGACCTCAAGAATAAAGCAGCAGGTTGACTTTTGAAAGAGCTCAGTATTAATGTGGGGAACACAGTACTCAGCAGTGCCGTTCTATGAGAACCTTAAAACCCTACGACAGGAAGTGCCATAAACTGGTCTCAATCTGTGGCACACCAGGATATTATATTATGTTCAAACTAAATTCTAAAGCTCATGTGCTCACAAGCCTTGTGTTTTGCAAGCTGACTCCTTGTTTTTCCTCAGCTCTGGGTATCTCAGATACAAACTTCAGAACTGGCATCTTACTAGGACAGATCCTGTGAATCAGTCGTCTGTAAATTCAAAGTAGATCACAATTCACAGGTGTCTGACTGGCTTATAGAAGTGCTCTCCTTACTCTCTATTGAAATACAGGAGCTCTGATTTCAGGGTCAAGTTGAACTGGTTGAGGCAAAAGGAACTCCTCATCTATAAGCTTCCTTACTCTCTGTAAAGCAAAAGATTTAACCGAAGGAAACACTGAGGTTCAATTTCCCTTAGTGTGACCTTAGAATCATGCATTCCAACTGTTATCCAAGTTTTTACACATGGCAGCTCTTCTTGCTAATTGGATCTGGTCTTTAACAGGTGGTGAGAAACTGTGCTGCTTCCCCACCACTAAGAGGAAACTTTTTTTTTAAACCTGTCTTGACTTTCTCACTGAGCTTCAACTGGGAAATTTCAGTGGCATCAGCTGCCGTCTCCACCTCCCCCACACCATCAGCATCCTATCTAAAACATCATTTTTCTAACATTAATGGATTCTCTAACAGAAAACTTGCTTTCCATTCAAGGTAGAACCACTCAGTGTTAATGATCTAGGACAGTTTTTATTTAAGAAACTCAAATGTTTTTACTGAGCAAAACAGCTCTACTACAAAGCAGTTAACTTTCAACCATAATTCAAAATGAAAGCAGGACTGCAATACAGTATTCACTTTCTGAATATCTGAAACACATAAAATAGCCTGGAAGCACCAGAAGAATAATCTCAAAGTTACTTTTCCAAAGTCACACAACTCCATGTATTTTTGAAAAACACACCTACTAATAAAAGTATTTCTGAAATGTGTAAATATTGCTGTGCATCAATTCACTGCAGATACTGTATCCCTTGTATTTGCTAACCACCTCAAAGGAATGACAAAAGGCACATAATATTTGCTCACTGCTTTTATATCTAGGAGGAAAAGGACTACAAAAATCTGAAGGATTACAGTCTATTAAAACTCTTAGATTATATGTACTGCAGAAAATAGTCTTAGTTTCTTAGCACATAAATTTAATGCAGATACTTTGTTCCAAAGGATGACAGTAAAACAAATGTACAATGCATGTTCATAGATACGCTTCATAAAAGTATTTGTCCAAATGGGATTTAAGTAGTGTATCATGTGCTTGAATTACAGACTTGTAGTAGATTATTGCCTTTACAATATCTGAAAACCAAACTCAGCACCAAGTGCTGAGTTTTCACAACGTTACACTCAAGCCCTGCAGAGCCTTGGTTGCCCGGGGTACCCCCTAGCATATTCCTGGTTTGGACACTTCCATCATCCACTCTTTAACATCTCCTTCAGCATCACTTCTAATGTTGCTACTTGTCCCACCATTCATCTCCAGCAATATCAGTCAAATGCTGACTTCTTTACTTGCAAGTGATTAGAAAATACAACTGAGCCCTACAGCTTATGAAATGCAGGTACAGGAAAACCAGGGCAAAGTGAAAAAGGATGGAAGAATTCAGAGTGATTCAAGGCAGACAAGGAATGTCAGATTTGATCTGTGGAAGCCTCAAGAGGATAAATGAGTAACACTCTGCTCTAGTCACTGCCTGGAAATGCATCCATGCAGGGAATCTGGATGACATCTGCACTACTAATACAACCTTGATTTAAGTCAATATGATCCTCGATGTATCAGGAAGTTCTGTCCACCTATGGATCTACCAATACATTTTACAAGTACTTTGCATGTTCCAATCAAAGAAAAGTTCTTTAACTTAGTTATCATAAGAGATGCTTTGTCCATTTTTCTATCATAAGTGGTACTTTTTAAACTGAGATTTTAAAGTAACATTTTTCACGGTATACTTCACAAATAAAATCAAGTAGCAGTAAAAAGACTAATACAGTTGCCAGGTTTCTGTATACAATACTTAGGAAAAGGGTAAATACTGTTACAAAGATAACCATGTTAGAGACTCAAAGGAGCTGCAGTCTGTGTAAGAAGGTGAGCCTAAAAACCTGAAGCTTGTATTTACGAAGTAGGACTGACAGTGTTGTAATGCATGAAGTTTGACCATTCTCTCTCTTCACACAAGACACAAAGACCTGAAATACTTGGCTGTGACCCTTTCATAGCCTTTCCTAAACTGAAGACATCGGGCAATGCCATTGACTGCCAGCCACTTCTCCGACCTCTGGCTGCCCGTGATCAAGAGCTGCGACAGAGCTGCCACCCTTCCACCACAGGAGGCGCAACTCCAGCTGTACCTTTTCCTGGCTGGATGCCTTCACCTGCCTCTCTGAGCTTAATATGACATTAATGACAGGTTCTTCTTGTCACAGTGTCACTCTTTCAAAGAGAAAGATTCAGAAGAAGCTGAAAGACTTTAAGCATTGAACGTTAATGTGAGAGCTGGTGGCAGTCTTGGGTGTTCTGGGGACGAACGGGTGATGAAGGACTAAGCAAGTGCTCAGGAAAAAAGTGCAGAGGCTTCCAAAATCCTTGTAAGCCAGACAGAAGGCACAAGAGGTGCTGTAGAAATTCTGGTGAATTGCTAATGAACTGGGGAGAATAAGGGAATATGGAATAAAAGAGCCAATTAGAGGTTAAAATGACAAAATGAGTTCTGCACGTGGCACATGTACTCTGCACATATTTTATTACAGCTACATTGAATTTTTATTACAATTCCTATCCACCTACAGAATTTCCTGGCTGGTGTTTTCTTTTTTCTTGGATGCAAAAGTCTCTGTTGCCTTTTAGATGCCATAGCACAGTACTTGCAGTAGGCAATTCACCAAATGCCTTTTAAAATAAACAACGTGGCAGGAAAAATATGGTAGGAACCAACCACCCATTTACTACTTTTCATACTAAAGCATATTTTTGAGCAACACTTGATGTAATACTAAGATAGCAGCACCTACTTTAATTATCCAGAGGCACACAGAGCACAGACCAGGAACTTCCAGCTTCTAGCATGCTGCACATGGGACATGCCAGCACCGTATTGAGGAAGTTAATTGGGCTGAGTCAGCCTGATCCATCAGAGATTATAAGGTCTAGACTGCTACTGATCCTCACACCTGACAACCTGCAGAGAGATCCAAGAGCCTGCATGGTGTTCCCAAGTGTTTTTGGCCCCAGAAATATGAGGCAAAGACACAAAGTGACTTACCTGAGACTGCAGCCACGCAAACGTGAGCTGTCTGCTCCTAAGCATAAACTGAACCTGAAAAGAGAATGGCTGTGTTCATAAGGAAATGGAGTTTGAAACTCTCAAAATTGGCACTTGGAAGCCTCTGAATACTGCAGTTAATTCACAACCTGTGTAACCCATCCAGAGATGAAAGAAAATATTGCAAAATATAAAAACAAAAGCACACAGCAATGAAAATATGGCACTTCAATCTGTAGGTTTATTTATCTGAGATACAGGATGAAGAAAAGGAAGTGATTGAAATTCAAGGTATTAAAATCTCCATCCTCTTACACTGTTATTCTCCTTTACACTTTTTTCTTCCCCTTGAAGAGAGACCTTCTTATAAAAATAGGTTGTAATATAAGCAAAACTGATTCAATATCGTCATATATCTACGGCAGAAGCCTTAAGCAGAGTCCTCCACTTACAGACTGCTGCCTCCACAAAGATGAAATACTGTCTGATCAATAGAAGACATGAAGTAAATTGAGTGTCCTTCTCCAGCTTCCATTCATCCAGACTTTATCACAAAATCTTTCATAATTGATAACCTGGAGAAAGGCTGAGAATTAAGTGAGTTTACAGGCTGAAAAAATCTTTAAGCCTTGCAAAGCAGTCTTTCTCCAGCACTAGTGACAAGGGGAGAAGTTAAGACATGCTCACTGCTCATGCTCTATTCATTGTGGTTGTTTTTTGGGCTTTGGTTTGTTTGTTTGTTTTGGTTGTTTGGGTTTAAGATATGCAAAGGACATCTGGCTTGGATTTGGAAAATTTAAACTCCACACACTACATTCAATAAACCAGATACCAACGCATTCTTTTTAATATGCTGGAAACTGGACATTTAAGGCCACATTGGCTTAAAAAACATTTGAAGTCAAAGCACAGAAATCAATTTCTGGGGGCAAAGAGGGTCTCTCATTGTTTATGAAGTGCCTAGAACAATGTCCTCTCAGTCCCTAGTGTAATGAAAGAGTCAGTTCACTATGAATCTGCAAACAAATATAGCCTGATTCTAAACTATTTCCTTTATTGATTTTTTTGTCCTTCATTGATTTTTTAAAAAGCTCTCAAATTATGATAATTACATTTTACAGCTGTGCCTCCTCCCCCAACTAAAACAAGGCACGAGCAGCATTTTCTCTAACTTTTTTTCATTGAGATCCTGGGATTTTAAATCATATCATGTGAAGGCTGAGTTTTATGACATATAAGACTGTCTTGTTTTATCTACTTACAGAGCAGAAATACTAACACAAATTTAATGACTTTTATGGTGGAGATCTAACAGACATAAACCTTTTATTTTCCATGTTTTCAAACCACATGTACTCTGAATTGAAATGCGTATCTGAGGCTCCACAGTAACTAAAGTCCCACATCACACAAAAGCCTTGAAAAGCTATTAAGTTTAAAAATTCCCCACACTGGATGAAATTATTTACATTACTAAACTAAAACTGAAAGTTGTGTATTAATCATGAAAAACAGAAGAAAGCATTACATTTAATACTCTGCAAAAAAGCTTTAATATGGAAAGTTTATAAGACAGTTTTATTAGCATCTCAAATAGTTTTCAGATACTAATATGAAGAAAACTTGTTAAAAAACCAAATAAATCTGGAAGCAGAATTGCATATCTATACTTCTGATTTATCTACAGCTTACAGTGTTTTGAAGGAATTTTTAATAGCTTGTCTTCAGCTGTAAAAGTTTCATTCTCTAAACAGAGTGCTCCAATAATAAGTTACATTAAAATGCAGCTGCATAAACATGTTTACACACAGTTATATTTTCTCATTCACATTCCTTTCTCACAGGTGTACCTTTTCCACTATGAAGTAACTAAACTTAAGTGTACCTTATGTAAGTGCACACATGTATAATGTCACTTGTAAAATAGTCCAGACTGACCAGGGGGAAAAACTAACAGAATGCTTTATCTGAACATAAAATAAACAAGTGACATAAAAAGCAGTAATTCTACCACTTGTACAACACCAGCACTTAAATTACAACCACCAGCCTGATGGCAGTGAAAGCCACTATTGCAGTGTATTTTTTTTTCCACAACAGGAGAAATGTATTTTATTAATACTGTTTTAATAACCACCACATTAACTTGTCCATAATCAAAGAAATAACAAAGAACTGCATTTCTCCCATCATTTGGAGAAATTCATATAGCAACAGTCCAGAAACCACAAACACCACTATTTCCATTTCAGTTAGGGAAGCAAAGGAAAAGTCACTTTTTTCAGATTCATATTCTTAGTTCAGGAAACAGCAAAGTCTTGCAACGCATGGGATACTTCCAGAAGACAGTAATTATTTTTAAGATAGGGACCACTGTTTTGAACTTAATTTAGGGAAACTAAAAATGTAACTACTGCATTTATTGCAACTGCATAAGTATTGCCATATAATGCTTATGCAATATAAACAGCTGTGTGCAAAACAAACTTCTATGTTGCAGATATCAGAAAATTATTCATTTTGCTGTTCATTTCATTCACTTACACAGCTAAGTAGAAGGTTCTTGCTATTCTTTTAAGAGTAAACTAGGTAACGATGGTAATTCTGAAACATTTCTTCTACCTATTGCATGTTCAACCTTCAACCTAGCCTAGCTCCCTTGGCTTAGCAAAGCTAACAGGAGAGGAAACCCCTACCAGCTTCTCAGTTGTTTTTTTGGGGTTTTTTTAAGATTTTCAAAATTAACTGCCTAAACCTTCAAACAATACATGAAAGAGCTCCCCCTCCTTTTGTGCTCAAACAACATCACACCTTCACCTTTCTTCATTAGGAAAGTGGAACAAGCACCAGAGCTAATCTTTTTTTTTTTTCTCCCCAGAAGAAATGAAAGATCTAAGTGTTTGGAGTAAACAAGCATTGCTAGGGCCCATAGAGGACCTTTTATTTGAAGTGAGACTAAACGAAGGCCTGACAGACAAGGCAAGAGAAAATGGTATTTGAGCACAACCTCAATGTTTGCTCACCAGGCTGCTTGCCTGCCACAGGCTTACCCAAACACAGCCCCTGCAATGCGTAGTCAATCTTTTCTGGCTGTCTCTTAGCAAACAGATGTGAGCCTGGGAACTCCTCAGACATTCAGATAAATCAAGAACCAGACCGTTCAGAGCCCCAATCTCCATGGCTTTAGAAGGAGATGCCAGATTTCTCCGGGAGCCTCTGATTTCACACTACTTAGACTAAAATACAGCTATTGCCTATCATATGCAAGCCACATAATTTCCAAAACTGTTCACCAAGCTTGATACATTTCTGTTTCACCTGCTACTCCACGGGAAAAACCTTGAGACAAGTCTAAACTCTGAAATACCTACGTAACATTCCCCTATGTTGTTTTTTTTAATGCTATCCCTATTCCTTTTGTATTATGCCCAGGAGTATTGAGGCGTGTCTTCTCAAAAAACTGATCTGGCATTTTCTATTGTGCACGGGCTCCCTGGTGCCACAGAATTCTGACTGTACAGTACAAAACTTGTGTTGTCAATACAAAACTGCAATTGTACCTTCCTGATCAATGCTCAAATCAAGAAATCCCTTAGAAAAGGACAAGGTACCCAAACATTGCATTAGAGTTGTAATACAAACCCAGAGAAATTGCTTCTCTGCATGAGGTCCATTTAACAAATCAGATTTTTATGTAGAAGATGACCCAGTATCGAACAAAATGTCTAAGGTGATGTACTTGAGTGCTCTTCAAACCTAAGGGTACCTCTTGAGATTTGCATTCAATAAATACAGGTGGATACCTACTTAAAGATGGAATTCAAGAACAGACCTTGACTAGACTATATATTCTGCGATGTACGTAGAAATTCAGTTGGACAATATTGCTTTTACCATTTTATCCAGTTACAATACAGGCTACACATGCTCAGTTTCTAGGAGATTCGTTGGAATAGGATTTGGTTCTCTAGTTACATGAACTCTAGCATCAGATTAACTCCCTTTGCACAAGAATTAAGGAATCTTAAGAGGATCAGCTGCTGAAGTGTATTTAGGAGTACAGTATCTTTCCATACTCAGGATCTGAGGATCAGGACTCTGAAGCAGCCAGACTGATACCAGTCTGCAAAGGAAACCAAGCTATGGGAATTGAGAGAACACTAGTCACTTTTGGGCATTAGAGACTACAACTGTGGAGTTTTTTGGTTTTTTTTTTTTTTATATCCTGGCAAAGAGGAGTGCCTGGGTACATGCCAGCAGTACCACAGCTGTACAAAGTTAACACCAGCAAAGCACCTCCATATCAGACATGGAGACAAGGAAACAGCAGCTCTGGAAGACTCCTGGCAGCCCCAGGCAGCAGCAGCTGCACAGCCCTTCCATGGCTCCAAGGAAAGTTTGGTCCCTTTGCAATTCCCTCCCTTCCTGCTTCCTTAATTGGGCCATGTACCTGTTCCAGGGCATGGGCACTGGTAATTTTAATGAACCTGAGAAATCTGTTTACTACCAAGCCATTGAACCTTTATAGCAAGTGTTCAGATATTAAAACCTGAATATTCTTTTTATAATTTTAAATCTTATTTCACAGAACAGCCTTGTTTAGTCTACAGATTTAACAGTCACCGGCAGATACCATTTTAAAGAGCAATGCACACAAAAGATACCGACCTTCCCAGCAAGAACTCACAGCCCAGCTATTAAAAAAATAAGACCAGCCACAGTAAAGGTTGCTCCATTTGTCAGAAGATATTAATCCCTGCATGTGCCCTTTCCAAAACAACTTAAATATAAATTTACCAGCAAAAAAATCTTTCCCAAAGAGTTTGCTTTAGAAACAAAGCCAAAAATAATCTAACCTTGAGGGAACCATCCCAATGAATTTTGCATGACTTGTTCTTCATACTTGTATGACACATCCATGTTTTTCCTCACAGTGAACAAAAACCAGTGTCATATGGATCTGGTCACAGTGCTCAAAGGCACACAAAATTATTGCTAGACTGTAGTATCAGCCAGTGCTCTTTCCACCTTTCCAGTACAGCTGAGTGTGAGCTGCCAGGCAGGACCAACACTCTGTGCACGGCAAGTGACCCTGAGCTCCTTGGTTACTGGCACATTATAAACCAGGGATGAGAGCAAGCTGCTCACACATATCAAGGGGAAGGGGGCTGGGAAGAAGGGAGAGAAAGGAACCTGGAATGCTTGGCCCAGGGTTGGAGGACAAAGAATTTCAGAGCTAGGCGGTAATTTTAAGAGGCAAGTGCCTATCACGCAAACATGTGCTCATCATGCTCACCCACACACTTCCTCTTCAGAGATTAGTTTTAAGCCCAAAAATTTTCTAAATTCAACTCCCCATATACTTGCACAAGCTTGTTTGCTGGCATAAGGATGGTGGCTATAGCAGGCAAGGTTAACCAGATGGAGGAGATGCATTTCTTTCAGTGGCACTGATGACTTAGGTGCACTTAGGAGAACATGTGCGTATAATGTGTACATTAGAGTACAAACTGCAAAAGCAATAGGCTTTACAACACTAAAGAGAAACTTTAAAAAAATGCTTAAGAAAAAGCATGCAGTACACAGAATATAACTAAAAGGCAGAAATGCAAATCACAGGGATAAGCATGATGCACAATCTCTGGCTCTACGTTTTCTGTAAAACAAGTTATTGCTGAACTAGTTTTGAATTCTCACAAAATAACAAAGCAGAAACAAAGGGCTGAGTTCAAAATGCTTACAAACTGAAATTCCAGTTCCCTGCATACAGGACTTTCTTTCATTAGGACAAGATGGAAAACAAGTCAGCGATTAGCATTCTAATTCAACACTAAAACATAGTGGGGTACAATTGGTAAAGGCACTGACGGGCATTTTCCCAGGTTTCTTGTTGAATGACTGCACTTTTTCTTTCAGAAAAAACAAGTCAACAGTTCAACAACATCATTATCTGCTATGACTTTCTTCACAAGTGCTGCATTACTGAGCTACTTGCATGGCTACTGTAAACACTGAGCAGCAGCATCAATGCTTTTCAGATTATCAGTCAGAGCATGACCAAGAAAAGAACAGTCAGGCTTCTTGTGCACAGAACACACCCAAAAGACTCCAGCCACCAGGAGCTGGTTTGCAGGTAAACACGTGAGTGACAGTAGATAAAGCTGAATTCCATTAAAATGGCAGGGGTGAAACCTTCAGAGGGAGGTAATTCAAGGAAAACTGTGCTGTGCATTACTGGATTCTGCACAGTTCTTCACAAAAGCCTCATGACTTCAGAAATAAAAGAACAGGTTCTGTTAAATTTCCTAGGTTCACTCCTCATATTTAAAGGTGGAAAGAAATATTTCCCTTAAGGAAGGGGGGCCCAGTTCATAATTTCTGGATTAAACCCATTACTATTAGCTGCAGAATGAAATTATTAGTGACAGGTTCACTGAATTACCTCTTTACAGAGGTCACTGGAGCTTCCTAGAAACCTAAAACTGCCACTGTAAATTTAGCTAATAACAACTGAGTTTTTGAAACCACCTAAATTAGAGGTAAACATAATAAAGAACCTGCTTTAATATCCTAATTTAGTCATGCACTGAAGTACAATACATTTTCATTTTTTCACTTTGAAGTTATAAACTCAGAAATACAAGGGTTTTGGCATGCACCACTATTACATCAACATTTTATATCCACAGATGTGGATGTAGAATTTCTATTGATTTTAAATATGCTCATTTCTCTTTGAACTATAACACAAATCAAGAATGATTTTTCTGGCAAGTACACAAAACGTAGCTTGATTAACACATTTAAAATAAGATTATACAGAGGCTTAAAATAGGATTAAACAAAAGCTTTCACCATGTAAAATTCTGTTATGAAATGAATCAATTTTGCAATATCTGAAAAAAAGAAGAAACCATATGTACAAAAATCTTACTTTCATTCTATGTTTAGTACTGCCATTTTGAAGTTTTGCTCAATTATTGATGAAGGACCTTAGACAGAAATTGTTCAACCCACCACTTTATAAGCTACACTCAGCTCTGCTTAATCTTCCAAGACAGTTAATAAACTCTGTGCACTGTTTCATATAAAGTACATACAGATCCTCAAAGTCCAGCCTGTGTTTCCCCCTTCCAAGGAAGTGACCTCACCACCAGATTATAAAGTCCCGTTTCTCTTACTGGTGCTCTCAGTCACTCTGGTCCTGTAAATTTTGCATTCCTAGCAGTACAAAGGATGCCCTTCATCCCAATCCAGTAAACAGCTGAGTAGTTAAGAGTCTACTACTTGGTGAGAAACCTCAGCTTGAAATCCTTCAGCTGGATTTCAGCATTAAATCCAACTCTTTCCTTTTTTAGGGTTATCACTACAGCTGCCCAGCAGTTCTATCCAAGCTTTGCAGGGCATGTGGAGGCACTGGTGGGGTGGGTGCTGCTGCAGTGGCACTTGGACACTGGGGCATTGGCAGGAGCAGCACTGGGCACAGCTCTGCGCCCCAGCACACCAGTTTGCCTGGCTGCTGGGACCACAGAGGCACTGGATGTTACATTTGCTTACACCAAGCTCTCCACTCCCCTCCCACAAGCATTCCTGCTGTCCCTCCCAACTTCTGATCTACTTTGCTACAGGTTGCCTCAAGAACTCCCAGAAGTAATGCCATTCCATCCTAGCAAAACCCATTTTGAAATGCCTGTTTTTACACAGTTTCACATTGAATTCTGATGATTCATAAGGAATTGACAGGTGAGATGGTGCTATAACTGAATTACCAGGGAAGAAACAGAACACCCCATGAAATGGTCATGGTAAATCCTACACTAAAATGAGGGTCACCTGTCACAACTGAGCCATGTGCATTAGTATTGAACAGGAACCTAACAGAGTTCTCATAGTCTCACAAGCCTTAAACAGATTTAAAATGTGCTCTGTTATGATTTATTTTACCAGTGGAACACTATTGTGCAAAGATCACTCATGACCCTGGTCATGAGTTCCCTGGAACTATTACCAAAATTCCACAGTTGCCAGAGACCCTGAATCTGACGTAGACTGATACTAATTTGCAATTAAGAGAGTGCAGGTTTCTTGGTTTAAATTCAGTTCCCTTTGTAATTTCTTTTTTTCTGCTTACTATTGTAATAACTTATTTATAACTTATCTATTTAATAACCAATATATCTCATGCACCAACTAGACATACCCATAACAGATAATGATGCAAAAGGCTGGAAAAAGAGCTTGATTAACCAGCTGTAAGATTCAATATCACCTTTTGCATAGGACACGTCTGATTCTGAACAAGGAAGGCAAACATGCTCTGTGCTGTGCTAGTCTCTGTATCTTTGTGGTAGAGAGTAAGATCATATTATTTAACCTCCTCCTGGCACTGGGTGTCTAAATTGAAAAAATGACCACACTCTCCAGGTGTCTAGGTTGATCAAATGATCTCACTGAAATAAGAAATTCTTTGAATTGTTCCAATTCAAAATTTGCAGAGTACTCTCAGCATTCAGAATCTGCAGAGTACTCTCAGTAAGATTAAGCCAAGAAAGGACAGGCACTTAAATACTGAAGTGTTTCTCATCCTGAAAAAGAAACTTAGAGGTAAAAAAATATTAATTTAAGTAGGTAACTAAAATGCTGAGAAATTTGCAAGGAAACTGAGGCATTGAAGTCTTGGAGTGGTCTAAACTATCTAGCTCCTCTTGCAGTGCAACTTCTGCTAGCCTTCAAGACATTAGGCGATCTAAAATTCAACAAACTCTGTCAGGGGCTGTGCTGAATTATCTACCATCTGGAAACTGTAAAAATCAAAATTATATGAAGGAACACAAAAAATACTATTAAAATACAATGCTGATAGTAAAGCTTGACAACTTTCCAACAGAACTAACTGGAAACCTGCCTTTTCTGAAGACCCATACAACTTAGAGCAAGCTGACTGAGAGCTAAGAGCCCTGAGGCATCGGATAAGGCTACCCAAGCAGTCTCCTACCTGTGGAGATTAAACACTATTTCTTTCTACAATGAAATGCAGATTTTTTTTTGATTTAGCTTTTAAATTGGATAAAAAATATAAATCTAATTTCAAAACACTGAAGTTCTTCCCAAAGTATAGTTCTCTTTATCCAGCCAACTCTATGTAGTCTCTTTCTGAAAAACATAGCACTGCTCAAAATTAAGTCAAAGGATTATTTGGAGTTGTCTTGCATAAACACAAGCCAAGTATCAGCTTAAGTTACTGTAATGGTCTTTATGTAGGCTCATAAGTCACACGGCAAATTCTGGCAGAAACAGATTTCAATCTTTAGACACGTTTAGGTATTTGAACATAGTGCCAAAAATCTCCCAAAGATAAGTGAAACACACCAGGAAAACTGGTTTTAATATCCGAAGAGTTATTCAAGTTCAACTGAATTTATCAAGATAAAAAATACATTTTTCTTGCTATGCAGAGGACAGATGAATCTTACTGCTCAATATCGAACAGTTGTTGAAACAAAAGATGCTGAAAATTCTCTAAGAGATTCTACAAAAAATCTTTTATGGAGCAAATTAGTTTGCAACCTAAACACCAGAGCTCCTATAAAATCAATTTCTATGCCATGGTCTTAATTTCAGTTTACTTCATATATTCATTCAACCTACAGCCCCTAAGCTTTATATTCAACAAGTTCTCATACCAGCAGTTGTCTTCCATAAAGAGCCTTGTTCCCTTAACAGTGCTAGTACTTGCTCAGTGAAATATTAGTTCCTGCAACCTGTCAGAAAGGAACTGAACAACAACACACTCTGGTCTGACCAAAA
>VZRS01006364.1:342418-375465 GCA_013398055.1 Ifrita kowaldi | reverse complement strand
AAAAAAAAAAAAAGTAAAAAAGCCTGAACGAGAACAAAAAGGACACATTTTCAAAACTGGGTGTTTTACTCTACATAGAACAGTTCTGCTTATTCCACACTCCAAAGCTGAAAATTGTAACCAATTTACCAAAAAGCTTTTATTTTTTTCACCCAAGGTTTAAGCCAAATGTGTCTCAGCACTGGATCCCAAACTTTAATTTCCTTCTACTTCTGCTATTGTTATGCCAGCACTTCTAAATATTTACCCTTCCCAGATTCCTAAAATGGGAGAAGCCGGGGCTCTTTTGTAGTGCAGATGATTTGCACAGACCCCAAGCAGTGGAGAAATTCTCACGCTTTCATGGGAGGGAACTGGATTTAGGGGACACTTTGCTCCTGACAGAGTAAAGTAATCTTTAATAAATTTAAATTGAAGGGTCTTTCTAAC
This sequence comes from Ifrita kowaldi, assembly GCA_013398055.1. Classification (NCBI taxonomy): domain Eukaryota; kingdom Metazoa; phylum Chordata; class Aves; order Passeriformes; family Cinclosomatidae; genus Ifrita; species Ifrita kowaldi. The sequence continues at coordinate 375,036 of VZRS01006364.1, read as the reverse complement.
ACAGAGGGATTACGTATATCTTCCTTATGTACAACAATAAACATTAAAGGTATTACGAGACATTCCTTAGAGAACTGCAGATTTACATTTTTCATGAAGTGTAGATGTGATCAAACTGCATCTAAAGCTGGAAATGTTTAGCACTAAGCTACTGAAAAATTACTTTTCTGTATATGTCACTTCAATTTATCTTCTGAAAAATTGAACTGTCATTATAGACAAGGATTCAGTAAAAGCTTAATCAAAAATGTGAAGGCAATACTAACAAAATGCAAGCATAAACAACATGAAAAATAAAACTGCATTTTTATCCCTACTGAATCTTTTGGAGTCTCCACAGGGCAACTTTGGTATCAAAGAGGGAAGTCAGCTTGGTCTTTGCTGGCATCACACATCCAGCAAAGTGATACACAAGAGAAATGCTCCATATACTGATTATTTATTAAATTGACCCCATAGTCTAAAAAGTCATGCTACAGTAAATCTAAAAGAGATGTAAACATGTAAGATACTACAGAGTCATCTGAGACAAAAGCAGTTTTCCTATTTTTGTAAGCACATCCTCCTACTTAACAGAAATCTGTTGCTAAGGATAGACAGAAGGCTATTTAAAACTTGCTAAAGCCATTGATTGTGTCATTTTAGCTGAAGCTGTGAGTAAAAGTATCAATATATTAAAGTATTCTTTATTTCAAAGTTGTCAAATTATGCACTCTAACTGAAGAAAATCCTTCCAGAAAATCTTTGTGAGCACTGAGCTCCTTTTGTTATCAAAGTAAACATTTCTTTGTGTCTCTATTCTATCTGATAAAGTTGGATTTTGTCCCCTTATGGATGCTGAAAACTTGAGGGATAAGAACCTGAATGAGATCATCGTTCCCATATATTACAGAATTCCTTAAGAATCCGTACAAGTGCATAGTAATCAACAGAGGAATATAAAGAAACTTAAAATAAAACTGGTTTTCTGCACAGTGGGGAGCTACAGTTTGTCAGGATCGAACTTGGAACACACAGGCACATCAAAAAGGAGGGAAGAAAACAGAGGCTTGTCCCAATCTGCTTTTCAGTTCAAGGCAGTAAAATAACCAAGTCATAATTTTTAAAAAAACAGGACAAAAATACTTCAAAGGAATGGCTGTTAGTACCAAACCCATTTCACACAGTTCCATCATTCCATCAAAAGCAATCTCTTCTTATCCTCTTGGTACTATACCATTCCTCCTCACTTTATATGGACCTTTGCTTCTTTCTCATCTCCTGCTTCTGTTTTTATCTCCTCTCGTTCTGAACTTTTCTAATTACAAAGTCTTCTAAACCAGCAGAACCAGAAACTTGAGAGAATAATTTCTAGAAGCAGCAGTCTAGATAGGGAAGGGGAAATCTGCCTCTGTCCTGCAGATTTCTCCCTGTCTGCACAAACACCACTCACCATTGCAAGAAGTTTAGATGTGCAGGACAGTTTGAACATGTACCCAAGGAGCTGCCCTGGGCACACAGGTTCTGTGGGCTCCATTAACTAGTTTCACCTTTTAATCATTGCAGTGACCTGCACTGCACTTGCACCTCACACAACACTCAAGTGCCAGTCACCATAATGCTCATTCATGAGGTGCTCCTTGAGTTCTCCAATTTAGGGTAAGATTATTTCCAAGCTATTTAACCCCTCAGGGAAAGAGCTGGAAAACAAAATCTGAAGTTTTGTTCATGAGACTAGTGAGAAACTGTAATATTCAAAGTCTTCATTAAAATGACTTTGATTTTACAGACTGACTTCAAGAAAATACTTCAGAAAACCCTAACTTAACTGGTAAGTTACAATACAGTTACATTTCACCAATTTCAGATCAAGCCAGGTGACTACTTTAAACTCTCAAAAGACCACTGAACGAGCAATAGCTACTTATCACAAAAGCCCCTATCTCTAGAAAATACTGAAAAGCAGTGCTGGAAATTTAAACAATTAAAAATAGAACTTTGGAAAATAACAGTGGATATTGACAAACTGTAAGCACTTATTTTTCTTAACTTTTTTAATAGGTATAACAATTGCTTTAGAAGTCACAAGAAAAAAAAAAAAAAACAAAACAAAAAACCAATTCCTCAGCTCTACAATTTAAAACTCATACCTGAACAGTGAAGGTTTGGTGCATCAAGTAACACAGCTGCTGGCTTCAAAACTAGTGATTATGAGAAAAATTTTAAAAGCTGAAAAAATAGCTAAACTTTTCATAGTCTCCTAACTGCAGTAACCAAAGGTTGAACACTACTGATGAATGGACCAAACTTTTTAATACTCTTTGTTCTGCCTTTTCCATTTATCTAACTCAAAAGGTATGCTTTCCCAAAATCTGAATTAAAAGCAGAGAGATAAGACAGCTAGCTAAACTGGAAAACTGTAATCAAAGTTACATGAATATGCAGCAAAGAAATACATTGCTAACTCTGAGTAGCAAGGGAAGATTCCTACCTTCAGCTGGAAACAAGTTTTAAAGAGCAGTCAAGGTGAATTTGCATAGTAAGGAACAGTCTTAAAATGGGAAATGTTTAGAGAGGGAGTTAGCAGTTCTGTATATATAATAAATAACATCCAGACAACATGCCACAGATACAATCCCTTCAAAACAGTTTGTGTCTGCTGTTCTCAGGAATCTTGCCCTCTCCAATGCAGAGTGGATGATGTTACTCTGGAGAGCAAAGGCAAAAGGGAACAGGAAGAGAAAAGGCACCTGGAAAGAAGTAGCCCAGTTTTAGGTGGGATGATAACACTCTGAAAGCTGCTGCATAAGGAGAAAGGCATTTTGAAACAGCTTTGTGTCACTCTCCAATAGAAGATTTTAATGGTAATGAAAATAAGGGAAACTGGAAAAAAAAAAATCCAACCTCAAGCTATATAAAAAAAGAGAACATGTTCACAAGAAGAGATGCAAATACTTATTGCCCTTTCTTCCAATCATCAATGCAGAACATGACATTCTATGTCCATATGTCCGACAATCTAAATTTCCATCGATGCTCCTCACTAAAAGCAAGAAAGATGTCACCTTCTGGTTCTGGATTAGTTACCTTGAACACAAGTGAGCTGACAACTGTAACAGCACCTTCTCAATACAGCAGAATTAAAATCATGAACTTCCCAGAGCCTGCACAAAGCAACCCCATCCTTCCTTACCCAGCCACAAGTGTGACTCTCGAGAAGCAGCTGACTGCACGCAGAACGAAGTCTCTACTGGAAACCAAGCTCACGTGTTACATTTGATGTACTTCAGGCAAGTGAAAAAACTTCATTAGAACATTCCAAACAGGTTTCCAGGAACAGCAGCACACTGAATTAGGGGCTAAAGGAAGAGGAGTTGTCAGCTGTAAGTGCACCAGAAAGAAAAACAGGAACACACTTCCTGGGGCTTTTTAAATTACACTTCAAGAGCTACTGTTACTAATAGCTGCTCTGAGCTGTAAAAACTGCAACCTTGGAGGGCAAAAGTCAAAGAAACCCTACTGGTTTTCCCCGGATTACTCACAGAATTAATAAGATCATTTGGAAGGCAGCCTTGAGGTTATCAGAAATCTCCTGTCACATGCCCACAGCAAACTTTTCCAGCATTTCTGCTTACAACTCTTTAATGAACTGCAGCACTGAAGCAGAAATCCTCTTGCCTGCTAGCAGGTCGTGCTGGAATGCAATTTGGCTACCTATGTGTTTTGTGTTTCCAACAGCAAAGTTACAAAAAAAGAAAAAGAAACAGATAAGTCTTCAGCAGTTTTCCACCACATGATTCTGAAACAGCTTTTAAAAGTGTATTTAGCACTGAAAAAATAAATGTCACAACTTTTGTATCAATATTATTACTGACAGCATAAGCAAATTCTCTTAATTTTTCAGTACATAATCAAAGAGAACATTGCTTTAAAGTACCATAGGAACTGGTCCTTTTAAAATATTTTTTAATACAATAGCACTGGAACAGGCTGCTCAGGGAGGTCATGGAGTCTCCCTCTCTGGAGACATTCAAACCTACCTGGACCCAGTCCTGTGTCACCTGCTCCACGTGACCCTGCCTTGGCAGGAGGGTTAGACTGGGTGATCTCCAGAGATCCCTCCCAACCCTAATGCATCTGTGATTATGTAATAGGTCTCAGGCAGGTAGAAACAATTGGAACAATGACAGTTCAAAGTTTAATTGAGGACTGCTGTTTTGACACACAGAAAATCTTAAACATCAATGGAACTAAATGGTGGATATGATTCAAACATTCTTCTCAAGGAAGGAATTGTAGGATTTTAACTACAGTCATGTCTTCACTGCACCATGTTTAGGTACTTTGAGGATTTTGGCCCAAGCCACTATTTGTGTACAAGTATCTCACATTCTGAGCGCCTGGTTGAATGAAGTTCCCCACAAAACAGACACCAAGATGGATATCAAAAATACAGCTTGCCAGCCAGAAGCTCACATTCACTGTGAATTTGTGATAGGAGGTCAGCAGGAGAACAACCCAAACTGGTATGCCCACTACAGGACAGCCTTTTGATACAGCCACAAGAATAAGCAGAATCAGGTAGAGATCAGACAAATAAAAATGACAATACTCATGGCAAAGCAGGATTTCAACTTGTCCTTAATGTGATGGGCTTAGTCAAAGATCTGGCATTGCTGCAAGCGTGCATCTGAAGTGTTAAACATCTGAAAATCCTTTTTTTGGCCTTTTGGACAAACTTTCTGAGAAGAAAATGAAAGGACTTGAAGAGGGTGAATCAGTCTGGGAGCCAGAGTAACATTACAGAAGAGCAGAGACTGAATGTATGGCATCATCAGGTTGGAACCTAAGGGAAAAATAAAACCCCAAAACTTACTTCCCTCCTTAAAAGTCAAAAAAGAGGCCAAAATCCCCAGAGCAGCCTGCCACAGGTAAGAAGCTGAGTAAAGTTTTTTATCAATTTGAGAGAAACTGGTATTTGTGGAAGGATTTTGCTGGTTCAATCAGTACACTCACTGGAGACTTAAGATAATCAGGCATTGACTGTCACAGCTTAAAACAATGTTTTGCAATATTTGACTCCCCTCCTGCATCCCAGGCAATCCAAAATGGATTCCAAGCAGGCAGAAAAATTAAGGGTCTTTAGCCAGTCACATCTGTTTTACTGGAAAAGTTATAAGCAGCACAAATCCAACACATCAGGAGGCAGAGGGAACAAAGACATACATCCAAAGACACTACTCTTAGTTTGCAGAACAAAAAGTTAAATCAGAATATGGAGTGAGGTTGTGTGTCTCAACAGCTGTACATGGAAGTTCACTGTCCAGAGAAGGGTTAACACGGAGAACTTATTGACCACTATTGAACATGCAAACTGGGCATGTTTTTTTGCACATTAAAAACAGCCTTAATGCACTGTCTGAGATATTTTAAGTCATAAATCCTATTGCATGACACGCAGTTTTAAGAAATCCCATAAGACTGCTGTTGTCTGCTATCCGGGCACTGCTGATTCACTGTTTGCAGCCACGTGCTGCTAAGATTGCTGTCACACGCAATGTTCTGTGCCCGAGTTCAGCATCTTGTTTGTGTTGGCAGGAACTTTTGCCCACTCTTGACAGAAAAAGCTTAAGATGAGGCTTAGAAATTCCTTGATCAGGGCAGATTCTCCCTTCTCCTCATAAAACCCATGTCAGGGAACAGGAAGGAAGGAAGACAAGACAAGAGAAAGTTATTAATAAACTCAGAAGAGAGAAGCATGGGCACATAAAATTTTGACAAATCAAGTTACCAGTTATCTACACATTTTACTCCAAAAAAGATGGAACAAAGGGTATCTGTTGCTTCCCCTGTACTGCTACACCACAAGCTTGGAGAGCTGCATGTCCTGCCTTGGACTCAGTGATTTCCATCCAATCCCAACAGCAGCTCTTGACCTCACTCTTTTATTTGTACCATGTACTCTCTATCAGCAGTGACATGAACCAAATTTGCCACCTGAACAGGTGAGCAACAGCAGCTTGCCTGTCCTGGGCCTTCAGCTACCTTCAACTTTTGGCAAGTGCTCAGTACAAACATTCTTCTGTTTGGATGATGCTTTCTAAGTTCAAGCAGCACAGTGCCAGCTGGGACACCCAACAGATGGGACAGATGGACACTGGCTGGTGACATCCATGGCAGAAGGGATGCAGCAGACACGTAAATGGTTGTCAATCACAGAGGTCATGAAAGAAAACCACTCTCTTGGAGAAGTCACTTACAGTGATAAGATATGAGGATAATTTCCATTAGCTGAAAATAACAGTCAATTTCCTCATCTGTCAATCTTGAAAAAAGACAAAGTAAACTTTTTTTTGTAGACTTTTTTTGAGTCAACCATAGTCTTGCCAACAAACAAAGCTTCATCCTGCCATTACACAGGCAGTGCACCAACTACTAGCCCAACATCTGTACAACTCCCTAAAATTTACCCTGCAGATCCCTCTATCAAAAAGGTTAACAATGATTTTTTTTTCCCTTTCATGCTGCTTCACTAGTAACCCCTTCTTTTGGTTTGTCTGACACAATTAAAATCTAATTTCTACATTTTCTGGATGATGAGTTCTTGTCAGAACTGTGTTATCTTGGGACTTCTAGACCAAGATGCAATTTTTACACAACAAGATTAATAGGAAGCATCATCACAATCTCACTCTCTCCACAAAGTAACTGGTATGGATTTATTATTTCGTCTACATCACCTTCAAGCAAAAATTTTCACGTCTGAAACAACACAGTGACAGCAGACAACATTTACCCCCATATTTAAGTTCAGACATTACCAACAAACCAGAACAATTACCAACAAGTGTCTATTTAAATATTTTAAAAGCTCAGTATTAAAATCAAGGCAAATTTTAAATGGCTTAACCTGAAAACAAGGGTTGAGAACTCACACAGATCCCACAACATGAAATATATGCATGGGAAATGGTTTAGAAGAGAACTACAAAGCTTAGATATTAGGAGTAGGAAAGGAAGATCTAGAACATGCTAGTTGATAGCCAGCTTCAGACAGTATCCACTAAAGAAGTTATCAGACAACTTTTTGACTGCTCACAGAAATTGAATGAATGACTTGATTTCAGAACTCACAGTCGCAAGGAGTCAAGAATTTCTAGGCAGAGAGTTGCCTGTTCCCACTGCAGTAAACCACCAAGACGACTTTTTTTTTTAATAGAAAAAAAAAATCATTTCTCCACAGTAAAAAGTTTTACTCAGTAGAAACCTCAGGAGTGATGGGAAGGAAGCAGACCTGCCTTCACAAATGACCTGGCGTTATTTCAGCATCCCTCAGAGATTACCACTGGGGCAGAAGACTCCCAGGGATATTCCAGTCAAGGCCTCTGTGATGCAGTTTGTGCTGGGTGTGGAAAGCCACATGAATTAGCAGTCCAATGAATTGTAAGCATCTCGCTGATCTTGCCTACTACATGAATATAAAGTACCTTACTCAAATCCAAAATGTGTAATTCAAATAATCAAAAGGTAAATATTTATGTGCAACTGATTGCAGATATCTAATACTTTTAACACCTGATTTACATCAGGAATATGATCTTGTGTTTATCTATTCTTTATTTGAGGTGGAAATAAATTCAAAGTATTTGTGCTCATTTAGGAAAATCACATCTCTGCAAAAGGATACTTATGATAAAGATGAGAACAAAGTTGCTCATTATCAGAATACCATGTCACTTCACACTTTCTACATAGTTTTTCTAAGAAATCCAATTTTTCTTACAGTTTGGAAAAGACTGAAAAAGCAGTTGTACCTGGATTGAAAATAAACAGTCTGAACCGATCAGCCTCACGAGGGAATCTCAGTGTAAAATTTTAAGTGGAGCTCTGCTTGGAATTCCTACAAGGTAATTAGGTTTAGACCACTTCAAAGTGGGACATGTCTATACTGATCACTGGAACCCACAGTATTGCAGAAGGGGAGCCAGTACTTCCACCAACATTTGAAAAAAATACCGATTTTTAAAAAAATCTGTTCTCTACAAGAAACATAAGAACAGACTGAGAGAATAGCTGAGCAGGTCTGCTTTTTGTTTTTTTTCAGCTAACATTATTTATGCCTATATCAAAAGCTTCTTTGGAAGCACCAGAATTTTGCTGTTGTCTCCAAATACCTTAACATAATTAGAATGGTTTTAAACTTCATTCATGCCCCGCTTTTTAACCCTTCTCTGCACACTGCAGGGGACTGCAGACCCCGTTTGTCTTCCCTCTTGCTGACCTTAGGCAGCATCACAGCTCACCTTGTCCTGCTGGAACTCACAAGTGTGTATCCAATGTCTCTCCCCCACATCACACACAGTACTACCTTTGCTGATACATGATCTGTGCCAACATCTCAGCTTCTTTCTTCTGTCTGCCCCTTTTCTGCTTTCAAACTCCAAGCTTTTGTGACAACCAAGGGGAAACACTGTACTGGGTCATACATATATTGCCATACATGTACAATTACAATCCATGCCTGGATTGCCTGGAACATGTATTGCTTCTAATAAGCTCTTCCTCTCTGCTCACTGACTCCCTCAGATGATTTCCAAGGCACAACTCCTCTTCACAAAAACTAAATTGTCAGTAGATTAATCTGTCTGGTGCAGAAGTGGGACTTACACCATTTTTTCCCCTCTGTCTGCAAGCACAAGTAAAACAAGTGTTTAATCACAGTATCTGAGAAAAGAATTGGCTGCTGGGCTCCAAGTTAGCTGATATTGCAAAACAATAGCTAACACAAGTAGTAGGGCAACTATCCACTATTTTAGCAAAAAAAGACTCGTGTTACACAACATCCAGATTTTTTTAGAAGGAAAAGTGAAAATTCACTTGCCTTTATCCTAAAATAGAATTTCTACTTTTCAGTTTGCTGGTTTGGGGGGTTTTTTAAATAACTAAATCAGCAATTCATACATATCCCAACGCCCAAACATATATTTGCATCAAAAATATATTTTGTAGACTGAGGTGTAGAGACTCAATGAACTGAAACTTTGCCTGTGATAAGATCAGCCAGCTGCAAACACATTCTAGGTACACTGACAGAACTGGGAACACAGGCCAAAAACCCTGGCTCTCTCTCTGGAGACCTAGGTAGAAAACAGAATTTCACTTTTAGCATGGAATACATGAAGAAAAATAAAGTACTTGCCTTTTACAACAGAAAGTTATTTGGATAGATGACCAAACAGGTCATGTCTTCAAATTAACACTATGAGATTCGGGGTGGTTTTTTGGAGTTGTTTGTTTGGTTTTAAAGTATAAACATACACACTCTTTTACACTCATCTTTTGCTCAATGAGCTTTAGAAGAAATCTGCCATATTCTGCAGCTTTGCAAACTGAGACCATATGTGAGCATCATACACACCACAATAAAAATTCAAGCTGCCTGTTCAGCTGAACATCTCTTCCTGCACATGGACACAGATGGAAGCAGCTGTTGCCACAAAATAACTCAAAGAGCTAAAATGCATTTGAGAAACTCTGCTCCATTCCCCAGGCAGGACCTGCTCTTATGGCCTGCAGCAGATCTGGATGGGATAGAAAGTAAATGCAAGAAGTGAGGTGGTTTGTCATTCCCCCCTCATCTCCTGAAATGAGCTCTGAACAGATACTCATCCAGCTTCGAGAAATGAAAAGACAAATACAAACACCACTTCCTCCTGTAATTGCTAAGCTAAGCAGAAACACACAAAGTGCACACTTTTATTTTACAGCACAGCACAAACAAGAATTAGCCTTTTTGTACCAAACCATTAAAACATGCAATTTGCCCATCAGGTCACCAGAAGAGGATGAAAAAAAGTAGTGTCTGCAACACTGGCTTATACTGAAAAAACAAGGAGGTGGAAGGATGAGGTAATGGAAAGAGGGAAAGCAGTTTATCACCCCACTCACTCTCCTCTCAGAGAAGACTCTGAGCACGCAGGAACAGCAGGGGACTATGTTCCTACTCATGACCTTTCTTTGAAAAAGTGCAGTGCAAAGTCTCCAAAAGTAAAAGTCAGGGAGGAGGCAGAAATCTGACATTCCAGCACTCCCACTCCCAGCTTAAAACTTCAAGGCAGACCGATTGCTATTTCACAGTCTGATGATTTGCTCTACTTTCCATGAACCAAGAACGCTTAAGAAATTCTAATTTAATCTCTGCTTAATGTCTCAGGATAATCATGTTAAAATTTTGCTTCTGGAATCTTTAATGTCACCAATGGCAGTAGTGGGCCACAGAAAGTGAACATTAAATAAGCAGAAGAAAACTAAGAATTTCCTTGCTGGAGGAAAGCAAGCCAGAAGTCTCTTTTCTTGAGGATTTTAGAGACAGGTTAGCTTCATTTGCATGTTTTCAGACAAGCATGCACCTTTAGTAGGAGAAATCACTTGTATGTTAATACAGAAATAACACAGTTCTCTCCAATATTTATCAAGTTAGGAGAAACCATTAGCAATGGTACTGAAGCATATGTATTTATGGATTAGAAAAGGCATTCCTGCTTTCTGCAGCTCATGAAATCATTTCTCTTGTAGAAAGCGGGTATAACACCACACACTGCAGTCTATACAACTGTAGGTGTTCACATTTCTGTGACTGAAATATGGGAATGATTGTGCTGAATCAATCGACAAGAACTTTTTAAACCTCAAAACCAACAAAATATCTGATTCTTCAGAGAAAAGTGTGAGTACCACAAAATTATCAACTCTACAGGGAATGCTTTCCCTAGAAGTTATTTGAGCTGTAAGTCCATAACTATGAATTATTTTTTTACTGTTTGAATAATGTTTCACATTTGGACTCCATGACATTTTTAAGTTAAGTTTCAGATTTGGCAGAGGCCCTATCTCTACATCATCAATTCTGCACCATGTAGCCAAATTGTCTGATCTCCAAACTGTGCCTCTCATAACCAAAGAACTGCAATTTCTGCATTTCTACAAAGCAGATAAATTTTTAGTAGTAGTTAATGCTGGATGCTGCTTTCCCTGTCATAGAACTACTTTGCAATTAAATGATTAAAACTGTCAAGGCTTACATGAACACACAGTATCTCTCTAATCTTTAGGTATTATTTTACAGGTGCAGCTCTGCTTGGAAATGTAGAAAGCAAGTATTTCCAGCCACTGGCCCTTTAGAGATGCTGACTGGGTAATGTGAACATGGAAACAGGAAAGTACACACATGCAAGTTTTATTTGCAAGTTTCACTCCCTGTTCTGTCACCTAAAAACTCTGTAAATTTTCAATTTCTATAGAGAATCCATGCCAGTATCTTCACTCAGACAAACTAATTCTTTCATCAAATTAAAAGGGTTAATTCCAAATTTCAAGTAAATATTCCTATAGTCACCTTCAGACTTCATTATTTACCCAAGCAATGAGGCAAACCAAAGGAAAAAAACCCAACAAGTCAACAATTCCATGAATCACACAGAAATTGTTTTGCTTCCACTGACAGGATCAATGTTGAAGTTAAGCACTGATGTCATCTCAGTGGCACACCCTCCTCTGCTGCAGGACCTCACCCTCCACAGCCTGTGCCCAGCTTCCATCCCACCCAAGCACATCCATCAGGTCTGTGCTTCTGCAGCAGGGTGCACTCACATTTGCACTAAATTTTAAATAATTTAATTGTTCTACCTGCTTTTCAACAGAGTCAAATCAGATATAACAATAATTACAAGCAGAACAATGAAAATAACAAAAAGATTCAGTATCAAGAATCCTCAATTACTTAATTGCCTTTCAAATCTCATACATTCAGCTTTGCTGTTTCCAGTTCTTTAGAGATAATAATGGCTCATTTGACCAGTTCTTATTTAAAAGTCAATTACTGTACTTGTAAAATTTACCTTTAATGCAATGATCACCCAAGACCTCTTCATCACTGTTCTTGATTGATTCCTAAAGTCCTTCTCTCAAAGTAAAGTTCTTGTCAGAACTGCAGAATCTTTCCCTAAGTCTGTGATTTTCTTCTTCTCTATCAGCATTGAGAAGCCAATTCCCAATCAGAGAATTTCCATCTACCCTCCATCCTAACTCTCCCTAGTAAAACAACACTCTTGTCATTCTGACTTTCCCAGCTGGTGAGGGGAAAACAAACCCATCCATACCAAAAGACACTGAACTTACACAAGTTATTTCCCTTGCAAAGCAGAGTGCACTGTAGTAAAAGTTATATGGCGAATAACCACACCAGAGAAGTTAGCCAGAGCTGGGAAACACTGTCCTCATAGCCTCAAAGACTTCAGGAGCCTCACACATTCCTGAGCTTGCAATTTATATTCCCAACTTACATTGTTTCCCCCTCAGCTGCCTGCATCTCCTGGGTTTGCACACAGCACCTTCATTTTCTTCCCCACACCTCATGTGCTTTGAGCAAGATTCAGCTGCATGAAGCCAGCAGGCATTTGGCATATGGAAATAACAAAGCAGGAGAAAGAGCAAAGCCTTATTACAGAGGTATGTTGCTGCTCTTACTGCAGCTCCATGCTCAGGAGTCTCATTAGAAAGAATATTGCTCCCAGTTGCAGCCTAACAGTGGAGAGAAATACAACAGAAGCAAAGCAAGTCATCTGCTCCTGACAAGGGAACATTCAATAAAAATCTAAATTTGGCACCTTAATGTCTTTGAAATCAATCAGCCTTCAAAATTCCCTGCCACATAACGCTAACCATGGAATACAGCAAAGTTTAGTGCACTGCAAATTTTTATGGTTGTCAGAAACTTTTAACTGCTCATATTATTAATGCCAACAGAAAGACTGTGGGAAGAGAGGTAAATATCTGCTGTTAAAAGATGTTAAGCTTTTCATGGCTCTGGCTCAAATAACTTCACACTATCTGAGATAGTAAGATTCCTTATGATAAGATTCCACATTCCTTCTAAACGTGCCGTTTCTCCAGCTTAATAATGGTGCACTTTCTTTCTTCCTGCTCATTCTGCTCCTCCACACTTGCAAAAAGCATCATTGCTCCTATACATACCCAGCACTTGACAGGCCTTGTACAAATAAGGACTTGGCTTCTTTCTGCCTTCTCACAGCTATTCAGCCCTCTGCCATCTCCATCTCATCTCTCCTCAAGCTACCACAGTATTTTAAAAAAGGAGGGAATAAATGATACAGCAAAAAGGTACTGAACAGTTCTCCCCCTAGTAAGGCTTTTAATGCCTTAGGCTAGATCAGACATTTCTCTTCATGTTAGTACTAGCACCAAGCTAATATTTCCTTTCAGTATCAAGATTATGGTGCTACCAAATAGTAATAAATCTCAACTAAATATTCTCAAGAAATTAAGTTCTAAAATTAGACTTAAAAGTAATATTTTTAAAAAACCTCTAATGAAAGGAAAACTGACTGAAGTGGTTTCAAAGCACAGGGTAATTATATATGAGCTTCTAGCATTTTATGATCACAAAATGAAGTTATCTTTCTTAAACTGAATTATGACAAATTGTTTCTTCTCAGGTGTGGAACAACACAAAACTGGTACTACCAAAAATCTTCAGCTGAGGCAAGGTATCTTCAGCAAAAAATTTTTATCTCTATTATGATCTCGTGGTCAGATGACTATTACATGGCCTANCTATTAGAATGGGGGAAGATAGAAAGGAAAACTGACTGAAGTGGTTTCAAAGCACAGGGTAATTATATATGAGCTTCTAGCATTTTATGATCATAAAATGAAGTTATCTTTCTTAAACTGAATTATGACAAATTGTTTCTTCTCAGGTGTGGAACAACACAAAACTGGTACTACCAAAAATCTTCAGCTGAGGCAAGGTATCTTCAGCAAAAAATTTTTATCTCTATTATGATCTCGTGGTCAGATGACTATTACATGGCCTAGCAAAATCTACTTCAATGTGAATATATTTCTAACCTGTAGCTAAAGGCACCAAAGTAAACATTCATCTGCATCTGTTCCATTATTTCCATTTGCAGAACATGAAGGTGTAAGTAGACAATGTTTTCAGCACCTGCACACACGTGAGGAATAAACCATTCCTTTAATTCAGTCTCAGAATTGCAGCTATTCTCTACAAGCTTTAGGAGATGGGAAAATTCAGCTAGAACATCCCAATAGTGAAACCACAAAAGAAATATCCTGGAGACAGAATGTGGGAGAAGAGGAAAGGCAAGCTGCCTTTCAGACCAATCACAGAAGGGCAGCAACTTTTCATTATTTGACATTTGTAAAAGCCTTTAATTCAGGCATTCAAATAAAACCTTCATGATATGCAACATCTCTACATAAGAACACTATTCCTGAAAGGTGAATATATAAAATTGAGTATAAACATATCAACTGTAAAACTGGGATGAAACTCTCAGATCACTGCTTCTTGCTTAGGACAGAGAGATTTTTGTAAGAACACTTGGTTTTAGTCAACTACAGATAAATCACTAAGGTTATAACTATGCAAAAGAACCCATCAAAATTCAGATGTGTTCAGATGGACAGTTCTGTAATTCCATCTGAAAAGTTCTGGGTTTTTTTGCTAGAACTGCTGGTTTTCCCTAGCTCAAATAACTACCCATTTCTAACAGCCTAAATGAAGTCATCTACTCTTTTTCTAATTGCCACTTAGACCCAAACCAGTCATAAGGACACAAAAAATAAAACAGAGACACCAAAACCTAAGATTATTCTGGTAAACAGCACTTTTGGTACCCAAGCCAAGCAGCAACCACAAGAATGCTGTCTGGACACGATGAAGCTCTTGATATCCAGTCCCTGCCTCCCTGACTGACCCCTGCTCACTCAGAACATTTCAACAATTTCTGCAGGTTGGCCCCCAGACATTATTGTGACTACAGTGTGATACAGAATAAGCAATCTTCATCTTACAGCACTTTAACAATCCCCAGCTTCTCCCACAATTGCAAAGCTATAGATTATTTTATTTGTCCAAGACCAAGTCCACATGCTAATTCTTATCAGATTTCACTGCCATCATCTAGCAAGACCAACCTAAATATTTTCCCAAAAAGTACTTTTTAAATTAGATCTTGTAAGCAATATATCAGGTTCTTTCCCTCAGAAGCAGGATCTCGCTTTGTGCAAGTTTAAGATACCAAAAACCCACCTAAAAATGCACGCTATTTCCTGGGCAAAGTTAATTCTTTGTTAATGTAAGTATTAAAGCTCAAAATCATGTTTCTTTCCAAATAACTGCAACATCTCTTTAACAAAGCAGCAAACTGTAGTACAGCATGAACATTGTCACTATCTCCTTTTAGCAGATAATTTCATTTCACCAGTGCAAATTTTATTGTAACTACCTTCCACTACTTCTCCCCTCTCAAAGTTTTCCTGTTTCATAACACTCTAGAAACCCAACATCTTGCTTTGAAAACCTGGCTTATGGCCAACTTGCAACTGATACTACAGTTTAAATACCTTCCTAGCAAAGTTGCACAAACTTCAAAACACTCTGGGATCAGTCATTAAGATGTTTTTGTTTCAGTTACAACACTAATGAAAACCAAATGTCTACATTGATTTTAGCCAGCTTAATGGTCTAGGGACTTTGCTTAAAAGAAAGCTCTGAATCAAGCCTCATTTACTTGACTGAACAGATTAGCAAAACAACATTGTACAGAGATAGGGACAATATTTTTAAAAGTTTTAATAAGAGTCTTTCAGCCACAGATTCAATTAAGGAGGCCAAATTAATCGCCTCAATTTTCTTCTTCTCTAAAGTCTTCAATTACAACATGCTCAAAACTATGCACTTTTAGCTGCACCTTTACAAGGCTCAATTTGCAAACAGATTCAATACCCAAAACTAATGCTGTGCTACAGGATAGGCTACTGCAAACCAAGTAAGGTACAAAATAACAGATTCTGCCTGAAGTTTGAGCCTTCCCAAAGTGCCTGCTTGTGAAAGATATCACTGTGCTATGCAAGTGTATCTCCTGGTTATACACATGACACATTCAGAGGACATGGGAATATTCTGGGTGGGAATCGCAGCGTGCTAAATGAAATGCTCCATACAAAGCTGTCTTTCAGCTCAGAGTCGTGACATTCTGCTGCTGCTTTAATCCATACCCTCTACAATCAAGCCAGCAAATTCTATGCTGGTTTTGTATAGCCTTAGCAATTCAAAATAAATTGATGTTTCAGCAACATTTTATCCCTAAATGCCTTTTTGAACACTTTGTACATACTTCTGCACAGCAAAGAATATGGAAGGTCTGCTGAAACAAAACCAACACAAGCTGGCACAAACATCTACATTTGCAGTAGCAACACTGTTGACCATCATTTGTATCTCAAGATATTTGGAGCATGCACCACCTGTTTCCAACTAGCTCTCACACTGTTCAACTGCACAATTAATGACAGCTGCTAAAAAGTCTAAAATATCAGGGAAAACAAATAAAAGTTTAACAGCAGCTATGCAGGATTGAGGCAAGCCACGATCTTTTGCTAAATATGAGTCATTATACCACATACAATACTCCAGTAACGTGTATTTGCACTTCACAGACTCCCTTCACCACCACTACAACTAAAGTTAAAGGGTTTCTGTCTGCAGGAATCCTGGCGCCTCTGTGCAACAACTGTTTCTAGGCCAGGAGGGCGAGCAGGCTGCCTGTGCATTTCCAGAGTTTTACAGACCTGAGGAATCCCTAGCAGAGCCTTCCCAGTACACATCCCTAACATGCACATCCATCCTGTTCAGCCAGAAACATAGGAAACAGAGCAAAAAGCCTGCTCAAGAGGTGACACCAGGTGCACAAATGCCAACCCAAAAAGAAATTTTAAATGAATGAATCTCAAATCATCAATTTTTTTATTCCCTAAAATGTGTAAAGACTGATATATAGCGAGAAAGTAAAGGTTACAGATAACTGATGAGCCAGTAAGTAGACTTTGTAACACCCACTTTAAGTGCATTGCCAGTATATTTGAAAGGGCAGTTTACTTAGGAACACTGGCATTCCTGCCATGCTCTCAAAAGTATGCAGAACTCTGCTTGTGTAAAAATCCTTCCTTCTTGCACAGCAAGTTACTGAAAAGAGTAACTTTTTATATGCTTAATTCAGAGTTTCACAAAAAATCACATGCTTACAGTAATTCAATTGATTTCTCTATTTAAGAGGTTTTTTCCTAGAAATTAGAATACACAATTCTGGTACTAAGTAGCTGATAATTGCTTTCCCGTTAATCCCAAAAGGAGGAGAAAGGAATAACACAGGAAAAAAGGGATACTTAAAAATAATACACTTATGTTTCACTAAAAAACCCAGTGCAACATAAAAGGCTTCCAAGGCCTCAGGTCTCTGACCTGGTCACGACTTTATAGATGATGGACATCATGTCAAGAGCACCATACGCAAAGAATCCTTTCTTAAAGTTTCAGCTAAATTATCACTAAAAGCAACAGCTAACAAGATCAAATAGTTCAGCTATTTAAATGAGAATGGAAAATAGCTGAGAATAATTTCTGATTCCTCTACTTTGTAAATCCACATTCCTTATTCCTTTATTTCCACATTTCTTATTCCTTTATTTTGTAAATCCACATACCTGCTCTTTACTACTTTGAGAAAGAATCAAGGCGTACTGTTTATTTCTCTTACGTGGATAAGAGAAGTATGAATTCAACCACACCCTTCAAGAAACTTCAAAAATACCATTTCTCAGTATGAATTTTGTCAGACCCTGGCAGCCTTACAGAACAGTCACAGCTCCAGCCAGCAAAGAGGTCCTCTCGTGAAGTTTCAAATAGATACAACAACGCCCTCATTTATTAAACTGACCATACCTGCCTATCACAATTTCTCTCAGGCATTCAGCACAGAAGATTAATAAAGAGCATGTGGATCAAACAAGAAATACCCCCTGAGATCAAAAACAACAAATTTCTGCAAGAACACAGTTGGAGGTAAGTTCTTGCTACCAAGTACTGTTTGCACAAAGCAGCATAGAAGAGCAAATCACGAATTCTCAGGAGACTCCCACATCCATCTGCATACAAAGGGAACTTTAAGTTTTGTATCTAACCTGTGATTTGGGACAAACTTCTCAAATATGACTCTTTCAAACAGTAACACACATTCATTCCTCTCTCAAAGGAAAATAATTACACTAAAAGCAGATTACAGAGAAACAGCAATACTGAAGGAATTAAGTCCTGTAAATTCAGAATGTTAAGACTGATTTTTATGACTCATAGAACAAGCTTCAGTTCTTGCATGCAACAAGGGATCTTTTATGTGAAAACACCTTGAAGAAAAACAGATAAACAGTAAGTATTTTCCAGTAAAACAGAACTTGACACTTGCCATATATTGAGCATTCTCACTTCAAAGCCTCATCTAATCGACTATTTAGTTCAAAACATGAGCCATACCATATGACCTGTTCCAGAAGGCTAATCTGGAAGCAAGGAGAGCTTAAGAGCAAGGTGGCTGCTCAGCTTCCTTCATATTGACAAACTCATAGGAACAGTCACCCCTTTTGGAATAAGAGAACAAAATTCTGAGTATCTTTTTTTTTTATCCTGACATCGTGCATCGGGGGCATTTTCTCACTGTATATTAAGGGTTAAACTGAAAGCATTTAATAGAGATTACTCTGTGAATATTTAGGATCTTGATGGCTGGTAGTGTCAGCTCCGAAAGCTGGTTGTTGGGCCAGGCCAAGAGGATTGATGGACAATGAGGTAATCGAGCAGATGTACACAGCACTCTGAGTTTTCTCCCCTGTCACTAGGTCCAAGTGGCCTTTCTGTGTACAGCACAATTTCCAGGTATGGGAAATCAACATATGGGATGACCGGAAAACAAAAAAAAAAAAACAAACCCCAACACACTAAACAAAAACATGATGGCTTTTTACCTAGAAATCTACTTGGAAATTTGGCTTGCACTGCCATAAGAGTGTTCTAGCCCAAGAGCATTTGGTCACTGATGATTATCACCAAAAGAGACAGATTGGTATTGTTAAGACAACATCTAATAAAATGAAATAAGCATGGACTGCAAAAGGCATTCATCCCCAAGCACTGTCATGTTTTAACATCCTGCTGAGTTTGTACATTTGTGGGATATGGGCTATATTAGAGCAGCATGTGGAGCCAATACCACATCAGGCCTCACAACCTGAAGCTAGAAATCCACTTCTTGGCAATTCCAGTAAAGATTCTCACAACTTCATTTAGTCCTGAACATGTCTTCAAATCCATGCCCACTTTCTTCCCAAAGAGGCTGAACTTGTGTCAAAGAGAACTAGACTACAGCTTGCCTCCCTGCTCTGCAAGGGTTCCCTCCCTGGCACACACTGCTGAGGGGAGGTTTGGCTACAAGGAAGGACCCAATTAAACTATCTCCAAAGAGGTGCTGGAAGTACAGACTCCACTGTTTCTCATTCTGAATGGAAAATGCAGATGTTCAATGGGGGTGGTATTAAGCTTGCATGAACCACTCAAGATATTTTGCACTACATCTATACAAGCAATGAAAGAGCTCTTCTATTTAACACAAATAGTTTCAAACACAGCTATCTCTGTACCTATCACTTCACAAAGGCACCTCTGGCTATTGCTGTGGATACTAAACCCAGAGAACATCTTGTCACCTTCACCTGGAAACTCAGACCTACTGCACTAAAATTAGCACACTGAGGGTTTTTAAAACACACAAGGCACTTCTTTGTAGAGACATTTCAGGGGTTTGGAACACACAAGGAATAAGACTACCACACTTTTCTCAAAATGCTTTTAATAAACTTTACATGTGAGGTAATTTTAAAAGGTTGACAGTAGAGCTCATATGGAAACTGACTGGCACAGACTGACCATGCCCAAGCTTCTCCCCCACTTAAGAAACCACCTTTGATTATGAAGTGGAAGGGGACAGAGTCACTGTGGCTGTGGAGTTTCACAATTAAGTTCATCACAAAATGTACACAAGGGTCAATTTTACCAAGAAAACTGCTGCTCATTCTTTTATTCCAGTGAGAGCAGTCATGCATTTTTAACAGCTGCTTCTTTAACAGGTGTTTCTCTCTTATCTTTCACTTTCAACAACAGGACATTCACCTTGTCATTCTTTTTCACTATGTTGCCTCTTGACTTTTTGCTGCACTTTTAGCTATTTGACCCAAAACTGAACCAAGTGTCCTGCAGCAGTTGTTTGTCTCATCCTTAAGGAGTGCACAGCTTACAGTGAGACATGAGCAGCACTTAGTGACACCTTCACTGTGACAAACAGTTCATTTTCCCCCGCTTTCAAATGTGCCTGCCCACACCTCTTCCAGTGTGACCTGGGAAAGGAACAAGTTAATGTTTGACTTCTGGTTTAATCATATACTTTTTCTTGTGGTTACTTGACAGTGGAGTCTGGTGCTGTGCAGGTCGTTTGCATAGGCTCCAAAGTCAGCAGTTTGTATTTCTGAATCAAGACTTGAGAGGTTACATAAACACATTTGTCTTTGTGGTCTTTATTTTGGAAGGGGAGAAAAGTAAGTGTGCAGCTAGGAAGGAGCAAAGCAGATGACTTGGAAGGCAGAGAACAGACCAGAAACATACTTCAAGTGCTGTATTATGTAATATAACATAAAAATGCTCTCTCATGGGCATTTCGTCTATGCATGCAGGAATTTTATGGCTTGATTTCTTTGTTATGCTAGTTCTCAGGTAGAGAAAATTCACCATCCCCTTTTCCCAATCACAGCAAGTCTAGGACCTCTTTGCTTCATGCAGGTGCATGAGATGCAGCACGTTTGGCAGCAGCAATTCCATAGCTCTGGGTGTGTGCATTGCCCCCCCATTTCAATGATGATTGACAGGACTCCAACACACAACACGGGGCACACAAAATCAGCAGGGTCATTTTAGTGCAGAGGGAATAAAGCAACCTGAGCAACTGACAAGCTAGTACAAAGTAAAGATATACACATGAACATCTCTGCATTAACTCTTTTCAAAGTGAACTTAATCCATCCTCAAAGCAGACAGTAGAATTTACATTCACTGGCCAGCTAACTCCAGTGAGAACAGCATCACTTGAAAGCAGAACATTCATTTGAAAATAGCTATCATAAACCTTCTCTACCTCATTCCTCTGTAAACAAACATTAAGAACCTGACATATCCATGGCAACTTGTGCTGTGGAAACGAAAATTCAACATAACCTTTTAAAAAATTATGCCAGTTCTTTCACAAAGAATTCACTGAAAGAACTATAAACCTTGTAGGGTGACACCGTAATAATAAATTTAAATGTCTGTGCAGGCCTAACTTAAAACAAGCACCTGCAGGAAGAAGCCTGCAGGGATTTCAATCTGATGCTACCAGCTTTGGAAAAGGTATTTCATTGCCCTAAAGACCCCACACGCCCTCTCACTCTTCAACACTGCTGGTCTGTTGAACCAGAATGACATTATACAGCATTGCCCTCAGCCTCCAAAGGAACTTAAATTAAAAAATAAGTCCTTCGGCTGTACTGCTGTATCAATGCTCCAAGACAAACCAGCTTATACCAATGCAGCCTCCTTGCTTAGAACATAACAGGGATTCCAATAAAATTTAAATTCTGCAATCTTTCTGTACCTTTATAAATCATGAATGAAGTAAAACAACTATACCATACATCTGAAGTCTTTGAGAAAGGAGCTGCCCTCAATAACAGCGCGGAACCAAAAAAAGGAAAGGAAGAAAAAAAGTTTGCATTTTCCATACATAAAGACTAAGGAAAATACCATAGGGTTAGATATTTTTAACCTATCAGAATTTTACATTATTGTTCTTTAACCTGAGGATACTGTAGCAGAAGAATTCAAACACAACCTAAAAATTCATGAATGAAAACCTTGGGCTTACATACTAACTTTTAATGCGAAAAGACACGTCCGAGAGTTTTAATTCTGTAGCTACAGACAAAAATTAATCCTTACAGCATTACATTCTGTGTGTGGAAAACAGAGCCAGGAATTAAACATGCCCTTCAGCAAATCATAATTCAACAACATGTCTAAGATTAAGATGCTGACAGTTCTGTCTCCCAGGCCCAAGTTCCTGCTACCAGAGTACACTGCCTCTTATCCATGCAATTTAATTGCCAGGTTTAGGAAAAAAAGGCATGCAAGATAAAGGCTGCTATCTGCTAATGAGGGAATGGTTTCTTTTATATCTTAATTCTGACTTGGAGGAATGAGCAAAGCAGTCTGAAATCTCAGAATCTGGTATTAAACTTACCATGGGGTTTGAAGAGTCTAATTTCTCCCTCATCCCCAAAGCAATTTTACATACAGCTGGGGAAGAAAGATGATTCTGGAAGTTTGTAGCCATCAGTATACACTTAGTGTATCAACTGGAAGATATTTACAGACATGAAATGGAAGTGAGCCAGAAGATTTATAAAAGCATTTCCCCCTCTCCCCCAGCGCAATATTACTTTCTTTGAAGAGCAGGGAGTGGAAATGAGGGAGTACAGATGTGCAATTTTGATAGCGAGACGCATTATCACAAAATGAGAAGGTGATTAACATGGGCCCAGTGCTATTAACCACTTTGATACCTTTTTAATTTGAATGTCCCTGCTTTCTAGAAACCCTTCTAGGATTTTCTAATACTCTAATGGTTAGAAAGGAGCTCAATAAATCAACCAATCCTGCCTCTCAGGACTGGAGGAGAAAAACATGGTCTAGACAGTTAATCTGTGCCTTATGAGGTACTCTAAAAATGGCAATACCACAGTCTTCCCAAGCAATCTGTTTCAGTGGGTCACAGCTCTTTTCTAGTGTCCATTTACACTCTCTCTGTTGCAGTTTAAGCACTTCACCATTGGTTCTGTTGTCAGAGTGACTAGGCTGAAAAACACTCTCCGTATTTATATCTCACCTGGAGAAAACTCTTCCTTCCCTCTGTAGTCTTCCATTCTGTAAGGGAAACATTTCTCAATCTTTCTGTGAATAAAATAATTACATTTGCAAGACTTCATTCTTTACTTTCCTCTATATTGTCTTGTAATCTAGCTTTTCCTGGAGTGAAATGCTTAAACCTAGCATGAAAGACTATCATGTGATATGTAGAAACTCATCCTGCTTACATATCACAGTAAATCCAAGTAGTTTGCAGCAGCTGTGTTAACAGAATCATATCTGGCTTCTCAACAGCAACATCCCCAGAACACTTTGCACAAAACTTTCTCTACTCCTCCATAGTCTTCTTGTACAGAAATGATAAATGGAGGATCTTGAATCTTGTCCTCATCCAAAAGGCATGGTTTTCTCCCTCCCAGACTGCTTCTTCTCTATCCTCAAGTCACTCTGAACCCTATCCACATTTTCCAACACACTCACAGCAATTCCACACTTGATACCATCTGCTGCTAATACTGCACAGCCTTAACGTTTCACTTAAGTCAAAATTAGTGACAGAACCCTGCAGAGACCATTCAGTCTCCACATCCTCTGGTCTGACAGTGATCCATGAAACAATTTAAGGCTTTTCACCAACTTTATGGTATTTAGTGAAACATCCTTGCTTATAACACAGAAAAAGCCATTAGAATAACTAGCTAAACTAAGAACATATTTGTTCCTCCCCAAAAAGACTGGATACCATGTCATAAAAGGAGATTTGACTGGTTGTGAATTTGGGTTTGAGAAAATCCAAATTTATGTTTATATAACACTTTTTGCACTTACTATTTGTAAAACTTATCCAATGGTTCACATTTGATGCGATGTTTTTGCAAGTGGACTCCAGACCTCTCGTGCTTCTTCTCCACCTGACCCACCTAGATACAAGTGCTGGGCTTGGCTTCTCTCCCTATTTAAAGAACTTTAGCTGTCTACATGGAAACTGATAATGGTTCTGTGCCCAGGATCCTTTAAGTTTCACCTGCTTTCCAAATTAGCCCTTTGGTAAGTGTCC
This sequence comes from Ifrita kowaldi, assembly GCA_013398055.1. Lineage (NCBI taxonomy): Eukaryota > Metazoa > Chordata > Aves > Passeriformes > Cinclosomatidae > Ifrita > Ifrita kowaldi. The sequence continues at coordinate 351,112 of VZRS01006364.1, read as the reverse complement.
TTCATCTTCCTTATATAAGAAAAATTCCTATGCTTCTGTTTCTGGTGTCAGGTATAACTACAGCTTATCCTCCAATAAAGATATATCTGAAACAAGTGTACTAAACATACAGTTTGGAATTTTAAAATGTTTTCCTGGGAAGAAAGTTCATTCAAACCTTTTCCAAAAAGGTTGCAACCGATTGATTGTTTAGACTATTTTCACCACTCAAGTCTTTTATTAGTTATCTGCATCCCGATTTATAAACACCCAGCAGCATTTCACATTCAAGTTAACAACAGTCCAGTTTGGTAAACTGGGAAAACAAAGTCTTATGTTGCAGATGTAAATAGCCACACTGACCACCAAACACCTCCTTGGTGCTAAATGAGGTCTCTTGCCTCCAGTCCTGGTTGAGCTGGTGCACATCCCACCACGCCTTGAGCTCATTCTGTGCAGCCTCCTGCCAGGACCTTACAAGGACAAAGTATGAGCACAGCTGCTGCACACGGCAGCCACATCTACACCCAAAACTACTTGATATTGTTAATTATAGACAGCACCTCAGGAAGCTGTCTGTACATGTCTAAATTCACTGAAAGGAGGTAACTGTGAAAAAGAAGGATTTTAAGCAGTGGAACAAAGCACCTGCCCTTCTCCATGGAATAACCACGAGTGCTTGTTTTTGTCCGTGGTTTATTACACTACACAGCACACCATGGAAGGCTACCCAGAAGCAGCTCACAGAAGAGATAACTACATCCAATTAAGAACTACCAAAATATTTATTCAAACTTTTCACTTGTTGCATTTCTGTTTTCTACTCTGCTCCATTCTGCTCAAAGCTGCAATACAACAGGGAAAACTCGTAACACAAATATGAACACAAATTTCCAGAAAAGACAAACAAGATACCACAGAACATCCTCTTAACAGGGCTAATAGAAGAGCTGGTATTAAGCTTTGAAGAGTACAGCAGCCCAACTGTTTTGAGCTATCATTCAGACCCATTATTATCAGCTAACTAAATTTTACCTTAATACCTTTGACACTAAGGCACTGACCACCAGAGCCTTCCCTGAACTGGAGAGGGCAATGATGAGAGGTACCATAGATAAGAGAGAGGTCTCAAAACTAAGAAGTTATCTCAGAGTCTCATAATCCCACTATTATGGCTTCAGTTTGTGAGTTTTATAGATTTAAAAGCCTTCAATTTGTAGGTTCTACAGATTTAGCACCCTAAGTTCTAAAATCAGCAAGGAACTCTAAACAGCATATTCAAATTGCCTTTGGGGGTTAGAGGATAAGATGCCAATTTAAGAAAAAACAGAATCATGTTTGGCACAAGCAAACAGATGCAGTTTCTCCTGCCTAGATAGTAAAAAAAAAAAAAATTAGAAAATCTTGTCTTTCTGGAAGTCAGTAACTTTACTGTGTATGCAATTAGTAAAGCCATAAAAAAAGAGAAGTTAAAGAGCTTCACAAAGTAACAAAACCTAAGAGAGGGACAAGCCTTCCCCAATCCATTCAACATCATACATCCGTGATCGAAATCTATTTTAAAAAAACTAATTAAAGCCCCTTTCAATTTCCCCAGAAGGCAGTTTGGTTTGTAGAACTCAACCATATACAGGGCAACAAAGAACAACCATGTGACTCTCTGATGGAAAGGCCCTGAAAAAAAAGAAGAAATCTGTCTGGAGTTTGTGTTGGCCAGGAAAATCAATATACTTAGTCATAACTCAACTGCACTACTTACAAAGCAGGTAATTGTTTTCCCACTAATGCCATCTCTACCATTTTTTAACAGAGAACAAGTTGCCACTCAGTTTGCAGCAGATGAAACTGGCTTTGCTTGACAGCAAAGAAAAGCAGTTTATGGATGCAACAGTTAAGCAGTAACACAAAAAACCCCAGTTACAGTTCACAGTCAACCACAACTACTTTCTTCAGCTGTCTTGGTGTATGAACATTATTACACAATGACACTTCCAAAACCCTTAAAGCAAATCTTGCTTTTCAGTTCGTAAAGTTTCACTGTCACAGAAAATACATGATGACTAATTCAGGCCCAAAGTGTCTAGGACCATTCAGGATCTCAGACTTCACTGTCACAGAAATGAGTTCCAAACTGTATTAATGATCTGACTTTTAGTTTTAATAATGGATGTTGGTTTTAATTCCATTATGTTTTTATAAAGCTATCAGCATGACATACATTTCACATGACTTAACTTCAAAGGGTTAAGATTAAGTTACTGAATTCTTGCAATACCTGCTGTAGTTTTTTATACTATTAAAGAAGCTATCAACAATAAGTGAGAACATATGTTCAAGACTAGGGTAAAGTTTATTCCAAAAGGCAAAAATTCCCTTCAGCTTTATATAATTATTTAGAACAGCATACGTATGAAAGAAAATATTTTAACTTACTTGCATATTCAAAGTATGTGGCATAGCACTCCGTAATTTTCTAAGCCCAAAACATCATAACCACAGCAATCTTTAATTAATTACCTAGTTCTCAAAATCCCCCTCTTCCTTCCTCCCACCCAAAGATATCTCCACATCACCCAGTTCTGATGCAACTTCAAGAACTGCTGCCCAAGAGGGGTGTTTCAATATTAAATACTTTCACCATTAGAAATGGATCCTATCAGCTGTATTGCTGAGCACAGCAACTACTTTCAGTAAACACAACAGGGAGAAAATTCCTAACAAAGTCTTTTAAGTTCGCATCAAGTCTAAAAGCATTTTCAGTCTAAACCTGTAAGTATCAAGCACCCTCTAGGTCTTCTAACAACTAATAGCAAAGTGCAAAACTCGGAAGACCACAAATGAGGCTTTGCGAAAAAAAACAACAAACAAACTCCAAAACCCCCAGCTTTAATTCCAACACTACCCCGAAGCACAAGTGTAATCTGAGCTGTACCATTCCACTCACATTCCAGGTAGAATGGATTTTGTGTTTACAAAACGTGTCTTCTCAAATCTCACTACTGATGCTCCATCCTGTCTATAAATACTTACTCACAAACACTTCACGAAAGGCAGCTCATTGGCAAATGCATCTTCTCTAAGTTAAAACACAGAAAAATTATGTTACCCATACAGTTAAATTTGGTATTGGAAAAGAAGCCTTAAAGAGATATGCACTGAAAGAAACAATTTCTTAAGTCTGTCACTTTATGTCTAAATTATTTGTCAAGCATATTGATTGATCAGACACGTACAAGTCACAGGAAGATGATGCTGTACTTAAACTTTGAAACCTGAAACAATTCTCCTCGAGACTCTCTCCAAACACTCAGTAAACAGCCAACAGGATATTTCTGAAAAGCAAGGCACAAGCCCAGTATTAGCTGTGGCAATAAACCTTAGTGCCTTTGAGATTGACTCCCTGGTTCAGCTCCAGCAGGCATGTCTTATCACATGCAAGGATGGCAATGCCACAGAGAAATACCAGGAAGTCTAAAACAGGGCTGTTTACAGCCCCTGACCAACCTTGGTTACATAAAGAGGAAAGATAAGAATTAAAGCTCTAGGAGGGGGAGATATTCTTGTCAACCCAGGAATAACAATAGTTTCATTTCTAAACACTCTGGCTCTGCACAAGAAAGGAGTATTGCTGAGCATGCAGGCTTCACCCAGGAGTATAAGTGTTTTCAGATGACAAGGCAAACATTTTCCCTTATTAAAGCCTATCTCCCTCCCATTTTATCTGCATGTGAAGTTCATTAACAAGGAGAGACTACACAAGACTAAACCACAGTTTCCATCTGCTAATAGTTATGGCTTAATTCAGTCATTTTTATTAATTTGTGTTACATAGCACAAGAGTTATGTTGTACTATAGACAGCACAAGAATGTTTTTATCATGCTGTGTTTGTCTGTTTCTACAAAAACAACAATGCTATACATAAAGATACACAGCAAGACCTTTCTTCAGAGACTTGAATGCAGAAAGCTGATGTTATTTCCAGTCATATGTTGGCTGTACCAACCCACCAGAAAGCAAGTTTTTCATGGCTCCCATAGAGGATAAAGATGGGGGGAGGAATCAGAACAGGGAGGGCAGAAAGAATGGTTCTTTCACAGCTTCTGTAAGCTGTGCAACACTCTGGGCTCTGCACCCCTGAGGACATTCAGCATGGCACACTGACATGTCCCTCTTGAGGTTACCATACAGCTTCTCTCATTTTGGGCTGCATGCCCTAAGCTGTCTCCATACCACAAGACCTCTGGTTCCCCACCTCAACACTTTCCACTCACAGGAATGGGCTCCACATGCCCCTACTCATTTCCTTCCACACACTGCAAGAACACGCACCTTACAGTCACTAGTTCTTTCTCTGGTGCCTTTCAGATGTATTTCTACTTAATTTTAAATGTCACTTTCCTGCCTATATACCACACAGTTTCTTCCTCTGTTTCTCCTCAATGCCACCAGAAAACTTCATGCTTGCAAGGTCTATGCTACCCTACACCACCAGCAACCTTGAGTCTTCTGTGATCCCTGGCTTTGCCCCATCCCATTTCCCAACACCCCTTTCATTGCTTTTCTTTGCCCCACTCACCTGACCTGATTGCTTGCACTTCCAGATCTCCTTTCAAGATCATCATCTGACACTGGTTCTCCTTCCCACAACTCTCCCAGATAGATTTATTTCTGTTAATATTGCATGCTGGAGAATCTCCCACAGAAAAATTTAAGCTGCTATTTATAACCACAGAGTAAAGGTCACCTTAAAAAACGTTTTTCACCTTTATAAGACTGCTTCAGATCCAGCTCAGAGCTTCCCAACCAAAGGCTCCTCTCTGCTATCCTAGCTTTCACTGGCTCAGCTGGACTGTGCTCCTTGATGCCCAGAAGGTTTCTCAGAAGCTCTTGATTTCAAATCTTAGAATCATTATGGTTGGAAAAGACCTCCAAGATCATCGAGTCCAACCATTAACCAAACACTGCCAAGTCCACCACTAAACCACGTCTGTAAGCACCACAACTATGTGGTTTTTGACACTTCTAGGGATGGTGACTCCATCATTTCCATGGGCAGCCTGTTCCAATGCTTGACCACCCTTTTAATTAAGACTTTTTTTTCCTAATATCCTATCTAGACCTCCTCTGGAGCAACCTGAGGTTGTTTCTTCTTGTCCTATCATTTGGTAGCTGGGAGAAAAGACCAAATCCCACCTGTCTACAACGTCCTTTCAGGTGGTCATAAAAAGCAGTAAGATCCCCCTGAGCTTCCTTTTCTCCAGACTAAACAACCCCAGTTCCTTCAGCCACTTCTCATGTGACAGATAAAATTCACACTTTTTTCATTACTGCAGGCCTCAAAAAATCAGAATTCAGATGGAAATTTCCTGTGGCTGCTCTATTAATGTCATGACACATTTAACAACAGCATTAATGTATCACACCTCAAGAAGAAAACCCCTTAAAAGGGTATGATACTGAAAGAGGGGTCTCCTTTTTACAGTAAAGCTAAAACGTATTTTGTTTACAACAAAACACTGCTCTGTTGATCATTATTTCCATTAAAAACTTCAGTGTCAAACAAGCAGTAGTTACAAATTTTTACTGCTTTAGCATTACAGTTTCCCTGAACATGTGATTTAGAGGCTACAATCTACTCTTACACCAAAGTTAAAGCAACCTGCTTTTTTTTCTCTTTTAATATAAGAACATTTTCACACCTTCCCCTAGTATTTAATTTTTGCTGCACTTCACACCAAAGCCCAGCTGACTTTGTAAAAACCACCTACAGGAAATCACACTAAACTCAGAAATACCATATGGCTGCTGAACGAGAAAATAGCCATGGTTACCAAACCAAATTAATGCCATTGATCACTTTAAAGAGAGATAGATGTAGGCCTGCTAATTACCTGAGGTGCTTATTATGTATTTCAAAGTCTGAAAGTAATTCTATCCCTCTATCAAAGCCAGTATATCAATCATCTCTGTTAAAGGCTTAGAGAAAAAGTCAAGCTTACTGCCCAAATAAATCTATGGTCAACATATGAGAAACATTACTATGAAAACCATTCAAAAAGCCTCCTCATGGGAAAGGGTAACATTATGAGAACTAAGTGTTTTCACATGTTGTTTTTACCTTTGTTCTTTCAAAGTCTTACTTTTCACCTCTTCTACAGCAAGATTTTTTTGGAGGCTACTAATCTGAATTCCATCTCTTTCTTCTCAAGGCCCCTCGGGACTGCTTCTCCCCCATCACTGTCCTTTGTTCCTGCTACAGTAATTCTCTGAGCAGTCAAAAATAGCTTCACGTGGCATTCTCCAACAGAGCCAGGAATCTGCGATGGTAGCGGATTTGGAAAGAAGGAGTGAGAAGAAAAAATTGTGAAGAGAAAAACGCCCACATTCTCAGCAAATTGTGACTGCTGTGGCCTTATTTATCACTTCACATAACCTACAAGCAACCTCAACTGTGATACAATAAGTTCAAAAGCAGGCTAAAAAAGTGGAAAACCCAATGACAGCGTTTTATTCCCTACATATACACTGTGTCCCTCAAAAGGGGAAATAACACCTCCTGAGTCATGCCACAAAGTGTCAAATCCTAAAGCATACTAATCCTAATTCCATACTTCACACCACTCTAGTATCAGGTCCTGACTTCAACACCTGTCTGCTTTTAACCAACATACACGTTTTAAGCCTCTAATCTCAAAATAACTGTGTCCTCAAACTAGGCTATGATATTACTACAGGATATTACTCCCGTCACTCTAAAGAAGAAAACAAATCTTTCTGCGCAATCTGATTTTTCTTTCTATTTAATGACCACCACAATATCCTACACTACAACCACGGTACAGTTCAATCATTCTATTCTGAAATAGAACATGAGTGTCAAAGGCTATTTTGTTTTCTTACTTAAAGTTTAACATTCAAAGATAATTACTCAAGCAAAAAAGCCCGCCACCTGGATGTTTGTTTGCCTCTTTAATTGGTATTGCAATTTACATGGACATTCAGCAATGAGCACAGCAGCCCCCAGTACTAGCTGCAGTTTCTGGGAGCTACGAAAAAAACTAAAGAAGCACAAGTAATTTATTTTACATTCAGAGAAAATCATAAATACATGTAAAATAAACACAATTTGTAAATGTTAAATACATTATAATATAGTGTGGAGATTTGATTACAAGCTTAAATACCTGCCACAAGAGACTACAAATCACACGATCTCCTGAGCTAGGACAGAATCACAAGGATCATTCAGTCCAACTCCTGCACAGGACAGCCCCAAGAATCACATGTGCCTGGGGAGCATTGTCCAAACACTTCTTGAACTCTGGCAGCCTTAGTGCCATGCCAACGTTTGAAGTATTTATATTTTTCTAATACACCCCTCCCTGGCCCCACCTTGGCTGTTTTGACACTACATCTCTTCCACACCCATCCCTGCAGGCTGCCTGCTTCAGGCTCTTATTCCTCTGTCCAAACCCTTATTCCTTCCAGTCTCAATTCATACCATCTGCTTCCTGGCACCTATTTTTGCCTGTAGTTCCAGCAGTCAACACTCTTAAAACTGAGGACTTTTATAAACCCACTGACAATCCAGATGCCTTGTCCTAAGTGTTTGTTACTATTTCACAGGTTTGTCCAAGCCAGATATTCCATAAAAAGCGACTTGCAATTCTGATCAGAGAGCTTTTGTTCATTTAAATCACACACATGCTACAGACACACTTTGAGTAACTACAGCTCTTCATCCCTCTCCTGAAGAGCTTGATTCTCATTTACATCCATACAGCGTGAACCATCAACCATTCTGCTAAAATGTATTTTTCCATCTTCTCCAGAGGTTGAGAAAAAGAGATGGAAGGTCCCATTGCCTTACTCACAGGAAAGTTTTCCATTAATTCTAGTATCTTCTCAACCTCTACTAGGACGAGGATGTGAAGAACCCAGCAGGTGAGCTGTCCCTGATGCAGGAACTAACCCATTCCCAAAGCGGGCTACAGCGAGAGCTCCTGCACTGGCTGCAGATGCCAGCTCCACAAATAACGTGGGAACTGGTTGCTCACACCGAATCCAGAAACTGAAGAGGCTTCCACATCCCTCTGGGCAGACCTCTGCCTTAATGGTCTCTCAACACACCTCCAGCATTTTCCACCGCCACTGGAAGCGATACTTAAGCAACCTTATTACAACATCGGTCGTGTAGACAGAAGTCGGGAATCACCGTATCCTTATTTCCCAAGACAAAAGGTGCCATATGAGCAGCTCCCTTTCGAAACCACTGCCGGTAGACCTGTTCTCGAGGAGTCTTTGCTCCTAACAAATAAAATAGGCAACTACAAGCAGCCTATGTCTGAACAAAGGGCAGGAGCACACGAAAGGCTGATCACATCTCAGTCCGTAACGAACGAAAAAAGTTAGGAGCTTGAACATCTTTACATAAAGAATAAAAAAAAAGGCCCCAGGTCCCAGTAAAATAAACACAAAAGATTCAGAAGTGAAGGTGAAGAATTACTTCATTTTTACAAGATATTTTAAGGTACGGCTCAGCCGACACAAGGGCACCTCCGCCCCCAGCAGGGCTCTCCCCACGGAGGGGCCGCCGCTGTCCCGCGGGCGCGGCTCCCCCGGGTGCCGCCCCCGGACCGGGGGTTGCTCCCCCGCTACACGAGCGCGGGGCGGCCGCCGCCGCCTCCTCCCCGGTGCCGCCGGCCCGACCTGG
>VZRS01006364.1:312841-340623 GCA_013398055.1 Ifrita kowaldi | reverse complement strand
GGCACGGGGGCTCGGCTGAGGGCCCGCCCCGCCTCTCGCGCCCCTCCCCGCTCCTGGGGTAGTGGCTGCGGAGAACGGAGCATGTCCAAAACTCCCCAAAGAACCACAGCCTAATGAACGCACTTTTAAAAATACATCAAAACTGCGGGAACGTCGTGTCTGAGGTTGAAAGGATTCCCCTTTAGTCTAAGGAAATTACACCGCGAAGGCCACAGTGGCCCCCAGACAGTTTCATCCTAGGCAGTGACACGGATCAGAGTCCATGTAATGGACCACCCTCCATCTCTAAAAACATGTCAATATTGCATATGAAATTGCACATAGGAAACAATATTATCTATACGGATAAACCCGGTGCTGAATTCCTAGGAAAAGCTTGCTCTAGCCATAATTGTGCCAACTTGTTCATAGGCCTCAGTTTTTAATTACATGATTGCATAGCCTTGCGTCCCAAAAGGTGTCTGTCTCGTTTAGTGCACAGAATGGGCCGAAATACAGACATGGAGTTTCCTAACCTTTGAGCGCTTCCTTTTGCAGTTGGAATAAAAGTACATCTTTGTAATTTTTAAAACCATAGTAACACATGAGATAATCTGCAGTGATCCCATGCATGTGATGAGCTGCTTTGCTTTCATCCTGTCGTGAGGGTAATTGGCTCTCTAAAAACCCTTCTGAAGTATGTGAAGCAGCCGGGTCAGGCTGCCGATGGTTTGAGAGCCAGAGTCTGCAGCCTGAGTCAGACTCCAACCCGCTCCTTCCCTCCTCGTTCTCCCTCTGCATTTCACTTGGTGTGGTTTTTACTGAGGGCTTGTTGTAATCTCCAGTTCGGACCCAGGCCTCCTCCTGAAAGCCATTGCTGTGTCTCCTGCATCAGCCCAAGGATTTGCCTTTGGTCAGACAGGGCAGAACCAGAGCGTGAAATGCTGTGGAAGTTGATGTTTTTAACAGTGTCGAGTCTGGGACTAGAACTGCGCTCAACGAGCACCGCGGTGACTGGGAGGTAGCACATGAATTCTGGAGGAGATTTTTCTGTGAAGCAACATGAGCAAGTGAGAGAGGGAAAACTCCATCCCCCCATCTTCAAAGGGACTTTGCTGCCAGCCCTGGTCGCTTAATATCATGTTCTGCCACTTCATCTCTAATTGTACCAATTTATTTCATAGACTCAAGTAACAACTGAGTCATGCAATAAAGCTTCTGTAATTCCTGTGAGTTCGTTCGTTCTTTCTTTCTCTCCCTCTCTCTCTCTTCACAATAGATTACAGGATATCATTTATGCTGCAGTGATCCTCCACCGAAGTACACTAACATCAAGAAATTTAAAATACCTGTTTTCCACACCCCAGCTCCTGTCTTTCAGTGCCATCTAGTGCCCAAGCATGGAAGACATACTGTAACTAATCGAATTTCTCCTTGCCATAATTAATGCATTTTGGAAATTGATAGATGGCACAGGCAGAAGGTATATTAACACAATATTTCTCTATGTAAATCTAGCGATATATAAATTCATATTTTTATTTTATGGCACTAAATTCTGACACAGATCTCTTTTACATTAAATTTAAATCAATAGCACTCACAAATCAAACATATATATCTCAATTATTTACTTTTGGCTATGCTGTTCTCTGTAACTAATTAGATTGCTTTGGAAAATAATGGTCTCAGAAAAAAAGTACTGAAATAATTTATCACCTTGCTTCATTTTCAGCTCTACTGAAAAGGAGTAGCCGCCCAGATCTGAGCCAAATCACAATTTAATTTACGAAGTAAATCTGCAAGGCTTGGAGTAACAGGTCTTTCTATCCATCTACAGAAAGGAACAAGGCGGTTTTTGAAACAAAGAAGAGACAAAAAATGAAGGGTTATCCAGAAACTATCTGACTTCAGGTTGTTATCTTTCATCCCTTCATGCCTTTCTTTACAGTGATGGCTAGTTATTATTCTCATCAGCAGTTAAATAGTTCTTAACCTTGAAACACCCTTGGATGTCTTTTACTGTAACACATGTACTTGAGAGATGCACATGAGGGAGTTACGTCATCTCCCCGAATTACTGCAAAGAAAGCATTTAATGGCCAGTGCAGATAATTCCCCCTTGAAGATCTCAGATTCTAAATTAAGATGCAAATCCTGGGTAGCAAATACAACAAAAGGAATATGAATACAGAATTTTATACCATAGTCTTGTGCGTATTCAGATCCTTGTGTATAATTAACAAATCTTTTCTTCCCTACCTGGCCACGAAAGAACTGGAAAGTCACTATTCTCGGAACTAGTCCAGCTAAAGAGGAAACAAAACAAGGTGCTCAGCTGCTTTCATTCTAGTAAAATCTAATTTAATTAGAGCAATTTCAGATCACAATTCTGACAGCTGTGTTTATCACACTTTCTTCAAAGGATAGAAATTAGCATTGACTGACGTTAGCATCAAAGCTTATTTATTCACCCGCCCACATCCTAGCAGCCCTTCTGAGTTTGTTTATTTAGCACTTTAATAACACCACAGTAAATAAGATTTCATTTCAGAGCGTGCATGTTTTTTGTCAAAGCATTTAGCGCAGGCTTGTTGGAATGCCACAGGAGAGCCCCTCGCTGCAGGTTTCCTGGAAGAGCCCTGGGTGTTCTCCAGCAAAAGCACTTTAAATGGTTTACAAGGACATAGCCTGGGATCCAGAATTTCTTTTTTTGTCAACAACTAGAAAATATCCGTCTTTCAGCAGTAGCCAGAGACAACCTGTCAATCCTTAAGCTGCAGAAGACTGCCTAAGTCTGCCAAAAGCTGGATAGGGTGGGAATGGAGCCTCCTGTGGGTATGACCCAGACAGAAATGGCCGACCACAGGCCTGTTCTGGTATGCTTTGCTTCCTTAGGAAATCAGGAGAAAGGCAACAAGCACAGCTCTGCGAGCAAAGGGGCAGTGTGGGCATTTTCTGCCTTGCAGTGAAACATCAAAACGAACAAGGGAAATAGCTGTTCCTTCCCAAGGTTTATCGTGCTTCAGTCTGGACAGTAGTCTCCCCTAGACAGTGCTATCAGCCTTAGCTGAAACAAAAAAATCAGAGCCCTCACTGAAAGATGTAATTCAGAACATGAACAAGGAACAGCATAGCTGTAAAAGTTGTCTCTCCAGTGGGCATATGATTCTAAAGAGAAGTCAAATTAAAAAAACAAAACAAAAAACAACAAAGAAAACAGAGGGAATGACTAATGGGAATAAATTCCACTTCTTTGACCACAGAATTGCTTTCTCAAATCCTGGGACTTAATATGCAACAGAGTAATCATAAGACAACGGTTCTGTGTAATGGAAATAATTTAAGTTTCGATATTTCATCCAGCAGTGCAGACAGGCCTGTGGAGCGTGCTATCTTAGCTGGAGCACTTATTGAGTGTGACCATGGGTTTATACAGCAGGAGCTGAAAAGTGACAAATTCAATTCTCAATTCTGAAATTAGGAAAAACCAGAAACGCCAAGGAAATGAGACACTCAGCAGCTGGTGAGCGAGAGAGATGAAAAATTCACAACTTTCAATCACTCACAGCACGTGTTATGCTGAAATAGACTGAGCTCCCAGTTTTGCTTTGGAGGTTGTGTCATGTCCAGTCTTTCCTGTGAGACTCAAGCATGGCTTATGGTGGCAATTTGCATGTGGATGAATGAATCGTCTGCTTTCAGTGATTGTATGTCTGTCTTGGTTTTCTCTAGCTGAGAGAGAAAAAAAAAACTGGGGGGATAAATTACGGATAAATTACCTTGTAAATATCCCCATGCTCTAAACCACTGCACTCAAACAGACTTTTTTTTAAGAAAAAAAAAAAAGGAAGAAAAGGAAAAAGTTCGAGGAGGCAACAGCGTTAACACTGATTTGCATTGTCAACTGACAGCTCAGCGGCTGGAAAGTTTTGTTTATTCTGTTTAGCTAGCCAGAAACCACACAGGCCCATGTAAACCCAAATTTTGGACATGCTTTTTCTCAACTATGATGAAAATGTCAGGGAAAAGCATAATTTAGACATCCCTTCAAAAGCATTGTCCAGAAAACTTGTCTTGCATAGTACTTTACACAATCCACTCTTCCCGTGGTTCCCCTCACTTTCTTCAGGCATAGCAGCAACCAAAAATGTGCAACCAAGGGTAGCTTAGGACAATATTCAGTACCTCATAGGAGATTACTGCAGCAGCATATCAACTAGGCTAAGTGTGCCTTCCTTTATTGGATTAGTTGATCTAGAAAGCAAACCTACCTTCTTTATGAATACTGACCAACACTTTAATTGGCAACGAAAATATGGAATCTGGAGAGCGAGAATTAAGAAGATCATTATTATTAAACTGCTTGCTTTGCTGAATATAGGTAAATTTTACACGTTTCCAGTTAGCCAAAGTTTTTTTTTTTTTTTTTCCCCATTTGGTTACTTGGTGAATGAGAAAAAAAATCTGCATCTGCCCAGACCAAAAGAGGATTCTGCAAATGTAGGGACATCAGGACACTGAATTCCTTTGTAATGCCCCAAGCAGGAAGTTTGCCATGCTCAGAAGTCATCAGCTAATGACAGGTCCAAGAGCCATGCATCAGAAAACAAGAGCTTCAGTTAATGGGAATCAGATGACAAGCTCCAGCTTCAGCTTAAATAAAGCAGTAGATGCCACCGAGGCCATGTTCTTCCTCACAAAACTCCCTTTTCTCTTCCATGATTGTGGATTTTTTCTGTACTGCACATTAAAATCTTGCTGGCCGGGCAAAGGGAGATGTGTTGTGCCACAAGTGATTAACAATTCACTCCTAGGCTATTAAATTACTTTAGTCAGAGGTATACTGGAATAGCAACAATCAGTGTTTAGTTGTTGAGACACTTTTTGGGTCACATTCTGAAACTTCATTAATATTTGCAAAAGCATGTTGTGAGAAACCCACTGTATCCTTAATTGATCTTCAACACCCGTACCCCAAAGTGTCTTTTGTCACTCAAAAAAGCCCATGTCATTTCTCTCAGAGCTCTCTCCACCATCTCCATGTTCCTGAAGATAAAACAGTAGAACATTCATTAGATAAGAGGCAACTAATGTCGGTGTCTTCTGTTAGGAACACTTTAAAAATTATAATTGTCCCAGTGCTTCTACTTACCTTGCACTGAGACTCCATCACGTAAGCCACCACATGATTTATGGCTGTAGCTTATGTATTGAATAGTGACAAGACATTTGCAGTGTCAGAAGCCACAAAACACAGTTAAAATTAATCTTAAGCAGCAACAGTGTGGAACACCAGCAGCAAATCTGCTGTTACATTTTAGAAATTAACCAGTTTTGCTTTAGCAGCAAAGAGCTGCAAGAGGTCAGTGTTGGAGCAGGGAGGGTGAGCTGCATTCACCTCTGGCTCATGTTTCAACAGTCCCAACTGCAAAGCCTCCTGTGGCTACCCTTTTCCTCTCAAGTTACGCCCTCGACTAAGTAAGCCTGCTGTTAAATAGGTTTATATATCAAAGCTTCAACTTTAAGTCTGTTAAAGAGAAATAAGAATAGAATTTGATGGATATTCAAGAATCAAGCTTAAGTGAAAGATCTCAGAATATGCTGCCAGAGCTGAGGTCCTGCTTTAAAATTCAGTTGTATCACACCTAAATCTTGGAAAACTACACTACAGTTTTAAATATCACTTTCGCAAAGTAGACATTCACTTTAAAGCATACACTGGCACAAGCTGACACTTCAGGCTTTCAGGGAAGTTGTGTTGCACCTAAATTTCAAGAGCATATGTGTGATTCTTCTCCAAAGTTAAACTGGCTAACTGGAACTTCAAATACAGATTCAGACAGTTTCAAGTTTCACCAACTTTTGGGAAACCTTCATTCATAGGCAATAAAAACTGAATTTAAAATTACAAAGTCCATAATCTGTTATCTTCACATTAAAAAAAATCCATCTTTTCTGTAGAATTTTATTGCTAGAAAAGCTCCACCACACATTTCATGCATCCTTAGTTACAAAATTTCACCCAGTTGATCATCTAATGAGGTGTTTCCTTAAGAGGCCTGGGATTTACCTTGGATCAGCTGAATGTCCTGAACAGCCACCATTGTTGCAGCCATCAATAACCAGTCTTGCAGCATAACAAAGCAGGGCAGGTTATTTTCTCACTGGCAGAAATTAGTAAAGGATAATTGGAATTACATTATCCAGCTGGATTGCCCAACAGCAAACACCACTAAGAGAAGGCAATCACCACTTAATAGAACCAGGAGTGTTGCAACAGAACAACAAACTTTAGGGACTTTCAGAGAAATGGTGACAGAAAAATGGTGTAGAATTCAGCTTTTGGGAAGAGTTTTGTATTACCTACATTCCCAAAAGGTCTTTATGGTTAGACAAAGTTAATCCTGTACAGAGTCATGCTGTTAGTGACCTGTCAAAAAACCCTCATCTAATTTTTGGATCAGGCTGAATTTGGGATATTACCTATTGCAAAGATGCACATAAAGGCTCAACTATTTTCTGTTTCATGTTGAAAGGGTCAGCTGACATAAGATCATAAAAGCTGCTGGGTTGGTTGTTTTTCCCCCCAGAGAAAACAGCTTTCCTGGATGTCCAAGGACCCTTAAGTGCTCTGCTCTGCACAGCCAGTGTGGTTGTCCTCATTAGCTTTCTCTACACACCACATCCAGTTATTTGCCATAGCTGTTGCTGAGGAATGGCACCCCTGCCTCTAACTGGGCACCATCCTGCTGGGAAACCTTGTGGCTTTGTGCCCCTTTCCCCCAACACACACTTGTGCAGGTGCCTGTGACAGCAGAGTGTCCAGGAGCCCCGGGAAGGCATTTGCAATGCAGGGTTAGAACACACCAAGTTTAACTTCACATTTCAGTGTTGTTCATGGAAAGTGGAAACAAGTGGAATAGACAAACATTTATTTATGGCAATCTTGTAACTTGCAGGCTGATAGATTTTCATGGTTATACTGAGATTACTTTCCTACAGCCACATTGATTTCCATGGAGTCATTTCTTATTTGTATTCCTGTAATCAGGCCAGGAAGAATCAAATGTTCCATTTAAACAATTTTTTTTTCATTCAGTGGTAAGTTTTTCATGCTCTTCTAGATCTGAGTTCTGGACTAACCGTAAGTGAGAAAAATAAAATTGTGAGGGAAGAGAAAAGAAGATCTGCTTTATTTATACCAGCTCATTTGGATTAAAATCAAAACCTGATTTTTGCAACATGCAGGGGGAGCTTTTTCAGGCCAGGTCCCTCAGCAGTTCCATTCATGCCCAGCACTGGGTTCAAAACAGCTTTTCATTGGCATTCAAGAATCTGTAAAAATTTCCACATTTTATTAGTATTTATTTATTAACCATTTGCAAAATCAATTGTTCCTGCACCCTGACTATGCATTATTTACCTTATCCAAAAGAAAAGATGGACATTTGAAATCCTAGGGAAGGTTTCCTCCTATAGCATCATTTGAAACTACAGTCCCAGTGCAGATTTCAATCTGATGCACCATTTTTCCTTGAAACCTGCCTGCATATACATCCCAACTTTGTGTGGCAGTGAGGAGCAGTCTGAAGTTTATTGCTGTAGCTATGGAATATCAATACCTCCATGGCCACAAGTGCAATGTCTATTTGTTTCTTAAAGTACCTAAACCCCCATCTTTTACTTAATCCTTATGTCAGTTGTGGTTATTCCCCGATGAGATGAAAAACAGGCAAAGTGCATTCGTTGGGTAGAAAGAGCCAAGTGTGTGTAAATTGTGAATGATAACTCCCTACAAGTGCACAAGCATAGGGACACACAATTATTTCTGGCTCTGACTTCCTGCTGTGGGTGGGTGCCCTTGGGTACCTCCACAGGCTGTGCTGCCCATGTGCAGATGGTCAGGATGTTCTCTGAGCTGGTGGAGGGGATGAGGTGACAGCCCTTGATGGCTCATTTTGGACATGTCAATCACTTGGTAACTCTGTCATATTTACCTGAAATTCTGTCCAGAAAGTGTTTTCTTACCAAGGTGATTTTTTTCTTTCAGCAGGAGACAGAAGACATTGAGGAAGCTGCAGAGAGACTTTGTATCTGCCTTACCAGCAGAAAGGCTTTTCCTTTAATAGTCACAGCATGGGGGTTTTCAAAGCTGTGTTGCCAAAAGCAAATGGTTTGAACTTTAATGTGGGTTTGAGTTCAACATTTTTCCCTTTCTCTGTTCATTAATTTCCTCTTATATTCCTAAGGATCTACCACGTATTACAGTACTTTTCACAGGAATTCACATAATCTGATTTTAAGATTTATGTGGGTTCTTTTTCTGGTCAATTCATACTTAAATACTTAAAAGTTTCTGCAGTTTGAAATGTGGGAGCAAGGAAGTCCTTTGTCAGGCTGACTAAACCTAGTGATACATGGCTCAAATTTAACAAACCTGTCAAGAATTACTTGATCTTTCTTGGTCCACCTTTGATTAGAATCATCCTATTCTGATTTTCCTGGAAGTGCTTTCTGCCACACTGGTCTAACTGTGAAATTTGCACAAAATTCATACCATACCTTACATACCACACATTGATTGTTGTCTACCTGTGTGATAACCATGGTTTTCTACTGTTTTCATCCACTAAGGCTGCATCTGGGCATGCAAAAGCTCCTTTGTGGGTATTGTTAAATGTATCCTTTGGAAAAAGCTGATGGGTTTATCCTAAGCAGTGTAGTCTGGATTGTATTGATACAATTTATATCATTTGAACAAAAGAAAATAGCTAATTTTTAAAATCATCAAGGGTTTTAAATCCTGGTAATAATCCCTTGAGACAACAACAGTCAGTATTAAAAGAAGGAGAAAAAATATCAAAGTGCCAGCTTTGTTGCTTGAGTAGTGATTGCAATCCAGTTAATCCATCCTTAAAGTAAGTTAATCAATCATATTAAAATTAAAAAATAAAAGGAAAGAAAAAACTTTTAACTTGCTAAGGAATTAAGTGGTTGCAGTTCAAACTGCCCCAAACAGAGATACAGCCTCCAAGGACACTGTGAACTATGGAAACAAGAAGAAAGCTTTAATTTTGAGCATAAAAACAAGTTGATCTGTGAAGTTCCACAGTTACACAGTTCTGTACCATTCAGTTTGCAATATGATCTGCTACTTTGCAAAGAAGAAAGCCTGCAGCCTTTTTGAATTGATCACCTCACACTGGCCAGATTCAGCTAATATATTATCTGCTTTAAATAATCCTACCATGAGTAGCAGGTTTTGCTAGAATAGTTAGTGTATGCAACAGCCATACAGAGATCTGAATTTGGAAAGAACCAAGTCTTGGAGATACATCACCTATATCCTGTTAGCCAGTTTGTCAAACCAAACAAAACAAAAATGGCAAAGTTGCATGTTTTATCCCACAAATTCATAACTCCATGACTGAGCTCTCCAGAGGAAAGGTTCACATCAGCCTCAGTTGTGTCATATTTAACATGGCTATTGGAAGACCCACTTGGTGGTCTTTGTAAATACCACAATTCCTGTATTTGCAACTTTTTCCATTTTTAATACTGATGTGTTGCTGTGTGGAGATTTCTTGTCATACTTGTGATTTTTTCTAAACATCCATAGCTAAAGCTCCCATTTCCTGCTGCAATCCTGATCTGCAGATGCTGCTCGTGTCCTGTCATTCAGGTGTTGTGTGCACAGGGTGCTGCTGTTATGGTTTTACAGTGGGCTGCCATGATTTATCCCCTGTTGGCAGCTCAGCACCACACAGCCCCTCACTAACTTCCTAGCCCTGGAGGAGAGAATTGGAAGGGTAAAACACTGGTGGGTTGAGTTTAACTAAATAAAAAAAAAAAAAAGGAAAAAAAGAAAACAAGGAAGAGGGAGAAAAACCCCAAACCCAAGAAAAACAACAAACTGATGCCCAGCCAGTTTCTGAGCATGCGGAGCCCCTGCCAACCTCCATCCCTGTGGTTCGATTGCTGAGCATGGCATCATATGCTGTGGGAAATCCTTCTGGTCCCTGGGGGTCAGCTGTCCCCACTGTGTCCCCTCACAGCCTCCTGTGCACCCCCAGCCCGCTGAGGCACACTGGCAGGGCAGCATGCAGAGCAGAGAAGCCCTTGCTTCACACTTCCAGCTGCCCAGGGCCTCATTGTCCACCTCATGGCCTTTTCCCCACAGCCATGAGCAGGCCACTGATGGACACAGCTTCAGCCAGCAGAGGCTCTGTCTTGGGGCTGGCTGGAATGAGCTCTGCCCAACATGGGGGCAGCTGCTGGTGCTGCTCACAGAAGCCGCCCCTGCAGCCTTTCCACTTCAAGCCTTGCCACAGAAACCCAGCCCATGACGCCAGAGAAACCCCACACAGATGTACACAGCATCACACCGCTCTCTTCCCCAAGGGCAGATGCCCTGGAGAGGCTGCCAGGCCCTGGGACACAGCAGCTGCTGGGACACAGGGCAAGGGATCGTCTGTGCTTGTCAGTGCTCCTGCTCCATGGCCTTGGCAGTGTCCTTGATGGAGCTGTAGCTGCTCTCCTGGTCACAGAGCACACATGGGCTCCGGAATCCCACCCTGTCGGTCATTACAGAGATGTCCTACACAAAATGATGTAAAAGGTGTAACTTGTGACACCTCTTCCCATTTTAAAGCTGTGGTGCTGCTCCTGGGTGCACTGTGCTGGGCAGCTGCGTGGAAAAACTGCAGGAAAACACGAACTCTTGGTGGCCATCACTCCAGCAGAGCCCGGTGGGAATTTTTTATACATTCGAGAGGGCTCTGCTGGTGCTGTTATGCAGTTTTTGATGATGTTTGGGGAGAAGGTATTGACTAAGCTGTGCTGGCAGAAACTGGGGAAGCACAGCCAGCAGAGAAGAGGGTCCACATATCACAGAGAACAAGGTACCGGACATTCAGATTTGACAGCAACTCAACAAAGCAAAGGCAGCCTTACATCCAGGGGCCATCAATATGGACATTGCAAACTGAAGGTGAGTCCTTCTTTGGAAAAGCCAGACAGAAAGACTGGAGGCACAAAGCAAAATTATTGAAGACCACCACAGGGCTCTGAGAGACAGACAGGACTCCTGGAGACACCAGCAGATGCATGTCTGGTTCAGACAGGGAAGACTGAACAGGTTGTGCTAGTGAGGCTTCATCTAGAATATTAGAGAAATTATTCCCAAATAACCCCCCTTCACATCGTATATAGAATATCCCATAATATCACAGACCTGGGCAAGTATTGGATTTTGTATAGCCATAAGAAATCCTACCTAATCACTTTCTTTTTCTAAACAGGAGTTTGGGAAGTCCGTCTCCTCTCTTCCTGCCCCAGGACTTGACATGTTTCATTGTAGCTACTACTTCCACCTAAGTATCTTCCTTATTTAAGTCCTCCTTTAAGCAAGGATTAAGCATTCCCTGTAATTAAAAAAGTTGCATTAAATTGCAGAAAGTAACATTCAAGACAGAGCCTTTTCCTTGGTATTATACTTAAAATTTTAAATAATGAAACAAAACGTGATACTCTAAGATTGTTTATTTTAAATGGCATTCTGAAATTTGTGGTTATATACAAATTTTCCAACTATGAAGCTTAAGATTGCATGGTGACTGTCTTCACAAAGTAAGGCTGCTCGGTCAGTGATCTCAGAGCTGATTCCATTGAAGTGGGATTACTCGGGAGTACAGGATGGCTTCAGGAAGGTTGTAATCCATGAAGGCACCAACACCAAAGGAGGGAGGCCTTCCTACATAAAAAGCTAATCGAGGGTCCCCTTGGTTGCCATGGGACCTTTGTTGAATTTGAGAGCATCACCAGTGGGGAAAGGTCTGAGTGAAACCAGTGGTCCCTGTGGAAAGGCCTTTACACTGCACTCACAATCTGGAGACAGGTACCCACTGCAGGGGCTTTTCCATGCCAGTCTTACTCACTGTGCTTTATTCCTCACTCAGCTGAGCCAGTGACAGGAAAAAAACAAAGAAAAAGGGGAAAAAAGCAGCTTATGCTACTATAGTAATTTAACAGTGATCTTCAGAGACAGAATCTTTTCAGAGATAATTAATAGGCATGAACAGGATTTATGTTAATGCTGAAACTTCAGTTTAGATACCAGACACAGGGGTGGGATGAAATGTTTCACCCTGCAGCCAACAGACAGAAAGTCTTCACTTCTTGGAATTCCCATGGAAGACAGATGAGCTACTGCCTCCTCTTGTGTTCCCCAATAGTAATGGCAGAGATATGCTTCATGAGTTTGTTTTATACACAATTAAAAATACATTTTAGTAATGTTTCCCATTAAAACCTCACCCATAGCACAGTACTGAAATCAGTGCAACAAAATGACAGGAAGGAGTATTTACAACCATACTGTATTGTACCAAATTTGCAAGACAAGAAAATTCTAAAGTGCAAAGCTGTCTCTATTCTACACAGACACAGGGATCCATTTTCCTGCTCATTGTACAAACCACTACCATCATTACAGACACACCATGTATCCATGCTAAACATCCAAGTGACCAAACTCCATCCCTGGGCTGACAGGCAAAACTCCTCTACCAAATCCAGAAGGAGGCAGACATCAGCATCCAAGGGTCAGGTTTAGTCCCTCAGCTGTAGGTGTGTCACATGCTGGATGGAGAGTAACTACTGAAAACCCAGGAACACCAAACATGGAGGAAGTGTATTTAAATACATGGAGAAAGTGTATTTAAATAGAAATGCTACAAAGAGCTTAATGGTTTGGTTTATAGTAGATTAAAGACAATCACTGCTTTTCTTAAAGCACAAAACAGAGGGTCCAGCACTCTGTATTTTATTCAGCTGCAGTTCTGTCCTGCTTCAGATGGGGCACAAAATCTGAAAGACTATTTACACCAATAAGATTTGCAGGCTTAGCCATGAGAACCTCTAAAACCAGAGTGAGGCCACAAAACCAGGCTCTTGCAGCATCAGAATATTAAAAACTCACCGTTCAAAATACCTCACTCTTAAAAATTACTAAAGGGAACTATAATAGAAGGAACATGGCTGCTGGGTTTCCAGATTAACTGAAACTCCCAGTTCATCCACCCATATTCTTAAGCATATTGATCAGTTAATCTATATCCTATTTACAGTAATTCCTACTACCCAACAAAACTAGAAGAGAAAGCTGCTCATTGCCTCACAGCTCTCTCTACTTTGCAAACTAAACAGTCTCCAGTTTCTTCTTTTTTGGCAAAACCATCCAATGCTTGCCACAGGATTTTAGCTACAAGTAAACAAAGTTTGTCTTGAAAAGCAACACATGTTAAATGAATTAGTTTGTTCCATTAGTCTATTTTTAAACTACTACATCATATTTACTGAAACAGCTATGGCATAAGAGGTTACAGGCTAGGCTTAAGTAATGTCATCATCTGACACAATTCACTTGGTTATGCCCCAAACTATTTACAGTGAACTTGATTCAGACAAACCACTCAGTTTGAGAAAGCGTCCAAAGAATTCCAAGTCCATAAAATAATCTTTCCTACCAAGTTGTTTGGGAACGATTTAGTCATGATTTGTTAATTTGATTTTAAGATATTCCTCTACTGGAACCCACCCATGGGTAAAAGCTGCAGTGGAAATGAGTCCCAGGACCTACACGTGCATTAGCAAACAAGGCTAAGTCTGTGCCACAGTTTGTAGCAGATGGAAGGGCAAATGAGGGGAGGAGGGAAAATGGGATCTAGTCTGCACAGAAAGAAAACTAATTCAGTTGAGATGTGTACATATTGACAAAGAATTCTGAAAAACAATGAGTAACTAAAAAATTGTCATTATGAAACTGAGTTAACTGTATCTTGATCCTTCAGGGAGCAGGCTGAGCAAATGTTGATGACTACAGCTGGAATACATTTTTAGAATTAAAATCTATATAAGAAAACTAACTCCACACTCCACTCTGGCAAAACCTAAGCTGGTCTTTTAACAATGCAAGAAGTCTATTGAGTCAACTGATCAAGTTATGAACAGATTTGAGTAACTCTTCATGAAACACAGCCCAGGTCCCTGTGCAGCACCAGAAGAAATGGAGCCATTTTAGATATGTATTCTTCTTGATACTCATTGTCCTCTAGGCCCCTGCAGAACAGAAACTTCTTCCAAAGAAATTCAGCTTACTTTACACTTATTTTAATGTGCAGGACTGACAGAAGGAAAAATCCATCACAGGAAGCAAGGAGGTCTGCATTTGATCAACCCACGACAGCCAGCATTGAAAACCTCTTTGCCTTTTGTAGCAACAAATTCTGTAGTTTGGTCCAGTATCTCAGGAAGAGTTTTGAGTTTCCTATTAACCTCCTCAACAGCTTTTGTGCCACAGGCCTTCAAGGAGACACACACCTGCTCTCTAAGCTAAGTGACTCCAAGCCCCATGAAAGATTTTAGAAGCACTGAATTACAGCACAGTGGAAAGTGAACAAAGAGTACAAAGTGAGGAATGTGTTTACAGTTTACATCATGGTAAGTGCATATGCCATCATGTTTGCTGAAAGGGTGAACCTTGTCAGGCTGCCCAGTTTCTTTCTCAGGCAAAGAGAAGTGCAGCAGCTGGTACCCAGGGATTGCAAGGTTCTCACTTCAACACATGCATCATATTCCTTTGCATTTGCAGCAAATCAGAAAGATGTTTTTGTTGTCATGGGTGTTTTGCAGTGCTCAGCACTGAAGAATGCTGTCACATTTTCCACAGCAGGCAGAAATGGAAGCAGCAAGTTCTACAAAATCCTTTCTTTCTCAGCTTTGACTGGGCTTGGCTTTTGGCAAGTTTTCTTCAGAAAGAGCTGATTTCAGTGAAATACTGCACAAACTGAGAAGCAGCACTGTTTACACAGGGCATAAAGGAAATCTAAAGCTTGGCTTCCCAGTCCTGCCATCAGCTCTTCAGCTCATCTTTCCTTCCTGTTCTCCTGACAGCTTCTTACAGACACCACCCTGATGGAAACACAGCAACTGGCTTACAAATCCATTACCTTAGCATGACAGCTTCAGGAATTCCAGTGCCAGGAGACATGAACTGTCTGCAGCCTTCAAACTTAACAAAGCTTTGAAGATTGAAAAACTCTGAACAAGTGATACAGTGATGCATTGCTTTTAAGCACTTTCATATTACTTGCTGCATCACTTTCAGACACACTTTGATATTCAAGGATTTTGATTAAAGGACAGACAAGCTAAGGTACCTAACTACAAATTCTGATATAAAAACCCTAATCTATAGAGAAAAGAAGAGGGAATAATAGTTTCAGAACATAAATTGTGCTCCAGTTATGCAGAACTTGAGGTTTCCCAAGTTCTGTGAAAGTCCTGTGAAATACCATAGGAGTGTTACAAACCAAACCCAGATTTTCTTCCCTCACTACAGTTAGGTGAATTGAAACACAACAGGGTGCTAAGCCTGAATGACAAAACTTGAATAAATGTAACTGTTCATGCAAACTTCTGTTTGCAGAATTGGACATGATATAGCATATAAGGTAATGGAAAAATCCTCAAGCATTACAATCATGATACTTTGCTATTTGTGGGTAAAACTAAACCCACAAAAAGAAACCCCCTAGAGGCACAATAGGAACATTTAAGCCCACTCATTCTATGATATCCCACTAAAGCCAAAAATAAGTCAGATATAAATAACCTCCTAGAAATCCACCACATTCTTAAGCAAGATAGACACATATTAACAAAGGTAAATTAAATTAGTCTTCTAAATGAAAAAAGGAGAATCAAAAAAAGGGAGATCAGAACTAAAGCCCCAGAGTCCTATGAACAGGAGTTTCAAAGTGAATTCAAAGCACTTATGGCATTTAAGAAATCTGGCATCCACTGTCTTTTTGAGGCTTTATATCTGGTTCCTTCAGAGGTTTTACTTCTTCATCTGGTTTTGGTTTAGCCTGCAAACAAGAAGAAAAAAAACCCCAACTTAATACCACAAGTACAAACCACTGTGTCTGCACAGTATTTATGCACAGCTAACTTTACATGTTATAATCTAATAGTCCCCTCTCTTTTCCAGGCTGAAGACTTTGAGTAAGCCTCAAGCAAGATGGAAAAGCCAACTATTCTCTGTTTCAGCATCCTTAAATGAATCCTTTTCTAAACAAGAATCTTTCTCTAGCTTTCACTCCTGTAATGTTACAAGAGTTAGTAAAAAATGACCTAATTTCCAGATGCTGGCAGTGTGGCAGAGGTTAATTGACGTGCCCCTGACACAGCAGAAGGATGAGCTTGGGTGGTAGCCTTGTGTCTGCTTCCTACACTGAGCTGGGGAGTGTTAGAGAAGAGCCAAACTAACTGTATGATACACAGAATAAAGCTGGGGGAAAGAACAGCACATGGGATTATCTTACAGTGTCATCCTTTGGCCTCTTGGTGAGATCAAATGCTGCAACTGTTTCAGGAGTCCAGTGTGCGTTCAAGGCAGGAAACTCAAAAGGAACAGGCTCTACTAAGCCATAGTTTGCTTTCAGTTCCAGCTGGGGAGCCTCTGCTGGCACCTTCTGGAAATAGCTGGAACAGAATACAGAAAGGTACTTAAAATACAACGCACCATCTCTGCAAGTCTTGTTAGCAATTCTAAGCAAAACAATTCTGGGTTTTCACAGTGGAAATCACTGCTGCTCTCTTCCAGTTCATTAAGGCACTGCCTAACATGCATTTTGTCAGCAAGATTCATAAGAACAAAAGCAACTCCTTCTTAGTATTATTGTTTGTTCCCTAATAGTGTTGTGGGTTTTCTCCTACTTAATAACCATTATTCCCAGTGCTTCAATGAGAAGAGCATCTTTTTTCCAAAAAAACCCTTCAAAATACAAATGAGAATTTAAAATACTTTCCAAAGATGAAAAGGACAGTTCTTCTCCTAAACAGTCGTAATGTGCCACAGTGGATAATGGCAATAACACAGCAGCCCCCCCAAAGACTGGCTACAGGGCAGCCCAGCTTGCTGAACTGGCACAGGACACAGAGTGGGACAGCACAGACCCACTGCACATCTGCTATGAGAAAATTAGAGAATTGCAAATTTATCTGTAAGTTACATGCCATGCCCTAAAGGCATGTAACAACTGGAGAGTAAACTTTACCATCCCATCCTGAAATAAAGGCAAAGGAGGTGATAACACTTCATACAGATTGCTGTACCAACCGTGAATTACTTACATAAATCCATTCTCTCTCTGGCATTTTTCTAGTGTGTTCTTAATCAAACTTCCTAATTTCCTAAAGAAAAGATGTCCAGAAGGTTTGGCAGTAGTCCCAGGCCCTTTGGTTTCTCCATATTCTTTGCACAATGCTTCAGCCTTGGCAAAAACTTTGCAAGAAAGAAAGGAAGTAAAAATTATTTACATGACCCTCTTAAACTATGGTTCTGCTCTACAGTGCTTCTGTCTTAGAAGACACCAGAATCCATTCAGGCCTCTTGCTTCTTAGAAACAAAATCGAACTAGTTCAAAGGCAGCACTTCCAGCCAAGATTTACTGTATCCAACAAGTGACTAGGAACAGGAAAAGAAAAAGATAGCTTTTTGGGTGGGAAGATGCAGGAAAGCATTCTTATGCGTGGGACAAAATGCAACAATAAGCCCAAGAACTGTGCCACATGGCAGGGAAAAACAGGGTGTGAAGGTTTCCACACACAGCTGATGTCCCAAACCAAACAACAATAAACAATATGGAGTGTGAGAAGTAGGACTCTTCTCTGAACAGTAGAACAGTATTTGTTTTACTCCAAGTAATCTTAGTTTGTTCTTAATAAATTTTTTATTTCTTTTTACAATTAATATTGAAGCTCCCAATTTGAGGATTTGAGCACTTCTATACAATGCAGTAAAGTTATGCAGTGCAGGCTGTTGAGGTAGCAATAGCTTTGAAGAAAGAAGACTGGGCAGAAGACCTTGAACTGCTGCAAACTTACCTGAATCTACCTTTCAAATGAATAGAAAGAAAATAAGTTACTGAAACCTGTTTAAAAACAAACAAGCATGGTCTAGATTTACTATTTAACCTCCAAAGCAGAAATGGTTGCAGTACCCTAACATACAAACCAGAGAACAGGATGACATTGATGAACATTGATTTTTACAGTGTATATTGCAGGCAGCTCTAAGCCAGTCTTTAAGAAAGGCTGAAAAGTGAAGATGAAATTTTCTGCAGCACTGTGATGAAAGACAGTCTTAGGTAAGACAAAAAAAACCCCAATGCACTGTCTCTATTTAAAGGTGTGCTGGATTTCCATCAGGTGACAGATAAAAGCTTTATGGGAGAGCAAACGAACACAATACAGCAAAACAGAACAGGCATGGATGGCATCATCAGACCCTGTAATCCAGTCTCAACCACACTTACATTTCTCTGATTCCTGCAGAGATCTGATTGCTTCCCCACATTTATCACTCGCCAGCAAAGTCTGGCCATGGTAACAGTAAGCCTGATGGGAGAGGACAAAATCATTACCAACATCACTGGGCACGTCCTGCACCAATTCCCTTCTCCTGCTCCCCACACCAGCTGCAGCTCTTTGAAGCTGCTATTCCCTGCAGGTAGTTGACAGCCAGGGAACGCAAGTCAAAGCAGCATTCACTGAACCATTAATGCAGCTCAGCATGGACACTATGAACCAGACCCATAAACACTTGGTATGAACTGAGCTGTCTCAGGTCTAACTGAGCTGCACAAAGCTGTCTGACCAAAAGCACTGGCACACAGGCCAGTCCAAGCTCTCACTGTAGCAGTGTGCAGCTTTAAGCCCCAGCACAGAAAGAGAATGAACCCCAGGTAAGTTTGAAAAGCTAAGACTGAAAACTAAAATCACGTGAACACTCAAAAACGCCACCTGCGACAAACATCACTGAATCTGGAAGAGATGAGGTGTTCTGCTGTCTGAGATATTTTGTCATAGTTCCAATAACTTGTCCACCCCAAAAAGTCCCATTCCTTCATACCTATGCTTGGAGGTGGTATTGTATTCCAGTGAGAACTGAATTGCCTGTTATCTGTGATGAGGAGTTGAGTTTAAACAGTAAATACAATAGGTGAAGGAACAATCCCATCAACTACTGCCTACCTTGCCCCCCTTCCTTTAGTGCCTGTTCCCACAGTACAACTCTATCTAAATCTACCATTGCCCAGATCACACAAATTAAAGAAAGGTGAAGTACCACAACTCTGACCCTCCCTCACCTCTCAAACCTGCTAATAAGACAAGCAGCTTTTAGCTACAGGTTCAGCCTAAGAGAAAGACAATTCTGTTATTCTGCTAACTGCTTAGCTTGGGCCTTTTGTACAGTATAAAAAAGACAGATTACAGGCTATGGCAGGCTACAGGAAATAAACAGCAAATGAAGCAGCTGAGGATCCCAAGGGCCCCACTGCACTTGCTAGGAGATCCATCAGGCAAATAGGAACAGCTCTTGGAATGGTACCTACTGGTACTTGATGCAGTTTCATTCAGAGCCTTCCAAAAGGATCAGACTGTGATGTAGATAACAGAGACGACCATTATGCTCAGCCTGAATGGCTTCAATTAAAGATCTGTGATCACAATAAATCCACACTGCTGCAATTTCATTTGGCTCCACAAAAACACTTCAAGTGCCACTGACACTGCACAATCCCTCTTCACAGCATGGAAAGAAAGCCAAGGCAGTACTTAGCCCCCGTTCCCTATCCAGCCCTTGGCAGACAGACAACAAGCTGTGACTGCTGCCACCCAAAGTACTTACATAGGCCATATAGAAACAGCTCTTCAAGTTTAAGTACTTCCTCCATTTACCTGCATAGGTTGGATCCAAACTGGATAATGTTTGATCTATGAATACATATGTAAAGTAATTCTTAAGACATTTCCAAAAAGAACCCCAAACACATTAAAAGACCAGAATTCTTAAACTTAGCAATAGATCCTAACTATAACGTATCCAGAAACAAGGGACAAAAATTACTCCTGCAAAAGCATAGAGAAACTATGAGAAAAACCCCAAAAACATGCAGCTATCATGTAGTTGTCCCTAGAACCCCTGAAACTGCTGTCCACTAAGTTTGGAGGGCTAATTCTCCTAAGTATTTTTAGGCAGCATTTCAAAGCTTGTTCCTAGTTTAAATTCCAGGAGTGAGCTATAATGTGATATATGTTACAATGTTCTCTTGACTCTCATACTTCTGCACTTCTCCCACTTGGCTCAGTAAGCCCAGAGATCATCTTACTCATGTGGAAGGTGGTACATAATTCACCCACTGCACCCTCCATGCTCTGCATCATGATCTGTTGCCCAAAGGCAGCTGGAACGTGCTCCATTTACATCAGGCCATTTGTCTGCTGCTAGTCTGTCTTCTGTCATTAACATTTCCTAACCATCAGCTACAGAAAAAGATTCCCACAAAACCAAAAGGCCTTATCAAAATACATGCTGATAACTGAAGCCTTAAATGTGCTAAATAGAAGCTAAATACACACTCCATATCCACCGAGAACAGTGTTAATATTCAATTTATGGGTGGGTGAAGTATGTCTGCTGGCAAGAATGCATAAACCAAGTCACTAAGGATACAAAACAAGACACTCACCAGCTTTTTGGTAGAAGTTGGCTGTTTCATAAGCAAGAGCAGCTATTAGGCCTGGATTGTGTTTCAGCTCAATAGCCCGAGCAATTGTCACTGAAAAGAAGTTCCACACCATGGTTTAAATTTAATTGAAATGTCCCATCACATCAAATCAGCAGACACATTTAGGGTTTTAAAACCCCTGCATGAACAGAAAATAGATGTTGTGCAGTCAAGCAAACAGCAGAATAAACACAGATTGTTTCTTGGACAAAATGATTCCAACTTAATAGAAAAACTGAAGGAATGTTAAACCTTAAGATTAGCTAATAAACAGAAGTTGCACATATTTTAAAGTAAAGGAACTGGGAATTTATGTGAGGCAAGCATGGTGGAGAAAGGGTTGCATGAAAGGAAAAAACAAGAAAAAGGGAGGAGTGCCACACACAATTCTTCCAAAGTGAAAGATATTCCATATTATATTTGTAATACCAGACTGATTTTTGGCATTTTCCTTCTAAAATTGTAACTTAAGTTTATTTAAAAGCAACCTGTCCCACTAAGCCACAGCACTTCAGAAGAATAAAAAACCCATGGCCTTGCTGCCAAGCAGAATTCATGAGACATCAGTGACCCACAAAGAGTCATTTCCCACACCCAACCAATGTATATTTGAGGTTACCTTCTTGAGCTTCAGCTTGACACTGTATGATGTATGAGTCTATAAGTCGAGCTTCTAAATCTCTTCCCTTTTCTACAGGTGTAATCAATCTTGGAATGTGACTTTCCTAAATACAAAGCAAGTCTCAGAGTTAGTTCAGGCTTAATACCAGTGCAAAACAAGTGCCTCATTCCTAAATGGCACACTCAGTGAAGGTCCCAAGGCAGCTGGCTGCACTGCAGCACATGATATGGGCAGAAAGACAAATTACCCTTCCACTGCCATTGGGAATGAGTTGCAGGGATTGAGAGGCACCAAAACCTATTAATATCCTTCTTTCTCCTGTATCATTCAGGAGGTCTCAGGTATGTGTGTATAGCAAAGGCTTTTCTAAGACAAGAAGTCAAGTATTTGGAGACACCTCGAAGAACAGACAGCAAAGAAAGTCCTTCTACCTTCAGGTGTTTAAAAATCCCAGCTGCTATTTTCAGGCTGCGGTGAACATCTTTTGCTTCATCTTCTGTTATACTGAGAAAATAGAATGAATCAGTAAAATTATAGTTAGAAAGGACCTCTAAGTGTCATTTAGTCCCACCTCCTGCTTTGGGGCACCACAATTAGCAACAGTAGAACAGATCAGTTATGGCTTTGTCTTCATGAATCTTAAATCCTTCAAGAATCAAGAGTCCACTGATTCCCTAAGTGACCTGTCCCACTGCTGTGCTACCCTCAGAGTAAAGGAGTTTCTTACAGTGTCCAATCATTAAATAATCAAATAGAACTCGCCTGAAAAAAAACCAAAAGCATAAGATCCTATGATGACTCTCAAGTAAAAGGAAACCTCAGTGTCAAAAGCCAAGGATTTAGAAGTCTGTAGGGCTAAAAGTCAGCAGAACTGTGATTTTGACAATCTCAGTTTTGTACCTGGACATTTAGAGTGGGGTGATGAAGAGTTTATTCACAAGTGACACTTTCTCTGTATGACAGTCACGTGGTATTAATCCACTTGGTTTACAGAGGCAAGGAGAGATTGAAGTGCTTGTGTATAAAGGCAAACTGCCTCCTGGAACTCCTGTCTGAGCTGGACATGCCCCACAGCAGGCAAACCCCAGAACCTGCTAAATCTTTGGTGGAGTATTGCTGCACTAGAATTATTAAGAAAAGAAAACCACTTACTCTTCTTTTCCAGCGAGTCTTGATGCATATTTTGTGTACCATAGAGCTACATTAAATCCCATGGAAACCAGTTCAAACACTGCATCCTGCTGGGCACTAAAGAAAGACAAAAACCCCCCAAAATCTTAATGCATTCGGTTTTGTTCTGACAATCTCTCTGCTGATAGTTCATGCAGCAGAAGTCAACATTTCTCTCCATAAAACATTTTTCATTTAAGATGCCAACAATTTCCAATTCAGAACCTCCTAGTTGCTGAACTGCCTAACAGAGACTTCAATTTTTTTATTTATTCCCCTTAAGGGCTCATAATTAGATCTCCCACATTCAGATGCCCACCCTTCCCTTTTGGGAACTTTTATTTTAAAACTGTAACTTGAGATTTGTTTAGCTTTGGGTGTGGCTGACATTTTTCCATATCTTTTTTTTTTTCAATTGCACATTTTGTGGAAAGCCTTGCCTTGGAATGTCCACTTTAAAGTTGTACTGCTAAGTGAATAAGTCAGAGTCTGTTACAACTCTCTCAAATGAATGTTACTGCAAGTATTTATGTAACTGCAGACAAACAGCATGTGCAAATAGTAGCAAATTTCAAAAGCTAAGAACAGAGTCTTTGAAAAGACTGAACTTGCAATCACAAGCTCAGTATAGCTTAGGAACTAGCAAACCTTTTAAAAAGAAAGATGTGGGAGTGGGAAGAGTAATGCTGGCACAAGTACAAGTGTGTGTGACCGTGAGAAAATGAGAAGAAAGTCCTAATCAACAGATTTTTTTTCCAAGGGGAGTAAAAGCTTTGAGGAGGTCAAGCACTTCTAGCTAAACTTGACAAATTGGTAGGCGTGGTTATACAACACAATTACCTCCAATAGCAAGAGATGAGTGAGTAACTCAGGTTACACATTTTGTATTCCTACTAGAACAGAAGATTTGTTTGTTTGAACCAAGAGTACATGTACTTGGAGCTTCAGAGGACAAGAACAAAATCAGATCTTCAGCAACACTGGAACCTCAAAACACACAGAAGTTGCTGGTCAGGCCATAGTGCCAAACGAAGTTTTAAACTGCAGTGAGCTTTGTTACCATGCTCAACTCACCAATACCCTCAAGCCTTTTCTTTGTAGTGCTCTAGCCAACTGCAGGTTCAGTTTCTAAATCAGCTAAGACCCAATGGATCCTTCTACCATTACTGTGCATTCTCACAGCTTTACATAAAGGCCACATACACTTCAGAACACCTAACACAGTAGGGCAGTTACCAAAAACACAGCAACACCTTTTTAGAAACTACTTTGTGTTCAAGACTTTGGTAGATTTCTGTTTCCCTTCAAATGGGTGGCACAGGTGCACATGTGTAGCAGAGCAGCAGAGAGCAGCTGCACTCAGAAAAGCACACACACCTCGGGACTTGTCCTTGTAACGTGTCTGTCCACTTGAAATTCTGGATATATCTCAACTTGCACTCTTGGGAAGAGTCATCCAGTGAAAGGATGAAACCTATGGAATAAACAAATGTACCAACAGGCAATCTCAAAGTAGGAAACAGAAACGAGTAATGAAGGAGAGGGATCAATAAGAATACAGATATGGATAAAGGAATGTTTCTTGCTGAACCCCTCAAAACCCCATGTACTTCCTGAGGTGTTTATTCCTCATTATCTTGAGAACAAAATGTGGAAAAAACCAACTGGCTACTCCAGGAAACTGCTTGCCCAGCACATTACCAACTCAACCCCGAGAATCTTGCCTGCTCAAGGAAAACCTGGCAGATGTCTGCTTGTCCCATATGGTGACAAGCTGGGAGTGGGACTGGCCCAGGTACAGGATGGCTGAGGCTGTTCAAGGTGAGTGAGTGGCTGTCTCTGCCACTACAGTAGCAACCAGGAAATTCCAGGAAATTTGCCTGGTCAACAGGAAGAGGGAAAAGGGCTTCTAAGCATGGACTAACCTAGTCATCATCTATCTCCAGGGCCACAGGAAATTGGCTCTTTATATCCAGCAGCCCAGAAAACAGCAGTCAGTGGGATGAAGCTCATGCTATGGGATGTTCGAATCCTAGCATATGCAGGCCCAGGAGTTTTTTAGAGAGGCTTGAGAAGGGCCTTGGTCTGATCAGGTCTTACAGATTTTAAGAGGCCAAGAGCTTGCCATAGCAGCAGCTGGGGCTACAGCTTTTGGTGTGTCACATTTTTATAAACACAGAAGATACTTGTTCCCTTCACATGCAGATGATTTTAGTGGCCAAGCATGATATTTTCCTAAAGAAACTCTCCAAATCTTGGCTGTAGCAACAGGTATTCTTATCTTACCTTTATCTAGATGTGGCATTAGCCTACATTCTCCCAGGGCCTCATTAAACCAACATTTACTTCCCACAGTCTGAAAGATCCCACTTTCCACAAATCAGCTGATTCCTGAAAACTCAGTCCTAAGAAACCTGGCTGAGCACCTGAATGCTAAGAGAGAGTTATCAAAATATTGGCAGAAGGAAGGTTTCAAAGGGATGTGTCATCACAGGTGAACCATCTACTGAAAATGTAGATACCATGCTAATGAGCACCTAAGACAGGCAGCAGTAGAAGGTAAACTTGCAACGAGTCTATGGTCTAGTATGAGACAAACCAGCAGTTTATACTGAATTGTAAATTATATCAGCAAATTAATAGACTCAATTTATACTTAAGGAACAGCTCACCACCAAATACACGAGACAAATACACATTTTCTCCTCCACCAGAATGAGGTTAAAAGCAGGAGGGCAGGACTGCCAGCACTTTGTACTGGCAGGGTCACAAAGGACACTGAAACTTGGAGAAGGGGCCTGGTGAGCAGCCACCACTGGTATCAAGCACAGAACCCATGAAGATGCTCTCCTTCCTGAGAACTGCAAAGCTTCTTTAGAGGAGATCAGCACAATACACATTCTGAGAAATGCCATTAAAATTCAACTGATACTTCTCTTGATGAATTAGTAGTACTGCTAATAAATCTTCCTACCTTGCAGGAGTGAGAAGTACAAGTCAGCTGCATTCTTCATCATTTCTGGATTACAACTCGAGTCTGTGAACAGCTCCAGTAGCCGTGCTCGAGATAACCTCAAGTCACTAAATGAAAGGAGGGAAAAAAAGAAAAAAAAACAACCTAAGAAATTCTACTCAAAAATGTACTAATACAGAAGAATCTTCCTTTCTCCTCTGGATACATATGATTGACTCTTTAGTATGATCCATTCTGGACACACAGCAGTGGATAATCAGTACTCAATCTATTGTTCTAACACTAAAATAACTATGCCTTTACCTACCAAGAGGTTGGGTGCACAGAGAGGAAAGGGAAGTAACAACAACATTCTTCAACATTAGAATGGGATGATGGGATAAAGAGATAAGAACAGATCTGCAAAATAAGCTGAGATCCCTTTTCATTACATTCCTATCTGCAACAGAACAGTCAGGCCCATATCCACTTATGAAAATAAAGCAATCTTCTGCAGAGGAATGCAGTCATCAGAAAGACAATGAAGTGTTTCGTCTTTCGCCTCTGCATTGTCGTAATTGGCCTCGCTGTGCACTCAGAGACACAAAAACTGGAGATTTCATTCTCTGTAAGCAAATGTTCAGTGTTAGCAGTGTCTTACTGCCTCCCTGCCTACACATCTGCAGTCATCTTCAGCTCAAAAACCAAACAGCAACCATGACTTTTAAGGATGTCCCTCAAACTGTAACAGGCAGAGTGAAGTCAGTCCCAAGCACACTTACTTGCAAACCTTTGTTGCAGCTGGAGTGGTGGCTACCCCATAATAATTAAATGAAACAGGAGCTGTAGCCTTCAGAGGGTTGCGATGGAACCAGTGGGTCATTTTCTTCCTGTAATGTTGTTTATGCCAAATCTAAGGAGGGGAAAGGAAAGAACAGCTGCAGCAACAGGTACAATTGAGGTGCTGCATGTGTCATGCTCCTCTGCTCACAAAATGATGGTCCAAATGTAAACAACTAGGCAAGAAATCAATTTGAAATTAATTTCTTTTTTTCCCCATTTGAAATGCCAAGCGTCCATATGCTTTGTGCTCATCATCCATGTGCTCAGTGTGAGAATTGGACTCTCTTGAAATACAAATGCTTTCTGAGGCAACTATTTTAAGTTAGGGCAAAAGCTACTACCTACTTCGCTCTACGTGAGCACACACATTCCTACTAAAAAACCACATTAACAAACTTGCTGCATAAGGCTGAATACACCTGTAAATTACATGAGAAATATCTCAGAATCACAGAATCAATTAGGTTGGAAAAGACCCCTGAGACCACTGAGCCCAGCCTTTGACAGAACACCCCCATGTCAACTAGACCATGGCACCGAGCACCATGTCCAGTCTTTCCTTAAACAGCTCCAGGGATGGTAGCTCCACCATCTCCCTAGGCAACCTGTTCCAACGTTTAACAACCCTTTCTGTGAGGAAATTCCTCCTAATGTCCAACCTCAACCTCCCCTGGCACAGCTTGAGGCTATTTCCTCTCATCCTGTCACTTGTTACCTGGGAGGAGAGGACGATCCCCAACTTGCCACAACCTCCTTCCAGGGAGCTGTAGAGAGTGCTAAGGTCACCCCTGAGCCTCCTTCCTCTTTTCCAGGCTAAATCTCAATTCACTGAGACCATTATACTGTGTCTGGTCAATCTGTGAATAACTTATATTTGGGGGCCTTTGGTATAAATGAACTTGCAACCACAAATCCTGACTGAAAACATGGATTTATTTACATATGTAATTATGTGTATCAGAGCTGGAAGGCTGGGGGAGCAGAGATAAACCCGACCATCTATTTTCTTTTATTTCAACTTCAGCAAACAAATACAACACAAGCATTGCACCGAGCTTTACAACAGCAGCGGATGGTGATGGAACATAATGGGCACATCCTGAACATGGGAAGGCCCTACCGGATAAAAGGACAAACTCCTTCACCATGAGGACAGAAAAACCGAGGAACAAGTTGTGTGCTCTCCATCCTCAAAGGTTTTCCAGACCTCACAGGACAAAGCCCTGAGCCCCCTGGTGTGACCTCGGAGCTATCCCTGCTCTGAGCAGGACGCTGGACTGGAGACCCCCCAGTACCTCCATCACCTCGTGGTCCTTTTGGAATCCCTTAAGTTCATCACTCTGCAGCTTTGCTGAAACAAAAAATAAAAACTAAACCAAACCAAGAAGATCTGCCAGCGACCGGCCGGCACTGTCCACACCCTCCTGCCCGAGCAGGGGGCTTGTTCATCGCGTCGGCGCCTCTCGGGGCCTGTCCCTCGGGCAGCGCCTGCCGGGCGGTGCGCACCCACCTGCGCAGCGCCGCTGTCCCGCCTGAGGCGCTGCCCGGGCCGCTCCCTGAGGGCTCCCGAGGCCGC
>VZRS01006364.1:169833-312285 GCA_013398055.1 Ifrita kowaldi | reverse complement strand
CTGGTGGAAGGTGTCCCTGCCCATGGCAGTAGATGGAACAAGGTGATCTTTAATGTCCCTTCCTACCCAAGACAGGTTGTGATTTGGTGAGCATAGGCTGCCGGGGTGGTTGGTTGGTGGAGCCCCGCAGGCGCCACTGGACCGGGATACCCCCATCCCATCACCCTGTTGCCCTGGCACCACGGTTGTGGGAACGGGAGGACCTGGCAAACGGGCTGCCTAAGCATCAGCCTTAACCAAAAAAGCCCCCAAGCAACCTATCAGAATGAAAAAGGGTCCATCACACGCTTGTGTGTTTTGTTCCTGATGGGACCAGGGTGGGAGAATGGGGAAGCTGCCAGCCCCAGTCAGGTTGGCTGGCACAGGGTGGGACCGCA
The DNA here is from genome assembly GCA_013398055.1 of Ifrita kowaldi. Lineage (NCBI taxonomy): Eukaryota > Metazoa > Chordata > Aves > Passeriformes > Cinclosomatidae > Ifrita > Ifrita kowaldi. Next base: position 311,908 of record VZRS01006364.1, on the reverse strand, counting down.
CCATCCATGAATCCTTTGGCAGTAGAGGAGTATCGGCTGTAGGGCACTGATGATGGAGCCCTTAGAAACACACCTGGTACCTTTAGTCAGATGTTCTCCCCTTCTACTCCATTCGCCATGACGATGAAAGGTATTTCTTTGTGATCAGAGTATTTCATGCCAGGCTTCTCACGGTGAATTTTCTGGAAGTTGTCAAGAGGGTTTGCCCTTGTTCCCCAAGAGAAAGTCAGCTGAAGAGATGCTCCCTGAGGGATCTTTTAGCGCTGTTCAGGACTGGTCAAGTTGGGCTGTAACCACACTGGCTGCCAGTTCAGTTGTCATTCAGAGTAACTGGTGTGCTGGCCACGTACCGTGTGGTCTGGAGAGGCTGTAATCTCATCATTTCATTCACTCACCAGGCAGGATGATGCAAGTTCAGTGATTTGCAGTTTGCTGATGGCCTTTAGAGTAGGGTAAGCTGTTACTCTACAAACCTTGGCACAGAGATGAAAAGAAGTTCTCTTCCAGATCTGTATCTCGGCAGAAAAAAAGAATCATCAAGAAGTAAAAGAAGATATTTTTACTAACTGCCCTTATGTGGATGTCTACAAGGAGTCCAGTAGAATCCTAATGCTTTAAACTGTCTTAGCAGTCTCAGTGAGTTTCATACAATAATGTTTCTTTGGAATGAAAAGTCTTTGGGCTCTCCTTCTGAGCTCTCTTCATTGAGAAGTGAGGTCACTAAATGTTTGCAGACAGGCCAGTTTGAGCATTGAAGTGCAACTTGTGTTGCCTTCCTCCCTCCGCTGCTTGTGTCGGACAAGAGCTGAGGTGATCTCCACACCCTGGCTCTGTTCTGACCTGGGAGCAGTGTGGTGTCTTTGTAAGAAAGCTCCTCTTGGGTGGAAGCAGCATTCTAAGCTGCTCTTATCAGTGAGTTGCTACTGAATAGTTGTCAGTAGATGAACTCTGTGGTCTGACGACTGCATAGAAAGGAGAGAGAAGATCGAGGGATTATAGGAAGATATTTCCTAGGAAGGAGCAAAACCTTTTCTGTGTATATATCTTGTTGTTTGTATCTTTAGCAGGTAAATTAATAACAATATCAAGCTGTAGGGTAGAAGCTGCAAACAAGCAGCACGATACCAAACTGTAGTTCTGGAGAGACATTGCAGGGTAGGTTTATTCTGTTGCCTGCTCAAAGGCACCTGAGATGGGATGAACAGGTGTGGTGCTGCTCTTGTCCAGGTGCTGTGAACACCAGCATGGTCTGTGTTGATCCACACAAGCATCCTGGAGAGAAGCTGCTTACACTGAGCTTGCTGATGCTGAGAAAGCTTGGATTTGGGAAAAAGCTGAGTCCTGATGGCTGCTGATGTAAAACACAGTTATGTACCTCCTGTGTCCCTCTGCTCAGGTCTTCATGTTACTCCTGGAAGTACAAGAAGCTTGGTACAAAGATTTGCCCTCGATCATTCAGGTGCTTATTCATGCAGGAACCCTTCGAGCTGTCAGCAGTGGCTTCCCTGTTAAATGTCCCCATCTGTGGAACTTGGTCTCATTCAACTTTGAACGAGCTTCAAAGGGAATGCCAGATGCATTTATTTGGATTAGGGTGGATTTTTTTTTGTATTAGTGACAAATGGAAAGAGAGTTGTGTTAGTGATGCTTGCAGAAATGTTAATGCTGTGATGCTGCCTGTTGTGGGTGGCATATTGCTGCTATGGTGGTATGTTTTCTTAAATAATTAATTCTAAATGCCCTTTCTCTGTGTCCTGTGCATCATAGGGTAGTAGGCAAGGAGTGTACTTTTGGGTTCAAGCATGTTTGTGCTTTTTATCTTTTCTCAGACCCAATCTTTCTCCATTTTTGAAGGGGGACAACGCCACTGAGTTGTGCAATTACCTCATCCAGTTTGTGTTTTCCCTGGTGAGAGTGAAAAAAGCTACAGTGGCCTCAATCAGTATGGACATTTTTTAAGAGAGCTTATTTTAAGGAAAAGCAAAGAAATTGAGTTCTGATTTTTGTTTCTGCCACAGGCTTTGACAGCCATCTGTTCTGCTGTTTGTATCTTGATGTATATATTTTAAACCCCTCCTAAAGCTGGGCCAATGTCCACAGCAGTGGTGGAGAGAAGCAGAGTCCCTTTCACCATGCAAACTCGTGAGGTTCCAGGAGGAAGCCTATTGTGATGTCCCTGGGTTTCCCCTCAACCCCTGTCCTCCCTCTCCCTCTGCTTGTAAAAAAAATTATTTACAGGGAATGGCAACAATTGCCCAGAGATTTTGCTTGTTTAATGTTCTCCTTCCTCCCGGGACGGAAACTGTAACTCTTCCCATAGCTTCCCTCCAGCTTCCTTTCGCTTTCTCGAGCTGTTTGCTTACTGTTACTTTCCAAACCCCTTGGTACTCCTGCCTTGGTGATGACAAGGGGTGGGGTTTGTGCTCCGCCTGTGATGCTGACAGGCACAAATGTGAGCGGATCCACCCGACAGCCTGGGCCAAGCGGCCCTGTGCCTGCCTTCCCGTGCTGGGAGAGCGGGTGCCATGGCATAGGGTGCCCTCACCCGAGCCCCCGGCATCTCACTGGCCTCAGCCTCTGCCTGGGAAATGCGTGTGGGATTGCACCACAGTGGGTCTGCACACGGGGATGGTTTGTTATTGTAAAAGAAGGGGATTGTGAGAGGAAAAAAGTCAGTGCTTGTAAGAGGGGCTGTTGGCTATAAGGACCCTCTTACCTGTTCTCCCTTCATGATGCATTCGTCTTTCCTGCCTAAGGTAGTTGCACACTTTGTCCACCTTCTGGGGTTTTTTCTTAAGTAGGAACTACCATGGCTATAGAAAACTTTGTTTCAAAAGGGAAAAACAAACCAAAAACACAACAGCGAAACCAACCCAAACCTCTTTGGAGCAGCAGTCTGTGAACCTTTTGGCTGGCACATTTTCTGGAGCTGGGGTGTGTGTGTGTTTGTGTTGTGTTCCCACTCTACAATTTTCTTTTCCCCCATCCAGATTAGCAAGGCACCTACAGAAAGAGGCACAGTCTCAGCACAACAACTCGGAATTCACAGAGGATCAAAAGGTGAGTTCTGCTGTTTGCTCAGGCAAGGAGCTTGACTCATACATGTTGATGTGTGTTATGTTTTTTTATCTCACAGGCCAGAGCCTTATGAGACCTTTTTTCCTCCTTCAATATACACAAACAGAAACAGAGCCTGGCGTGGCAGAAACGGTTGCTGTCATTAGATGTGAGGGATGCTGTGCTGTGCTATTGAACGTCAGGCATGCTGGCCAGAGTCCTTCATAACCTGAGTGTCTCTTTTTTTTTTCTTCTTTTTGGAGTAATGTTTGATAACTTGCTTATTCAATGTTAGCACAATTTATGTCGTGAGGTCTGAATACAAAACATCTTGAGCTGCAGACATTGAGGGTGCGTGAGGGGGATGAAAGCTTAACATGTAACACCTGACAGGGAAGGGTCCTGGCAGAATACTCCCTAGCAGCCTCTTAGAATGTTATTTGTTTATAATCTTTCAAAATATTGAATTTACTTTACTCCTCCCTCTCTCCACTCTGTTGAAAAGGCTGTTTCTTGTCTCAGCAACGTACTACTGCAGTTCTGTGATGGCATTTAAATGGGCTCGTGCTCTCAAGCATTTACAGCAAAATAAAATCTTTTGAGATTTGACGCCCCACTGAATTTCCTTGTCTTCTATAAAGGCATGTTCTTCTTAGGAATAACAAACTAGAGACTTGTATTTCCAGATACCCGTGTCATAAGATCATTAGTTTAAGCAATGCTGTTACCTGAAAATTGACATTTGCTAGCTCAGAATCTCACCAATGGTCATAGGATGCTAGAGTAATGAGATCTCTGCTTGGGAATGGTGGTCCTGAAAACAGGTCCTGGCTACAGAAATTCAAGATGAACTTGCTGTGTGTAAAGAAACTCACACAAAGAAATGCACCTTTACATAGAGTCTGAGAGAGGATTGTAGCTGTTTCCTCGTTGTGTACCAATAAGAAAAGCAAAGACCTGGTCTTCCATGTTCTGCTTACCTTCTACAAAGATGATAGAGCTCCTGATTGCCTTAAACAGAGCCATAACTCTGGAGAAGGATTTGGTCCGCTTTCCTGAACTGTAAGCCTTGAGAGCCTTGTTAATGTTGGACAGCTGTTTATTCCTTGAATGCTTCTGCTCTCCCTCCCTTGCTGGTAGCTCTCTCCATCATTCTCAGCTAGAGTCATCTTTACTGCATGTTTCCCCTCTGTGGAGGCTTTTGAAAACGTAGTTACTTCATGAAGGCGAAGCTGTTAATCTCACTTCTGGAGACATCATCTCCTGTGAGTATGGGAACCAGAACCACACAGGGCTTTGCCTCCAGATGTTCCCTGAGTCTTATGAAATGGACCTTAGACCAAATTGTGGAAGTGAATGAGGTCAGCCATGAGGGAAGGCCTGGGGGGCTCAGGAAGTGGAGATAACTGACCTCAGATGTTTGATGCACAAGTGCTGTCATGTCTTAAGGCAACAGTCTTCTGAAAAGAAAAAAAGTAAGGAGTGGTGGTTTTACATCCTAGCAGAGTGATACCCATTTCTAAAGCTGATGTAATTTACAAAAGAGGATGGCATTTTTATCACTTGCTGGTTTTTGCAAACATTGGGTTGGCTGATGCACTGAATCTTTGAGTCTGGTTATCAAATAGCAGTGCCTGTTTCATTAGCCACGTGCACAAACCAATTCCCCAACATTTTGTTGAAAGAACTCTTTATCTCCTCTGCCATGAAGAATGCTAGTCACAAAAAGATTTGTGACTAGAGTCTTGCTGTTGCTTAGGAAAAATCGCTTAAAACTCTGTACAGCAAAATCTCTGATGTAAAGCTCCTTGCTGTGCTGGTCTTCCCTATTTCTGCAGGAGCTCAGCCAGTATATCATCTAGTGATTATGACTAATTACTATCATCAGTAATATCATTCACATGGCATGTGGTTGAAAGCCTTAGTGTATGCTGGGTTTTCGAGCAGTTTGATTAAATAGAAATGTATCTTCTTTCCTGCTGCCCTTCCAAAAATCAGCTACAAATCAGTAACGTCTGCTCAACTGTTCTCCTGCCAGTGCATTCACCAGCATGCTCTTCCCTCTTGGTTGTCAAAAATCTCTTTCCCTAATATCTTGACTTTCTGAGACTCTGTATGTTACAAAAGAGCCACCTCTTTTTTTTTTCTTTTTTTTGTTTTTACTGTAGATGAGTCTGTAACCTTCAGGGTTTGCTTATCTGTTGTCACTGCCCAAGGCTAGGAGCAGAATTTCATAGATTGAAAGGTCGTGAAGCTAATTATGATTTCCAGTTGCTTGATCTACCCTCATTCCAGTTTTTTTGTAGATTTCCAGTCAGCTGTTTCCCAAAGGACCATACATACTGCTGAGAATTGTTGTGAGGCTGTCCTTGTTTCTTACTTCACTTACTTTGTGGAGAAGGTGGATTTCAACAGTGATTCCTCTGTACTAAAGGGAAGCTACTTGCTTTACAGCTGCAGGGAAAGGACAAGAGTAGGTTCAAATCCTCATCCCTACCACTCTGTATGAACTTTTACCACATCTGGGTTTATTTCATGTATCACATGTGGTGTTACAGTGCAGATATGGCCACACCAAAATTGATGGTGTGTAACTTGCTAATGTAATCATACAATCAATCTAAGAACATTTGACAGATACCACCAGTTTCTTTCCTAGTCATGCTGTGAGCCAGTTATCATTTATCTTCTAATACATGTATTGTTTATGGTAAGAGTTCAGGCTTTGAAATAATCATATCTTCCCTTTTTGCTCCTAAAGAGTCAGTTTTGAAACACTGTTTGCTACTTGCCTTGACAGAGCAGACTCCAGATTTTGTTGTTCATTCCTGTATTTTCAAATTCTGATGGGTTGTCATAACTATTGCTGGACATAATTCTGGAGTTTTAGTCCTTAGGGAAGACTCTGGCTTGACTTGGGTAATTGACAGTGCTGGAATCTTCATTAGTGATTGTGAATTTTATTGAAGAATTTCTCTGCAGATCCTGTAAACAGCAAATTATTGTGTTTAGTCTCCCTTCAGCAGCTGTAAAGAGGCTGTGCAACAGTTTCATCACCTAGAAGCAGCACGTGTAAAATACTAACAGCTTCAGCTACTGGTGAATTTACCTCAGTGTTAACATTTTGAATACTGCTGTTCATTGTTTTACCTCCATTCTCTTAAAATCCCACCTTCATTCATGATCAGCCACTGTGTTTTGCGATAGGAATTGTTCCAGTTAGGTTTGGCCGTGGCTGCCAGCTTGCCTCCAGCTACAGTTACTCTCACCCAGTTCTCTGTGCAATAAATGTGACCTTTAAAGCCCTCTTCCAACCACAGTTGTTGCTTCTTGTGTAACTGTTTTTGTACTAGGCTGAGTTCGCGTCAGTGTTAGAAAATCCTGCTTTTGAAGCAATGATAACTTGCTGAAATACGAGCACTGTTGAACAGTCTTAGCATGATTCATTAAACTACTGGTCTTCTAACAGCCTAAACTCTGGTTAAAGCCAAGCTCTGCTCTGGCTCTGTGTTTGTGCAAACATCTTTGCCTGCATTACAGTTAACACAGTCATTACTCACACAACTGCTCTGAAGAAACCTTGACTACGAGATCAACTGGCTTTTCCCTGTTCTAATCATTAGTTTACATAAAACTGAATCTTAACTATTTTAAACTAGCAAAGTTAATTAGGGCTTCAGTCTTTCTAATGAGATGCAGAATGTTTTCCCTGCTGCAAAAAGGAGCCTTTGCATGGGATAGTTGCAGCTGAAAATGATAGCAGTGTTTAGCTGCATTTTTAACTTTTGGGTTGGGTGTGGTCCCTTAAAAAAATAGTTATGAATAATGCCTGCTGGGAGCTTGCCATATTTCAATAGATTCCATATAAAACCCATTCTTTACTATTTTAAGACTCCCAAACTCTCTTCAATTAATCTGTTTCTGGAGCCATTATTGCCCTTCAGCCCCCAGGAACCAGAGGACACACATTTTGTATTGCTCTTTGTTCTGTTAGGAGGCTCCTAGTTCGGGCACTTTTCAGAACACAGTCATGAATCTGCAGGATAGGGAATAGTGGAGTTGTTGAACTTACTGGTGAATTGACAAAGGAGATAGGGGCTGAGCAGTGCTTCTGGGATCTCGTTTATGCTGTGGGCTTAATGAGAGACCGGGAGGGGCAGAGCCAGGTGAAAATCTGTTTATGTGTTCTGGTTCTGTGGTGGGGCATGGAGACTGTGTGCTGGTACCCTGCAGACTCATAGCCCTCTTTCTGTTGTGCAAATGGAGGAGTTTTGATCTCACACAGAATGGGCATGCTCTTTGCTCAGCAGTCAACACCCAAACCATTGGAACAGCTGGACTTTTGCAAGTGCTGGAGCTGTAGTCAAACCTCAGAGATTCCCCTCCCTTCTCTAGGAAAGCTCTGGATTCCTTTCTTTTACCCATTATTTCACACCTTCCCCTTTAAGAATCTACCTTTGCAAATATGTTTTTCCAGATGTTCTCAAATACAAAAAGGAATTCCTTTAGTTGTACTGCAGCTGATTAGATAGATGTAGTGTGTTCTCATTCTAGGGACTGAGAATCTGCTTCTGCAGTACTACCTGGCGTCCTCCCACCCAGCCTGGCCGGACATGTCAATAAATCCACAACACCCATGTGTGCAGTGTGGGTCTGAAAGTCTCAAAGTGAACTCAGGACTCTACATGCTCCTTTCTATTTCAAAATACCTGTGTTTGTTCGAGCTATGCTGCAGATCCAGTCATGGATCCAGTCTGTTATGTAGCAGACTTTATTTTGGGGAGGAGGGAGTTTGTTGACTGAACAATGTGTCCTGTGTTAATAGGCATCACTCGCTGCTTTCTGGGAAGGTGCTCAGAAGAACTAAAGTTTCTGAAAGGGCTCCATACAATGGACAGTAACAAAAATTATGAGGATGTAAAGTCTGGCCTAGTGCCATGTTGTAACAGAATGTTCAGGGGAAAGGAGATGCCAACTGGGGAGAAATGGCTTCAAAAGCTTTGATGAACCTGTGGTAGGAGATGAAAATCTGCTCAGATATCTGAGGCTTTTGCATGCTCCAGCTGTTGGCTCTGCCCTCGAGGTATTGATGTGTGATCTACTTATGATTCAGCTCCTGAACTCTTTCAACTTTCAGAGTGGCCTAAGCTGAACTGAAACTGCAGTCAGTTAGCTTTTAGCCCAGCCTGTTGAAACTACTAGTGGCCTAGGAGCTGATTGAGAAGGATTTGTGACATCCCTTTGCAGGAGAGCCAGAGCAGGTGATGGGGGGAGGTACCTGGGAAAGCATGCCTAGTTCTTATCTGCTCTTGCCAACCTCTTGGAGTCCAAAAAATATAACCCTCCTTTTGGATTTGACTGACACTGCATAGCTTGCCAGGTGCCCATACTCTTGAAGTTCTTTGATGCTTGAGTTGTGCTCTAGGAAATATTTTCCTCCCCTTGTATCCAGCTTGTGAAGGAGCTGTTTTTATACTGCCTGACTTAAAAGGAGAGAATGAGTTACAGGTGCATATTTCAACTTTAATCTTCCTTCTGGGGGGAAGCTGAATTTGAAAATAAACTGCTTTTCTTCATAGCTTCACTGCTGCTGGTTTCCTTGCCCTATAAATGTTCCACAGAGTATTTTGAGTTTATATCTGGCCCTTATTTCTGCAGATTGTCTGAGTTTTTCTTCACAAAAAGATTTTAGTCAATGAACAAACTTGTGATGGTCAGGCAAAATACGCTGGGCCGTTTTGTCCTCTTGATGTCCTAACTCCTCATTTCAGCTGGTAGTGGTGCCTGAAGAGGCCTCCCAGGCACAGAGACTGGACAAGAGTAAGGGAATAAAGGTGGGTATTTATTTGAAAGGCCTTCAAAGGAACACCCTGGGGAGCCAGAGGCTACTGCCAAGATGGAGCCCAAGATGGACGACAGGTCACAAGTTCTTCACACTTTTATAAGTTTGGTTCATTTGCATATCAGGGTTAATTCTCCAATTAAAGCTTCAGTTAATTATGTAATTTCCCCAAGCTTGCCCCTGCCTTCAGAGTCTTTGGTTTACACATTTTGGGCCTAGGACGGTCTGAGTGTCCTCGGAGAACACGCCTGGAGAGGCTTTGTTATGTCTGCCTAGCATGAGAGAGCAGAAGTTAACAGGCTACAGGAAACTTCAGAGTTACACACTAGGCAGTACAGGATTTGAAAAATACAAAAGTTAAAACCTAAGTCATCAGTAGTAACAGAAACAAATGTGACTTGCTGGAGCATCTTATTTGGTGAGATATAAAAGCCTAAAACTGTCTTCAAAGCAAGACTGCTTGCAATGGGCTATTCTGAAGGCCTTCCCTCTCTTCTACTTTTTTAGATTAAAATGAGAAATTACTTCACAGTTCTGCTCACAGATATTTTAGATTGCTGACAAGTTTGAATTCAGGAATATATTCCATGATTCACCCAGAGTTTAAATCTCTTAAAATCACAAAAACAGAAAGTTAGAAAAATAATCCACCTTTAGACTTCCTCTCCCACCAAAACCCACAGAAGTGGGCTGTTTTTTTTAGGGCTGAGATACTGGGCTGCTGTAATGTCTGATGTGGATGGACTTGGTCTGCTGAGGTTGGGAGCCTGGTAGAGGAACTGTAGGCCTGGCTTCTAAAAGGGGAAATCAGCACAAACCACTCAGATTCTTGGCTTGGATTTATTTTTTTTCAGTCCCCTATCACCTGAGAGCAGTCGAGTTTATAAACAGTTTATGATGTGATAGGCATTATTACAGTTTCTGCTGAGTGAATGACCCCCATCTGTGTTGTTGGGCTGTGGGAGGGGAGTTAAGTGGCAGATGTCTTTCATCTATTGTGCTTTCAGCAAATCCTGCTTGTGTATAAAAAAAGCTTCTGATGAATGGTGTGGTACTGAACAATAGACCTGAAATCTTTGCAAGAAAAAGCAACTGTTCGTGTTTACGTTCTTTAAAAGTGTCAATCTGGACAAATACAGTTTCAGTACTAATTTTTTTTTATCCCTTTCAGAAAACCATAGCTAAAATTGCAACATGCTTGGAACTGAGGAGTGCAGCTTTACAGGTATAGCTCTTTTTCTTATTTGACTTCATCCTTTAGCAGCAGGTAACTGTAGAGATTTTAAAACTCATTTACTGTCTTCAGAAATACCCAAACTTCTGAAAACAGAGTGAACATTTGGAATTTCCAGGTTGTTGTCGTAATGGCCCAGGTGGCTGCCTTAAAAAAGACTGCAAGTGCTTACATGAGCATCTGTTAGGGCTTGTACAGGAATTAAACTGCACATTTTGTGTCTTTGGTTCTTTGCCTCATTTTCATCCTTCAGAACTGTTTGGTTTCTCTTCCTAACTTGTGTGCAGGGGTAAAAAGATCCCCAGAATGACCCTTGCACTTATTCAGCTGCTTCACAAGTCATAATGGACCACAAAGAAGAATGTGTGTCTAGAATAAAAATTACTTTTTAGCAGTCATGAAAACTGACCGTGCTCTAGGAAAATGTGGGAAAACAATAATTGGTAAACTACTCTTTGGGCTTTTTTCTGGACTGCAAGTAGATGTCATAGGAGTGAATATCTTTTTTTTCTCAGCATAAGCTTATCCCCAAAACAAAAAGTGAGTGAGAGAAGTTTCCAAAAGACCATGGATATGGAAGGGATGAATCAAAGCTTGGGTCAGTGGATTACCTCTTTGCCAAGAAAGAGTGATGACAGGCAAATTTTGCATCAGCAGCACTCCCAAGTACTTTGTGTTGCTGGACAAGGTGCTGCCTTCAATTGCCCGAGAGGCTGGGATACAGCATACTGGACTGATGAGGTGGGGGCTGACCAGCCTCGAGGCTGTGTGGAATTTGAGGAATTATTTGGTTACCTCTACCTGTCATTCTATTTTGATCTAACCTGGGCTGTTTGAAGAGTGTTGCACTTGCTTGGAGTCACTGTGACTTTGACGAGGGCCCGCGTGTTCCACTATGGAACAACTTTGTGGGTCAGGTCACATCTGGGAGCAGCAGCAGAAGCTGCAGCCTTGTCATAACCTGCCAAGCTGGAGAGATGGTGCTGTGCAAGAACAGCCTTCCTTGCTGTTGATTCCCCAGTAGTAACTCAAGGATTTTATAACCTTTTGAGAGGGTACAAGAACCTCCTGCCCACTTCACTTTGGGGTGGGGTTTACTTGCTGCAGTTTGGTTATGGTTTCTTAGCAGAGGTTAAAGCAGTTAGTGAGTGTGGTCACCTTTTCCCACTCTCCTAACACTAAGGGTATAGCTGCTGTAGTATCCTTACACAGTCTTGCAGAAGATCCCTATTCACTCTTGGAGAAAATCAAGAAAAAAACCTCATTGGACCTTAAATGTTGAAAGCAATGGGCAGTCTTAAGGGATGCCAAGGGTGCAATGACATAATAGGTAAGACCTGATCATCCACCTAGAAGAGGATGCTCAGTGTCCATCCTCTTATTTGCACTTCTTTTTATGCCAGCTCTGCCACTTGTCTCAGAATAAACTAATCTTACCAAACTGTTGGTGAGCTGCCTCAAAATAAAAAATTAAGAACTCCTCTGTTGAGTTAGTAACTCAGGCTTACTGAGAACTGTACATGTATGTGCTACAGACAGAGCAGGAAACCATCATCAGAGCTGGAGAAAAGAAAGATGGGAATTCCTCTTCTATTTTCAGTGAGTTCTTGGCTGAGTTTTGTCAAGCTCATCCTGTGTACTGTAATTTCTGCCAGTGTCACAATGTTGGACACGAGTCTTGAAATGTGAATGTTCCTGTGTGCAGTAAGTAAAAGTGTACAACTAGTTGGTTTAAAAATATTTATCTTGCATTAGAGCTTGGAATATTGGATAAATTTGTTCTTAGTAAGTGAGAAGTAACGTCGTCTCTGCCTCAGCTGTGAACCTGCCTTTTGCTGGTGCACAGGTGAGAACCTTTTGCTGGTTCACAGGTGAGATTTTTTGGGGGGATGTAGCTTTGAAGTAACTTGGTGTGCTGGAACAAAGGAAGCACCTTGCATGCTTGTTCTAAGAGAGGGTAGCTCTGTGTGAGAGGAAAGAGCATCTGAAGATCTAACTCTTTCTTTGTACTGTCCTAGTCCACCCAGTCGCAGGATGAGTTTAAGCTTGAGGATCTGAAGAAGTTGGAACCAAGTAAGTGGTATCTTTGTATTTTGAGTGCCATTTATCATGACAATGGAAAACATGACAGCAGCAGGAATACTGACCACACTGCAGTTCAGGAGTCATGCTGGGTTTAGGTGCTTCTTCCAAATGTCTGTTACCACGCAGACAAAACTTGATGTGCATTAAGGAATGTGACATGAGTAATTTAAAAATACAGTAACCCAAATGTTTCAGGTAATATATAAGCAATTTGGGTGCTGCTAATTTTTGCACAAAATAGTATTTTAAGCTACCAGTAGTACATTATATAATTTACCTGCACATTTCTTATTTGAACTATGTTTCAACACTTTGTGGTCTTCCTTCTTGCAGCATGAAATTTATTTTTCTTTTGAAAATATTTAACTTGTGCTCATGGTAGCCAATCACCTGTCACCTCCCACTGTAATGCAACCAGACCAACGAAGTTGAGAGTCAAAGTGAGGATGTGAGTCAGTCTTTGAAGGGTTTTGTGTGATGTTGTTTTTTCCCAACTGATCCTGGGTCAGTTCTTGGTATGTCAATCCAGAAATAACTTTTTCATATAGGAAGTATCTATTTATCTGCTTCATTTTCCTTCCTGTAACACTGGCTGCTTTGTTCTCAAAGCATCCTTATGATTAGAGCTTCCACATCTAAGCCATACTATCCTGAATGTTAATGTTTCTGCAATTCTCAGGGAACAGGAAATGTGGAAGAGCTTCTTTCATGCTGACAGAAGTTGATTTTATTTTGCTTATGATACAGTTGTAACATTAAGGGGCATGTCAGGGATAAATATGATGGGCAGGCAAGTGTTTTTCCCCTTCATGAGTAGGCTGAGCTTCTCTGCACAGGATCCTACAGGGAAGCTTGTTGAGAAGTGGAGTATTGAGCTGAGCTTCCTAATATCTCTACCAAAACGTAGAGTCCAAATGCTTTTAAACTGTTCCCTGAAAGTGCAAAGTGAGGGTGTGTTACAAACTGCTGGGTCTGTGAAGACCATAACTCAGGGAAGGGTTTAACTGGGTGTTGGAATATTTGGTCTTCCTCACTCTACATGTTGCATGTCTGGCCTCTGAATCCTCTGACTTGGGATTTTTCTGTATAGATACTGCTGCTCTCTGTTTACAAAGTATTTAAAATGTTGTAATAATTGAATGACTGTGGATTTTAGGCTCCATTGTGCAAATGCCCTGTGAGTGACTGAATGATGGAAGAGAGACGGGAATCCTGTCCAAAATTTCAATCATGGTGCAACAGTCCTGTTGCTTATCTTGCCCTCCATCAGAGAATTGATTTTTAGCTGTCAAAAAAACTGCTCAGCAGTGTGAAGTGCATTCAGCCCACACCTCCTAGAACAAGCAACTATATTAAAACTGAGGAAGAATGTGTGGCCATCAGTTTTCAAATACACTGAGTTATTTTCCTTGGAGGAGAACGGGTGCTTCTACGACAACAATTGAACATTGATGTTCCTAATGCTGCTGTCTTACTTGGATGGTTCTGGCCTCTTTCCCTCTGAATTGTGCCTTTGTTTTGTGGTTTTTAAGTGTATCTTGAATAGAGTAAATCTTAATCAGGCCAATACCAGCCATTTCATAAAATGCACCGTGAAGTGTTTTAATTCACATGTTGTCAATTTTCTTTTGCATTGCACCAGAAAAAGCTAAAAAAATCTGGGTTGGCAATGCAAATAAGTGATTCCTTTGTTAGGTCAAGCCATTCCATTAGGGTGGAACAAAAACAGCTATTCACACAAAACAGCTATTCACACAATTTGGCTTGTTTTAATTACTTTTGTGCCTGAAGCTGTCAGAATGGTTTTGGTGTTGTTATAACAACCAGGGCCCTTAGATTTACTTTTTTTTTCCCCAATCTTGTGTTGTCGAGTTCTAACTTTCCCTACTTAAGCTTGCATTTCATGCAGCTTGGAAAGTGAAGCAGTTGGCTGCTTCTGTTTGTTTATAGGATTTGTCACTGCATAGTTTGTGCTGGAATAATGCTACAGGAGGTTCCATACATACAAATAGTTCTTTTGAGGCTGCGCTGTGTGAAGTCATTGTTAATACACTGGATCTCACAAATCCATTTCTTTGTGGAAGCTTATACCACAGTGTTAGAATTCACAGTACAAATGGATGGGCTGGGGCATCCCTTGTGCCTGGGTGATAATTATAAGACAAGTGGATACTGAGTTGTACTGGGGAGCCTGGTGTCTGAATTATTTTATGTTGTCCACTAAAAAAAAAAATCAGTACGGGTATCACAAAAAATCACTCTCACAGAAGATCTCTCTTGACAGTGGTCTTTACCAAGTTAATGTGTCCTGGTCTTGGTCTTATGGCCCATGTTGATATTTCTTTTGAAATCTTTCAAGAAAGAGCCAACTGCTGATAAAATTGGGCTGTGAGGATGGTGAAGGGCCTGGAGGGGAAGCCTTATGAGGGGTGGCTGAGGCCAATTGGTCCGTTTGCCTGGAGAAGAGGAGACTGAGGGGAGACCTCACTGCAGTTACAACTTCCTTGTGAGGTGCAGAGGAGGGGCAGACATTGATCTCTGCTCTCTGTGACCAGTGACAGGACCCGAGGGAATGGCCTGGAGTTGTGTCACGGGAGGTTTAGGGTGGATATCTATGGACACTGAAAAGCTTTAGCAGAGAAATTTTGCAGCTTTCCTGCAGCATTCTGCATTTCTCACAGAAGCTATGAAAAACACTGCTACAGGTTCTTGTAAACTAACTCTCTATCTCACACCTGCAGTTGTTTTGCAGAATTGTTTTGGTTCTAACTGCAAAAATATTTAGAAATGGATGTCTTAGAACTTGGCCAATCCCCTCAAGGGGTGGTTGGCCAAAGAACCAATTACCTTATGCCGTTTAACACACTTTTGTGAACTAACATATAAAAGCTTTCGATCAGTTCAATGAAGAGCTTCTGTATATCGAAGAGCCTGGACTTTGTGTCGTTTCCCTACTCGGCCTTGGCGTGACAGCGACAGATATCAAGAAAAGGTTCTTCACCCAGAGGGTGGCTGGGCACTGGAACGGGCTCCCCAGGGCAGTGGTCACAGCACCAGGCAGCCTGACAGAGTTCAAAAAGCATTAGGACAACGCTCTCAGGCACACGGTGTGATCCTCGGGGTGTCCTGAGCAGGGCCAGGAGTTGGACTGTGATGATCCTTGAGGGTCCCTTCCAACTCTGGAGATTCTGTGATTCTGTGCAAATCAAAGTGACATTTGTCCAATGTCACAAAAGGAAAGGCAACTTCTGCCCAAGAGCCTGCAGAATAGTATTTTTAAAAGATTTCTGTTGGAAATGCAGCAGAGATGGAGGCCATGATGCTGGGATCTGTCCATTACTTGCACTGGTGGAGAATTTTCTGTGAATCACATTCTTGAGCAGCAACATTACAGAGGGGAAGGGCTCTTTCTCCCAGAGGTGATTTGTGTTTTTGAAAACAAAACAGAGATCCAAAAAAGCCCAAACCAACCTTTTAAAGCTTGGATGTCTTACACAGCATTACAAGGAAGATTCCTGTTCGTATTAACCTAATTTTTTTTCCTGTCATCTGGTATTTTTATTTGAATCAACTGAAGCTCACACTTGTGGTAGATGCAAAGAGGATTTTCCTTTTCCTCAAAGTTTTATTGCTTAGCTTTTTCTTAGTGGCTTTGCATAAGTATTTCACCAGGCTAAGTGTGGTGGACCTGCTGCTTATCCTGTTGATCTTTAAAGGAGCACTTTAATTGCTGTGTTACAACTTTGCAAAATTATTTGCCATTGGTGATGAGACAAGAATTGAAAGCATTTAAAAAACTTGAGCCACAGCTTTGTGCAGCAAAAGGCGAGAGGTTCTGCTTCTGAGCTGAACATTCAGCACCCCATTTGTTCCTGGCAGGACAGGGGTGCTCAGCCTCGGGCTGAGGTGCTCAGCCTCGGGCAGCAGCAGGATTTTAGGTGCTGTAGAAGAACTGTTTCCTCTTGCATGTGCTCATGTCAGCGGAGCACTTTGGGCCCTCTAGTGATGCCTGAGGTGAATTACTAGGAGGGTTTTTTCAGGGGCTGCTGGTAAGAGGACCTGGTTACTAGAAAAGAGGAGTCTAGCACTTACCAACCTTTGGAAAGTGGGAGGAGAGCTACCGTGACTCCTGTCTCTTCTGTATAATGTGCCTGTGATCTGTAAGAGATCCACTTCACTGAGGTTTTTCTCCTGGGGTAGTTTCACTTTCTGTTTCGGATGTGATGTAGCTCTGTGAGAGCTGGGGAATTCTGAGAGTGAGAAAAATCCCCTTCTTTTCCTGAACCTCAGCAGCACTGGAAGGTGACTGTCTGCTGTTGATCAGCTGCTTTTCTGGTGGGAAGTGGCTGTGATTCTTAAGATTTGTGTTGAGATCTGCATTATTGGTGCCTCAGAGCAGAAGTGTTTGGAGAGAGAGACATGGCATCCATCAGTTTTGTCTCTCATCACAGCTCTGACTGAAGGCACTTTAAACCTTTCCTCTGTATTTCTGTATTGTGTCTGCCTGGGATCAGGCAGTGCTTAACCTCTCATGTCGTAGCACAGAAATCAGAAAAAAAAATCAGTATGAGTAAGGACTGGAAAGACTTTTTGGTTTCTTTATAGTTTCCCAGAGGGATACTTTATTCTTAGAGCATTCAGATGGTGTCTGGTAAGCTAATGCAGGAGCCCAGGCTGGGTGATGGGAATGTGAAGGCAGACAGGGCAGCTCTCCTGCACTGAGAGTTGTAGTGTGCTCAGGCAGAGGGGCCTGGCAATAGCTCCTTAAGCATAACTGATATTTAAGTACCTCTTGGTATTTGTGTAATGTGAACATTGTTTGAAAAGAGTTTTGTTCTCATTCAGTAGTCCTAAGGGGGGGATTCCTGTGCTCTGAGAGCTCTTATTGCAAAGTGAAGCTCTCTTAGGGGACTCAGGAGTTTTTTCTCTCTGCTCCCCCTACCAGTCTGGGATACTCATTGTCTGGCAGGAGAGTGCCTCTCCCTGCAGGTATTCTCTTGTAAATTTTTAGGCCCTTTAGCCATCATGAAATGCTTATTTCTTTCACATGTTTTTGGAAGTTTCTCTTTCACTGGTAGGTGTGTTTGGAAATGGCACATAAAGTTGGGATTACTAAAATGTGAGTAAGTTTCCAATATAAATGGCAAAGCCATTCTCCATGGAATGCTGAAGGTATAGGCAGTGTCTCTGGGGCTTGGTGCCCAGGTATTGCATATTATCTCTCCCAAATTTCACCAATCTGCCCAGACATCCAAGGGCAGATGAAAAGAAAAGACAAACAAACAAAGCCACCACCACCAAACAAAACCCCCAAAACACATGACTGAAGAAGCAGAAAATCTCACCAAAGCTTTGTGTTACCAGCACAGCTGGTCTCCTGTGGTGGCTGCCTGAGTGTGCACCCACACGTGCTGAGGTGCATCAGCTCTGGAGATTTCAGTCTGTTTGGAGCTGATGCCAGTAACACCATCACCCTGCTCTCAACAGCCACCAAAGATTGCTACCCTCACACCGAGGGCTGTGGCTTTTTCTCATGAAGATTCTGGCTGTTGCCACGTTTATCTGCCCTGTGAGTGGGGTGGTGATCTTGTACTGCTGTTGCAGTTCACCTCTCTGAATGTTACTGTGATAGTTTTGATCACAGCTGTGCTGGTTTTTAAAATATGAGAGAAGAGGGGTGGTTTTTGTATGATCTGATTATTTTAAAAATTTAATTATTATTATTTGTGTGTGAAGCTGCTGTGAGAATGGACATAGCTGTGCAAAGCAGTAGAATTAATGCTGGTTTATGAGTATGGATTTTTATTTTCTCCCTTCTCTGCAGTCTTAAAGAATATCCTCACTTACAATAAGGAGTTCCCCTTTGATGTTCAGCCTGTCCCACTCAGGTAAGAGAGAATTTCTTGTACATCACTTCATGTACAGATATGTACTTGAAAGGGAGTACCTGGTGAGCACCTGAAACACATTTCTAGAGCCATCTGCTTTCCAGACTGCTTTGTGTAAATTGGTTAATAAAAGAACTTTTGAATTCTGTTTGTCTAAGTACCACTAAAAATCAAGACCATGCTTTTGGTAAAATCAGTACTTGGTACATCCCTACATCTCTCTGAAACTTCCAGTATTGGCTCCTGTTTTCAGGCTCTGTGCTTTCTATTGGTCTGAGCTCCTGCAGTCTCTGTCAAAGTCTGTAGGTAGAGATAGAAGTTAAGAATTATGAAAGGACATTAAAGACTGTTGTGCCTGCTCTATACTCAGATGCTGGCTTGTGAATTGACAGCCAGGTGATGAGTAAGTGTTGGTCTCATTTCTTACTTCTTGTGTTTTACAGGAAGATTTTAGCACCTGGAGAAGAGGAACACTTGGAGTTTGAGGAGGATGATGAGGAAGGAGGAGCTGGAGCAGGGTCTCCAGACTCTTTTCCTGCTAGAGTTCCAGGTAGGGGCACTACTCTTGCCTTGGCAGCCTCTGTAGCTTCTCTGAGTTCTAAGAAGCCTCTTTTTCCACCTGTGATTTGAAAAGCTTTCGTGGGGAGCTACAGGCTCATGCAAACAAACCCTAATGCTGTATTGGAGAACCACAAGGGTGGCCAGTGATTTTTTTTCTCAGCAAACAATATCTTACTGTGAAACAGTTGTATGGAGAACCTGTGAGGGTGGTACCATCTACCTCAAATAATTAGCCTTTTTCCTGACTCAGTATTATCATCCCATGCACTTTCTTAACTGTGTGAAGTGTTTCACATGTGTTCAAATGTAAATTGTGGCAATGTTCCTCCTGCAAGGAGCAGCACATCCTCCTAGAGGTGTGATAAGTTGTTGCTGGTTATTCTTGTGTGATGTTTTTCAGTGAGACAGTGGCTTAGAGTGAAGCCAGGCTCTGAGAGGACAAAGAGGGGGTTTGATTTTCATAGCTTTAGTCCTTGTCCATGTGAAAGCACTTGTAGAACTGGATATACCTACAGATTCTAGAGAAGGTCTTCCTGTAGTTTCAGGTTTTGACAATTTAGATGTTGCAACAGAGGTTCTTTAGGTTCTTGGTGTAATTTCTTTGCAGAAGAAACAAGTTCCTAGCTCCTGAGCTGGCTAGCAAACTTTGTATTTCAGGAATGAGATAACAAGTAAGGAAACCAGTACTGGAATGATGGTCAGAACAGCTGGGGTGTTGCATTACTTATGCCTGGGAAAACAGATGATACTCAGATATGATCCCAAGCTCAGTGCTGAATGTGGTCCCTGCAGGCTGTACTGATGTGGACATGCACAGTCTACACCCGTTTATGCCAAGCTCCCAAACAGGGCATAATATATGGTGCTACTGACTGCTGACATTTGCTGTCTTGATCCTTGTTATTCACCATGATAAATCCATGTATGGAGATGCCTTCTGTCTGTCCCAAGTGCAGCACAGAGACCTTGAGTAGCTGTTGGTGTGGTGGTGGATCAATAAGGCTGTGACTGTTGCCACAGAGCCAACAGTTAGCTCTGCAACCCATCAGAGCTGTGTGCATGCAGCGGACATAGAAGCTGTCTATGGGCTTAAGAAAGAGTTTAAGTAGGTGATAAGCAGGCTGAGTTTACAGTTAAATCATTTTCAAAGAAGGATGTAGCCAGGTTGGAAAGAGGAGAGGCTTGGGGCTTACACTTTCTTACAGAAATACTCCTTAGTAAGATCATGCTTTTAAAAGGAGGTGAGAACAACTTGTGACTGCTGTTTTACATTGCCATCTATTGAACAGACTGCATATGTGACTTTTCTGAACTACTTTTTCCACATTAAGATAAATGTCCCCACAACTACAATAATCTAAATCTCTAAGGTGGTTTTGTACTACTTGTTTCCCCACTAGATGTAAATACTGTGGTGTTTCTCACCTGATTGGAGGTTGGTCTGTTGCTCTTCCCTGGGTGATGAGGCTCAAACAAAAGCAGTTTGCAGCCCTGGCGTGAGCCTTATGAGTAAAGTGAACTTCCCCTGTCGAATTGACAGAGTTGTGTTGCACTCCTTGCTCTGATGTGCCTTTAATCCATAGTGTGTGACTGTACTGTCTAACTGACCATGGTCTTGTCTTCTCCATGCATGGCTTCATCGTTATCACATTGCCCCATTCATCTAACCCAGGAGCCAACAAAGGTATGAGAACCTTTTAGTATGTACAGTAATTTCTGTGCTCATGTTCATGTAGCTGTGGTCTTCTTCCTGCAGCTCCTAGTGCCAATCCTCACAACACAGTTTCTGGTAACAACCACAGTACTGGGCACCTATCTGTTGGTCTTCATTTGCCTTCAGTACGAGGACAAGGGAAGGTCATGTTTGTTGATTCAAACAGCTCTCTAGAAGTCCTGCTGTACTAATGAAGAGGTTCTGAGTTGGGGTGTAGCCAAGAGTAGGTGTAGCTGGATGTTATTTACTGGAATACACATTTTATGGGAAATCTTACACAAAGAGTATTTGTGTAGTTGGACTTCTGCGCTGTGTGGAGCTGAACTGACCAATGGCTTGCTGCCTCTAACAGCAAAGGTTTCCTGCCTTTCTCCTGGTTATATATGACTTTATTCCAGTGCTGTGCTCTTCTGTGATCCATTTCACTTTGTGAGCCCAGCAGGAGACTTGTCACTTTTTTCCCCTTTCTCTGAACTGGGATTTGGGAAGGCAGAGCCTGAATGCCTGTGTCTTGGTGGCAGTGGGCTGCTGGGCTGGCTCACTGTGTGTCTCTGAAGCCCACCTGGAGGAGGACACTTCTTTCACTGCAGATGCTGCTGTCCCCCCTGTGGCAGAGATGCCCTATGGTTGTTCCTGGCGTGGCTGCAGCTTTCTCCTGAAAGGCCTCAGTGTGAGGCTGCTCTAGGGCCCGGCCGTGTGGCAGACAGGGGGTGGTGCCCAGCCCAGGAAAGCTGTACCACAGAGAGGGAGGGCACTGTCACCTCCTGTGGCTGCTGTGTGAAGTGGCTGCAGAGGCTCCAGCACAAGCCTGCCTGGGGCTGGGGCTCACGTGAGACAGGCTACAGTCAGCTATTCCAGTCCACTGCTGGCTTGGCTGTTCCTCCTGCTGGGGCAGGAAGAAAACTGTGTTCCTTGGATACTCTCTGTCCTACTGTTCTCCTGTCTTCTGGAAGTGAGCTTGACTCTTCTGTCCATTGCAACTCTGCAATTTCACACATTCTGGGAAGCATTCTTCAAGAACAGAACCATTTCTCTTAAGCCACTGTTTTTATAATAAACACCAGGCTGAGGCATCTTTCAGGTGGTTTTACTATCAAGTATCACATCACTTAGTCTCTTGAAGTGATGGACTTCAGGAAAGCTGAAGGCTGCATTTGGTCCTGGCTCTTGAGGTCCATGCTGCTTTTAGGAGACAACTGAGAGATGGTGGAGCAAAGTTTTGTGCCAAAAAGAATGTAGGCTTGCTTCTGCCTTCACTTAGATTGAAATAAGAACTCTATCTTTGAACATCTCTTCAGGAAAGACAGCAAGATTACCTAGAGCACGTGCTGCTTTGCAGAAATGAGGGGTCTCTACTAAGTTTGCTCTCTAACATTTCTCCCACTGTAGTCAGAAGCCTGTCCCATGCTCAGAACACTGGGCTGCAGTCTGCTGTGCTGTGTTGGGAGGTGTCTGCAGGCACGGTGCTTTGGAGGCCATGAGTCTCCTCAGGACAGGAAATACAGAAACACACAGCATCAGAGATGGGAATTCAAGTCTTGCACGTGATCCTGAGAGGGTGATTGGATGTGGGAATGCTCAGGAAATCTTGCTGAAGCTGTGCCTGTAGTTCTCAGAGCAGAATGCAAGGTCCCCTCTTGCAAAGCCAGTTTCTCATAGGACAAAATCTTTGTGGTTCTCCAGCTTCTCAAGCAGAAGAGAGGAAAAAATGTGTCAAGAAAAAAACCATATTGGACTTGTCAAAGGAAATTATTATGTTGTTTAGAGCTCAAGCCTTAGGATAACTTATTTTTTTCATTAGAAAACCAAAACTTTAAATCAAACTTGCTCATGAGCCTGAACATTTTCTGTCCTGGTGCTTGTTCATCCAATAGGGGAGAGGGGCTTGAAGTGTGTCAGTTTTTGCAAACTTCAGCATGAAGTAACCTACTCCATGTTTGATGACAGAATATCATGACTTTTAGTGAGTTTGAACAGTCTGGATTTCTTGCCAGCTGCACTGTCTTCCTCAGCACAGTGAGGATTCCTTTACACCAACCACCAAGTTTTGATGCTAAATGTTGTTGACACAGAGCTGGGAACTCCTTCCTTAAGGCAGAAGGGAACTTGGGGGATGCAAACTTTTATTTTTTTCTCCCTTTAAGTAGAAGCCAGTACAACTTACTTAAGAATCAATTTTCTGGTTTCCTTATGTGCTGTGGGATTTGCAACGATGCCATTTTCCTCCTTAATCTCCCAGTCTAAATGTTCAATGCGAAGCCAAGTCATGTTCAGTGGGGTGGGACTCCTAATCAAGTGTCTGAACCTCCTGCAACTGCAGATTGAATCCAGCCTCCCAAATTTAACCCTCAAAAATGATACCAAGTGAGTTCCATGAGTGGGTTATTCTGCATGACAGCAAGAAGTAACACTTTAAACAATGCTCCCCTCTATTGTTATGGCATTCACTTTTTATCAGTTGATTTGACTGGAGGCAGTCCCCGGTTTTTGGGGGGGGCTTTGAAATTTGTCAAATGATGTTTTGTGTCTGCGTACACAGACATTCCCATGGTGCTGGGTACTACTGGGGTATGAATCTTTGGGGTTTGTACCCCCTAAGAACAGCTTCTTCCATGAGAGAAGATGGGACAAGTCTCTGCTGTGAGATGACATCAAGGGTTAATCATATGCTTTACTCTTTCCAGGTACTTTATTGCCCAGATTGCCATCTGAACCCGGGATGACATTACTCACCATCAACATAGAGAAAATTGGTCTGAAAGATGCTGGGCAGTGCATTGATCCTTACATCACAGTCAGTGTAAAGGGTAATGATTTCTGTTCTGCCTCCTCAGTGCTGCTTTGGAGAGAGTGCATTTTCTGAAAGCTCTATTGATTTTTTTCAGCCTGCCAGGAAAAACGTTTGTTGGTACTTCTATTGTGGATTTAGGGCTTCTGCTTTAATCACGGGTGGAAAAATTCTGTACTTGAGAGCTACTGGGAGGTGAATCTCTGCAGGATACACTCCTCTCTGTGCACTCAGGGGTGCCCTGTCCGTGCTGAGAGCTGAGTGACTTTGCCCTACTTCTCCACCATGACTTCTGCAGCTGACTCCTAAGTACAGCTCTTCTTGGACTGTGTGTACTCCCCACATGTACTGGTCTCCGGGCTTTCTGGAAATGGGGAACCATGGCCCACTGACTCCATTCTTGCCCTCTCATTAAACTAATTTTGTAGTAATACAGGTATAATCTTACCAGGGCCTGAGGTCTAGAGGAATGGACATGAAGCCAGGAAGCAGAGCTTGCAAGTGAAATAAAATAAAATAAGTGTTAGCCTGGCTAGTGAAATGCTTTGGCCAAAGCCTGGTGGGCTGAGAGCCTCCATAAATCTGGAAGAACCTCTCTCTCTGTCAGTCCAGGATAGGCAGCATTAGGATTTCTCTGTTTCAGATGGTAACATAGTTGGTGTCTTTTGAGGCTGAGATTTTTTTGGTATTCACATTCTTTGTAGTGGAAGTATCTGTCCCCCATTTTGCATTTCTTAGCACGAACCCCTGTAGTCAAAGCTGCTTACCCTTGCCTTGTTCTGCTTTACTTCAGCTTCTCTTTACAATCTTTGTAGGCAGATGATTTTTTTGTTTATCATGTAAAAATCTGTAGCTGAGCCAATATCCTCTTGTTATTATCAGTTGTGATAATGACTTGTATGTGTCCTCTTGAGATGTGCTATTGGATATTAAATGTAGGGATGAAACACTTGTCAGATGTGTGATCAGTGCTTCTTCCACCAGACACGTCCTCTGGCACGGGGGAAGGATCACAGTTATCAAATGTCCCTTGAATACTTATCAGGGCTTTTAAAGCAAACATTCCTTGTTCCTTGCCACTGAAGTGTTTGTCTCATGGCACATTGCTAAAACTGCTGCTGTAGCTCTCATTTCCCTTCTGGAGCTAAGGGAGACTGTGTTGCTGGGTTTGTTTTCCCAACAAGTCTCTCTGTTAACATGAGGCTCCCTGTTTCCAAACTCATTTACCTATAAATGGTGGCTGCCAAGTAATGAGGTAGAAACTAGGATCAAGAAGTGAGTGTGTGGGCAGGGTATGGCTGAGTCTGCTAACGGTGTCTTTTGATACTTCTATTTCTCAAGGTTTTTGGTCAGGAAAAGTATCTCTGAAGACTCATTTTGTCACTGTTAGGAGTCTGAGGACACTTAGTAGCTGATTTCCTTGGTTCTAAACGAAGCTGCTTTTCTGCAGGTTTGGAGAGAGGTTTGCTCCCAATGCAGCATTGGCAGTCCCAGCCCATGCCCTGGATGAAGGGAATCACTGGTGCTCCAGGGCCTCAGCCTGTGCTCCAAGCACAGTGTGTGCACTCCATATCTGTAATCTTGGCCACATCGTTAGCAACTTCCTCTGCCAGAGGGAAAGGGATCAGGAATGAGAGGAAAGACAGTAAGAGGACAAATGTACCCCTGGAAACAGCAGAGGCTTAGTGAGAAACAATACTGGCTGTGCCAGAGCAGCACAACCAGGGGCTGGTGCTGAGAGCTGGAGTCCATCCCATGGCCCTGCAATGCCTCTGTGGAAAACCCAAGAGGAATAATGCTTGTTGTGTCTAGGGACAAAGCAGGGCATACACAGGATGTGTAAGCTGTGCCCTGCAGACCCTGTGTGGAGGGCAGCCTTTGGTGTGTGTCCCACTTGGGCTGGAGCTCTGCTGGAGCCCTGTGTGCACAGGAAAGGGAATCTTTTGCTGACAGCAGAAAGAAATGCACTCTTAAATCTGAAGTATTTCCAGAACTTTAGCTGCTTTCATGTTGTAATTAAAAAGAAAATTGACTGTGAAGGGGTATGATTGCCCCTTTTTTAGATTTTGTGGAAACATCCAGGTGGGCATGAACTTTTTGTGGCAGGATTAGGAGAGACTCAGAGATCTCTTAAAGCGGAACCTTAAAGTCTGAGAAGCCTTTGCCATTCTCATGCTGTTTCTTTCCTGCAGATTTGAATGGGATAGATCTGACTCCTGTGCAAGATACTCCTGTGGCTTTGAGGAAGGAGGACACATATGTCCATTTTAATGTGGACATCGAGATTCAGAAACACATTGAAAGACTAACAAAAGGTATGTGGTACCAGAGAACTGAAACAGGGCCCAGGAGCTTTGGGAGCACAGACCCTAGGCTGCTTCTGAGCTGGTGCTGCAGGGCTCAAGATCCAGACAAGGATAAAAATAGACCTTTGCATCCTGTCCCTTTCAAATTGGTCACTGGGATGGCTTGCAGGCAAGGGAGAAATGAAAAGAGATAAAAACAGAGCAGTGTGCTCTGCTACACAGGTATTGAGCTGCTTTATCACCTGCTTAGTCATTGGTACCTGGGTGTGAGCAATGGAGTGAAGAGTTTAAGCTGTTGAGAGTGTGATGAGCATTGTAAGAACACGGTGTAGCTTTTGAGTAAATAACAGAAGTGCTGGAGATAATTCCCTTCAATTTAAGTAGAGCACCTTAATGGCAGATAAGTTGTCAGATAACTCGTAGCCATAATTGCTAACTTTTCTATTCAACCATTTTTCCTTCTAGGTGCAGCTATTTTCTTTGAATTCAAACACTACAAGCCTAAGAAAAGGTTTACTAGCACCAAGTGCTTTGCTTTCATGGAGATGGATGAAATTAAACCTGGGGCAATTGTTATAGAACTGTAAGTGACTCACAATTATGGATGACAATGACAGAGGAAATGAACCAGCCTTCAGTTACAATGTGTGGCTTGTTGCATTAAGGAAGGTTTCTTAGACTCATTAGATTGACTTCCTTAAGGAATATTTTATTTTTAGTAAAAAGGGGAAGATAAAATGCTTCTAGGCAAGTAAGATGGTTAGAGACTCTTCTCAGAAACTAGACCAGTTTCCAAATAAAATGCTGGTGTTTGTAATTTAATTTTGTATGAATTTAATGAAGTCTGTAGGGGAGATTTTAATTTGGAGCTTAGCCTGAGTGTCAGATTTGATATATATAAAAAAATAATCAACTCAGTCTTTTGGTACAGAACTTCTGTAAAGGAAATCTGATTTGAGGCATGAGATACTAATTTGCAATTAAGTTTATGAACATTTCAAAGCAGTATTGGGTGGTCATGGTGTGCATCCTCCCCTTGCTGAGTGGCTGAAGGGCTGAGGGAGGGGTTTGGGGAATGGGGTTTGGTTTTTTTTTTTTTTTTCAACAAGAGGGTGTGAATCTTGCAATTCTTGGAAGAGTGCTTAGTCTGTGCTAGCCTGAAGTACTTCTGGAGTACTGAGTAGCCGATACTGGGTCTCTCCTACAATCCAGAGTATTATGTTGGGAATCTCCTTACAAAAATAATGCATTCATTTACATATTGAAATTTTTCTTCTGTAAAAATCATCATCCAGAGAAAATACCGTTTCTTCCTGTAAACCTACTCATTATTGTTGCTTCCAGCAAGCCTTGTCAGATGCATTTAAAAGATGAGGGTAGTAAGATCTGTACAGGATGAGTTTTCTAGTTTGCTTTCATCTTCCTGCACAGCCATTAGCGCTTGGATTAATGCACTTTCTTGTGGTTACAGGTACAAAAAACCCACTGACTTTAAAAGGAAGAAATTGCAACTGTTGACCAAGAAACCACTTTACCTTCACCTCCATCAAACATTGCACAAGGAATGACCCCAGTTTTGAGACCTCTGTGAACTGAACCACAAGTCCTGGTAGCTGTGTAGTAGCCTTAGGCTCCGAGGGGCGGGAAGATGACTCTGTTCATGCCAGTAGGTCACACGGGACCATCACCCACTGCACAGCACGACTTCAGGGGCAGGGACAAGCCCACCATGCAAGTGCAAGATTTTTTTTCAGTAACTTCTAGCTACAGGTTTTTCCAAGAGCCCTGATATAGGCTGACTGCTTTTCCTAAGTTTGCTGTTCATCACTTTCTATCTTTAAGCGTTATTCTCCTTTTGCCTCAAGCTCCCCCTGAGGATGGAGAGTGCCCCTTTGCCAAACCTGCAGCAATAAAGATGTGGCAGGCCTACTAACTGTTTACACTGCTGTGCTATTGTAGTTCCTCTCATCTGCATTTCAGAGTCCTCTGGAGGGGGCAGGGTGACAGAAGACTGGGAGAAGGATGAGGTGGGCTGGGAAGGAGCTTGAGGTACTGCAAGTGCTTTGAAGTGAGGGAGAGGAGAATGGGGGTCAGGTGGGTGGCCACAAGTCCCTGTGGTCGGGTCAGGAGGAGGACAACTGCAGATGAGAACACTGAACTATGATTGAACAGCCTTGCCTGAGTTTTGGATACATGTTACAATCCTTGCAGTCACTGTTACTCCCTACTAGAGCTATTATTTTCTGTATCTTGTCACAGAATGGTTTGCAAAGGTGGGTGGGGGATAGAGAGGCCATCTCCAGGGCTTTGTCCTGGTGGCAGTGGGCATTTTGCCATTTCAGTGACAGCAGGACAGGCCCTCAGTGTTGAAGTGTCATTGTTCCAGAGCTTTGTATAAAGTAGGTCTGGCTAGCAGGCTGACCCACCTTTTACATGAAACTGCTGTTCTTATGGAAACTGATTGTATGCAGTTTTCTGCATATTTTGTGCAAGTCTGGAAACTTACTCAAAAAATTACCTTTTTATGTAAGTAGATAGGATTATCATTTATTTTCTATATTTTTGATTTGGTGTGTAATAAGCTGCAGGACATTGGCTTATTATGACACACTTGCATTCACCTTTTGACCTGAAAAAGGGACAGAAGTAGAACCCAGTCAAATCTTTCATATATTTGCGTGGATATTTAATACGATACTTTATGGTTTGATAAACTTCTTGCATATCTAACTAGTGCCTGAATACTCTGCTATGCTAACTAAAGACCCAGCTCCCAAACTAGTGTCAATTATTTTAAACAGCCTGGATGCAGGTGTATCATCCATTCCTCTTTTCTGTCACCTCACCCCAAGATGTTACATCATATGTTAAGGGAAGGGATGTTACTTTTCCTCATGCTGTTTGTCTTTCTCCACTCAGCTCTTCAGCATTTTTGGCTTTACCATATTGATTAGGATAAAAAGCTGGTTTTGAATGTCCTAATCTTCTTGCCTTTCTTTGCTCTGGTATAACTAGGGATGACATTATTTAGGTGTTACAACAAAAGTCAGCAACACTTTCTCAAATTCCACTGCTGGTTGGAGGGGAAAAAGGGCAGGTGAAATGTCCTGTTTATGGGTCTTTACAATACCCCACAGGTTCTAAAGCTGATGGGTGACTATCAAGATATCCCTGTGAGTTATGGAAACACCTCTGAATGCAGCATTCTGGACACCAGACTAAAGGAGGGATACCTACACTGCTAAAAACCAAATACAAATCATCCTCTGAACTCTGCAAAAGGACAGAACAAAGCGTTAGTCTGTGGTTGCAAATAAATCTGAGCTTGGCCCATTTACCTGCCAGCAAGCCCCTGGCTGGCTCAGGACTTGTTCTGACCAAGGAATTGCAGGCACTGAGTGGCCCTGAAAAGTGGAAGGGCTGGTTCTGGAGTTCAGTCCAGCTCTGCCATCCAGGGCAAGCATTGCAGTTGAGTGTGTGTGTCCAAGGTGACTCCTGGTGCATCCAGAGGGAGATTCCATCCAACTTTTAAGTTGTTACTGTTAGCTGGGATGGGCAAGGGAGGAGACACTGAGCATCACAAAGGCTTGTATGGGGAAGGAGAGATCCTGAACTTGGAGAACTTGACTTTCAGTCATGGATGTTCATCAACGTGTGTGTCATCAGCCACCCTGCAAACTGAAATACTGTCCCTTGAAGTACCAACCCATCGTTTCTGCTGCTTACCTGGACCCTTCCCCAGCTTGTAGATGTCTGTATTAATGCCAGTTATATGAAATGTCAACTTTGAAGTATTTTTGTTAAATACACAAGTAGAGCTTTGTATTTAACTGATTGTGAATTAATGTCTGTTGAGTGTGAAATACCATTTTTAAAGTTGCTTCTATCCCTTGCCTTTTTTCTGTGAACCGTCTCACTGCCAGGACTGCTGCTGCACACACCACAGGCTTTGGGATTGTTTTATGCTTCAGTGATGTTCCAGCTTGTCTTTCATCTGAAATCTAAAGCTTTACACTTGTACTGTAAGAATGTAACACCTAGATGGCAAGTTTAATGGCTGCTTGTACTCTGGCAGTAAAGCTGTAATGGCCTCCCAGTAGGGTTTTTTATTATTCTGCATTGTTTTCCTTTTGTCCTCCCTCAGGCTGCCTTTTGTACAGTGCACTTGTGAGAAACCTTATTCACTGAGACAGTCAAAGGCCTGGTGTTCCAAATACTTGCACTAACACTTGAACTGCAAGTCTAGGGTGTGTTTTTAAACTTACTCAGTGTTGGTAGCTGCAGGAGAGGTTTACATGGTTTACACAGCCCCACTCTGCTTTACAGGAAGAAGCTACTTTCTTTCCTGATGGAAGAAAAAAGGCTCTCCAAATCCAGCCTTCCTGTTAAAGCAGCTCAATTGCTCTTAACCCTGAGGAAGATGAAAACTCAGCTCTCAAACTCTGCTTGATGCTGCGAGGTGCTCTTGAAAGCAGAAAGCAATTAGAGAAGTTCTGAGTTTCTCTAGTGGAGAGTCACTGCAGAAACACAGGTCAACTGCACAACTTCAGCAAGGTTTCCAGCTCTGGAAGCTGTATCCTCCATGGTCCTCATTACACAAAGCAAGTCCATATTGTGTCAGAGTAGATCAACATGAGGGTAACACGGTCATTACCCTGCAGCAGCATTAATTTGGCCTCAATTCAATTCTTGTACTCAGAACTGTAGCATTCTCTGTCACATTACTGAACCAATGTTCTTTCTGAACAAAAAATGGCACTGAAACAAAGCCTTCGGGGTTTAGCAAAAGGAATTTTGCTTTTTATTATAACTTTCCTTTGAATACAGTGTCATTTGTGCTTCTGATCTCGGACCAGACATCTTTTTTAAAAACCCCAGAACCTCAGAGTCCTCATGTAAACCCCTGGCCTACAGTAACTGCAGCTCAATGATGTGATGGAGAAGGCAGGTTGGATAGCATTTTACTTAAAAAATTATTTCCACAGGAAATGATTTGATTTACATTTTTAAAGAAATTAGTTCATTTGCCAACTGGTTACAAAGGCTACATTGAATTAAAAGTCTCCACACAGGTACTTCCTTCCTATTGCACTTTTAGAGTAGGTTCAAGTCCATCACAGAAAGGTTCTTGCAGCCGAAGTGGATGGATGAGTTTGTGATCATAAATGCACATAAGATGTCTGTAGCAACTGGATAAAAATCAATCCTGCAAAAGCTGAGATATACTGAAATGGGACCAATGTCTTCAAACCAAGAGCCATTTCCTAGAGCTGTGCCCATGGGAAACACATGGGAGCCAGGTCCGTGGAGGCGGCCGGGCGCTGCAGGCAGGGATCCTGCGCTGGGGCTGTGCGTAGTCCTTGGGGCCGGCTGCCCTCAGTCCCTGGGTGCCGGCGGAGGCAAGTCTCTGTTGGGAGAAGGAGCACAGTCCCTGGAAGCCTGCGGGGGCAGCCGAGGGCCTGGAGGATAATCCCTGGGGCCAGGAGGGCCGAGGGGGCGGAAGGGTGGGTGCCCACGTGTGTAGCCTCTGGGATCGGGAGGAGGCGGGAGTGGGCCAGGAGGCAAATCTCTCATTCCTAAACGTGGAGTAGGTAAGAAATCTCTTCCAGGTGGAGGTGGCAAGGGAGGACCACAACCTAGAAGGAAAGGAAGTCATGGAGTTAAATGAAATCTTGCTTTAACTTAAACAGAGAAGCTCCTGATTAGTTCCTCAGTTTGTCATTTTCTGGAGCAGCTCTGGAGTGGATCACTGTCACATGCAGGACTTCAAAGCCCGTGAATTATATTCTAGGGACTTTCAGCTGCTGGTTTGCATTTTAGAGTAAACAAGGAAAAACACCTTGGCATGAAGGAGGCTTGAAAAAACCCACCCAATGCAAGCTTACTGAGGCAGCTATGAAGCCCATAAAGCCTGAGGAAGCCACGTGTTAAGGAAGAGCAGATCTGGGTCCTGCAGTCAGACTCCAAGAAGTGAAGTGTCAGCACAGGGCACTGCAGCCGTACCTTGGGGCCCAGGGAGAGGCCGAGGCCCGAAGTGCCCCCGCAGAGGAGGTGGTGGCGGTCCGTAGCGAACGGGTGGCGGCGGCGGAGGCCCCATCACTGGGGAGCTCATCAGAGGTGTCCCAGGGAAAGGAGAGGGGCCTTTGGCACCAGCATTACCCTGGGCAAGAGAGGTTACACTGCAGTGAGTTACTGCAGCAGACAAGCACTGACACTGCTGAACAACCTGACCACTCATCCAGAGGCAAACAGGTACAAGGGGTGGGGGAAAGAAAGAAAAATAACCCCAACATACTCCAAACCACATTAACCAGGGAGAAAACAGGGACAGCTACTGCACCATCATCATCCTTTCTCCCAGAACACTGCTGGCACTACTCAGGAGTGGGTGGTTAGTGACAGATGTTCGTTTAGATTAAGCTGTATAAAGAAATGTTCGATCCCTGTTGAGGTGTCCTTTGGTAAAGGACCTGGAACTTTGAATTACACATGGAATTGTGCTTAAACACCATAAGTAAGTCAGCTGCTTAGGATTATTGTTGTAGTCGCTCCGAAGTGTTTGCCCACAGTCCTTAACAAGAAGCATCTCATTTCCTCAATCCCACAACAGCCAGAGCACAACTGCTCATCATTAGAGAAGCCCTTTGAGACAGAGGGACGAGCCCTTGGTTAGTTCCACAGAGCAGTTGTTATTCAGCAGTTCAGAACACCAAGCCTGTTACTCCTCTCCATCAAAGCAGCATCACCATGTCCAGCCTTGGAATACTCACTGCAGCTGGTTCCATGGAGGAAGGTGAATCTGTAGTTACACTGGGGGCTTCAGACTCTTTGGGAGAGGGTTGCTTTTGGGGTTTTTTTGGACAGCAAATAGGGATAGTGACAGGATATAGACAAGACAGAACATGATACAGTTAAAGAAGCAGCAGGAAGTACAGTGAATCATGTGTTAGAAACGCTTTCTGAAGGTTGGGGTGTTCTCAACTCACCACTCCATCCATCGCTGTGGAAGGGGAGGAGGTTCTTGGCTCACTGCTGATCAGGGATGCCACAGCAGGCCCGATATCTAAGAAGAGAGCCACAAATAAGTGTCCTACCATGGGTAGGGTAAGGAAGGTGGGTTTAAAATTGCCTTTTTGAAGGGAGAGAGTAATGAGAAGTTGCAGACTACACAACTTACCAGGAACAGACATCCTTCCAGGTAGCTCTGGTGGCCTTCGTGGGGCAGGGGGCCCATCCACCATTGTACCTTAAGGAAACAAGAACCCCGGAGACCCTAAATAACATGGGCCTGAGCTATTTCTATTAAAAAAAACCCATCACCAACCACTCATTTGTGTATTAATAAAGCAGTTAAGAATATCAACACTATTCCTAGAACCAAGATCTGACCTTAGTGTTCCTGGGTTTGTAGCACAAGAGTTGTCATAAAAGGGAGCTTCACTACTTACCAAATTCACCCCTTGCGCCTTCCCTTCGAGGAGCAGAGAGGGGCCGGGCAGGGACATCAATCATCTGTGTGGGGGATGGATTTCCTCCACTCACAGGTGATGGGCCAGAAGAGCCATCTCTGCTTAAGGGCCCTGTGCCAAAGAATTAAAACCACTTGACTTACTTTTCTACAGTTTATCACAGCCCTATATTTTTATGATGTACCGACTCCAAGACCAAAGTTTTGGGAGAACCAGCAGCATTTACCTCGTCGAGGTGGGATTTGGCGGTCAGGTCTGCCTGGAGTTGGCTTTACAATGACTGGTCTTTGAAGCATGATGATTTTTTGGTTTACTTCTATTAATCTGATTTTGAAAAATAAAGGTCTCTTACTATTATTCAAGCAATACATGTGAGTTGTATCTATTATAATGTAACAAGGCAAACTACATGGTAAAATGTTACAGCTTTCACTAAGAAATGTTATTTTAGCCATCAAAACAGTTTAACAGTAGTTAAAATTAGTAACTTAAAAATGCACTGCACATTCTGAGCTTCTTCTACCCCAAGCAACTCCCAGCACGTTCAAAGAACAATAGAGAGGGTCTGTTCTGTACTTACTTCTGTCTCAGGTTGGCTGCTTCTCTTTTCTCTTCAGCCAGAGCTCTCTCGGCTGAGCGGGCAATGAGCTGGGAGGGAAAATTTTGTCAACTGCATTAATGGCACCAATGTGAAATCAAATACAAACTGTTGGCATCAGAAAAGGAAGAACATTCTTACCCAGTTGTCATGTGCCTTTTTCTCATGAACAGCAATCTGAGAAGAGAAGAAGTTATTTCGTTTTCATCCAGCTACCAGTATTTCCAATAACTCACCACAGAACACTGGAATGATGCAGTAGAAGATGACACAATAACCAGCAAGCAACAAGTTTACCTGGTTTTTGTAAGATCTCTCCGTTTTCTGCAATTCTTCTTCCATATCTTGGATCCTTTGCCTGTAACAAAAGGAAAAAGAGGGGAAGGAGACACATTTGAATGAATTTTCCTCAGTAGGTGAAATAAAAGGAAAATTGTAATCTTCAGAAATTCAAGTTACTTGTAAACTTTCACTTCCTCGATGGCCAGCACGGCTTTTTCATCTGCAGCACACAATTTCTGCTCCTTCTCCTGACGCTCATACTCTTCCTGGGTTAGTTTTCTGCATAGAGAAAAAAAAATGCACCACATAGTCCAGCATTCTACATCTATTACAACTCAAAATCTAGGTATTCCCCTGCCAATGACAGCAATATCAAAATCTATAATAATGTGTGAGATCATAGAGAGAAAAAAGATTTTTTAGAAAGAGAGACAGAAATCCTGTCTCTTGAAACCAACAGACAAAACCTTTGTGTATAAAACCTTAAAATTACGGACATGGAGTTGACTAGAAAGTTCTGTCAGCTTCTGACGATCTGTCAGAATCTATTAACTGCAGACAGTTCATCCCTTCAGATCCTGTAGTTTCCCTAGCAATTCCACAGATGGCAATCAAGATTTATGAAGGTACAAACAAGGAAATCCACTGGACTGACACTAACCACAGGAAATGAAGAAATGAATGTGTGGTGAGAAGGGGCAAATTGAGGGCCCAAGTGACAAACACATTCAATAGTTATTATCCATGTGGGAAGCTTTTTGCAAGTATTCTGCATACCAATTTACTACACAATTTCCACCATCTTTCTATAACCTCATGGTTCGTTTTTTGTTTTTTGATTCTTGACATTTTTCTGGAAGTATTTAAAAGGTCCATAGTGTGTTCCTAACTTACAAGAGCTATCCCACAAAACTGGAACCATTAAAGCAGTAGCAAGTCAACTATTGCTAATAGCCAGTTCAACATAATCCATTTCCTTGGCTAAAAGTCAAAGCAGTTTTCCAGAGGAAAAAAAAAAATCACTAAGTTCTTCATGCTAATCAATAAGTACTAACAGGCAGTGTAATCTCCTGTGTGTTTTGGAAGGAACAGAAATTCTTCACAGAGGTCAAGAGGAAGTTTTCCCTGAAAGGTGGATACCCTCCACCTCTCCATTCTAAGTTTATTACACATGGATTCATGGAAGTTACAAGGTCAGGCAGTTGCACTACAGCCCCAGTTCCAACCTTGTGCTTGTTCCAACCCTGTGCTCCCCCAACCAACACACCCAAACCTTAGGAATTTCAATTGCTTCTCCATCACAATTTCAGCTTTCCTACAGAATTTAGCCAAGAATGTCCCTGAATCCCATTCTCCAGTTTTCTCCACAAAACTGATATGGTATTACAGACATTTCAGTAAGTAAATAAATGAATGAGGAATGAACACAGACACACAACAGATCCTCGCCACTGACAATTCATTCCTCTCAGCTGCCATCACCAACTCAGCCTTCATTTAGCCCTTTGAGAATGCAAGAAGCTCACAAGGCTGAAATGCTGAAGTTTCTACATTATGAGAATTAGGCTCACTGAACTGAAGTCAGAGTAACAGAAACAAATCTTAACAGCCCCTATGCTGTCCTTGACACTTCTGGATGATGTAACAGAGCAACCACAGAATTTGCAGACCAAGCCACCCACCTGCCCTCTCCAGAAGATTAAAAGTAGAAAGCAATACTGTGTGTGCACACTGACAGTCTTTTTAGAATCTCTGGAATGGTGAAAAACTAAAGAAAGGGTACCAGCCTCAGCTGTACTGAAACAGTAGCCATCACTTATTCCAACCACAACTTCCAAGTTCTTTGACCCTTCTGAGTGAAGAGCATTTGGACAGTGCCCACGATACAACAGACAGAGTAAGGGAAGGCTTACTTCTGGAGTGCCATCTCCTTCTGCTGGTACAGTTCACCAAGTATCTCCACTTTCTGCTGAAGAGTTTTGCATTCATTTTCCAGCTGAGTTTTGGCTGACTGCAGAGAAGAGGAGTCGTGTTCCAACGTTTTTATCTTCTCTGTTGGAGAAGCAGTTGCAGTAAGAACCATTATGGTCGCTTATACGCTCTGTTTCTTTTTAAGCACCCAACAGCACTTCATCCTAAGCAGTTATTTTGCTAAACCTACCTTCCAGCTCATGTCTTGCTGTTACCTCATCATTCAGTTTGGACTGCAGAAGATTTCTGTCTTCTTCAACTATGGATAACATCGTTTTGACCTGAAAAAAGGAGCAGAGAGTTTATGATCATAGGCATAGCAGTAACGTGACTGCATTTATTAGATACTTGTGCAACATACCCTGGAGACATCCATCATCTGCTTAATCTGAGTCTTCATTTTCTCACTCTCAATATCTAAAAGAGAAAAATATCTTTGTTTTCCCTGTTTTTTAACTGTGAACAAGTCTGCGGACAACTGTTAAAAGTAACACTCCCTACACTTTAATTAGGATAGGTCTCCTTCCTTACATGGTCAAAAAAAAACCCCAAAAAATATCAAGAAGTGGGAATTTCCAGCCCACATACACTATATGTAGAAAAAAGGGAAAAAAAAAAAAAGGAATAAAAAAGGATTTCAAAACCAGATGCAGCAAATATATGTGCAACATCACAAATGACAAACTGCCTGAATAGTTTTGAAAACATCTATTTTGGTCTTTCATATTTAAAAAAATGTGGTTACCTAAATTAGTTATTTATCTGGAGGCAAGCAGAAAGCTCATTAAAAACTCACATCAAAAATAAACGTAGCAGAACAACAAAGCTGAGACTCTCAGCTTTTGGAACGCTCCTAATTACTAACCTCTATACACAGCCTTTACAACCGTGTCATTACACTCATGGTTTACCTTAAAGGTGATCTAAAAGCAATTGCTGACCTTGTTGCCAGTTCCTCCCTTCAGTTAGGGATATTTTGTGTTTGAGGATTCAAGCAGGCAGCCTCTCAACCCACAGGCAGCTCTATATGCATGGATTCCCCTTGTTCCCTCTCTAACATGCCAAGAGCACACCACCACAAGATCCTCAGGTGGGATCACTGTACCTGGCAACTCTCCATTGGCCAGATCATCTCCCGGGCTCCACTCACACCCTTTGTCATCCTTCTGGGCCTCTGAATCCATGTCCAGCTGCTTCAGCTGCATAATGCAGTTGGTTAAAACCTAGTAAAGAAATCAAAGGTTCAATTGCTCTGCATTTTGTTAAGTATAACAGAGTATTTTATTATGCAAAATATTGAAAGCCAGCTGGTTATAGAGAACCTACTTCAATTTCATTTTCTTTGTAGGCAAGTGTCTCTTCTATGTCCTTCTGAGATTTCTGATACAGTTGAATCTGCTCACGGAGCTCAGAATGCCTCTCACTCCAACCTTCAGCTTCTTTTAGCAGCTGTATGAAGCACCAAGGCAAGATGATTACTTGCTTTATTTTTAGTGCATGGTGTATGTAATTAAAGTCTACTTTACTGCCAGCTTTGGTGATAACTGATCACCACGGGTCACAGATAAAGGGTGAACTTCAGTTATCAGGCTCATTGCTGTTCCACTGGCAGAACTGGATGCTGGGAATCTTTCTGCAGTTTATTATTAGGTGACTTTACAAATTTGACATTTTCTCAGCTAACATCCCAACATCAAACTGCTCATGCACCTCAAAATATGAGGAATTAATTGCAGTCCAGAGGTAATCAAAACACATTCCTTAAAAGCCACATACTTCATATATGAAAAATGAAAAGAGATATTTACAATTATTTGGAGAAGAACTATCCCAAAATTTCAGGGCTAGAAGTCCTTCCCATTATCTTTGCTTCAGAATTGCTTTCTGGCAATTCTTCACCACTACCTCCTTGAGCCCTAATCCCAAGTGGCAATCTCTCCATCATGCCTTGACTACCACCTCAGCACAGACTTTCTGTGACTTTGCTGACAAAAACTGCATCAGGAGAACTGAAAAAGTCTTCATACTAGAGATGTGGCTCAGCTGCACAAACAGCCTGTGCAAGCAGGCACAAAGCATTTAAATTTTATCATGGTAATAGAAAACGTGGAATTCTGCCATGTTAAGAAAAGAGAGACATGCTGAAGCTACACTCAAAAAAATAGGAATATAGGCCAGATACTTTGTTTGAAAGACAAGGTTACCTGGCCTCAGCATAACTTACCTGCTCCTTGCTCTTTTTCAGTCTAGCATTCTCTTCCTGCACATGATGAAGCTCAGATTTCACCTTTTCTTCACTCAGTTTAGCTTCATTAAGGGCTATCTGCACCTACACACGAAATAAAAAGGAACACGAAGACAAAGTCAAACTACAGTGCAGCAACAGCTACAAAAAACCTGGTTAAATGGAAAAGAAAAAGGTACATATGCATAAACAACCTGCAACCTGCCAAGCCAGCATCTTCTCTTCCATAGATACCAATTTTACTGGTATAAAAACTTGTGACTGTTGAGGGGGTGTGAATAATGCTTTACCTCTGAAAGCTCTGCAGAATGCATGGTGATAGCTTCCTGAAGTTTCTCCAAGGATTTCTGGGTTTCAGAGAGCTATGTAAGAAAAAGATGAGCAGTGACTTAGTGTTATCCTGGCACATACCTCAGCCTGAGTAATTATTTAACCCGTGTCATCTGGAAGTGTAAAAGCAAAATCAAAACACCAACAAACTTCCATTTAAAGCATCCATGTGCTGGCAGCAACACAGCACTGCCTTATCAACAGGGTAAGGAATAGAAACATTCAGCACATTCAAATCAACTTTTACCCGACTCCGCCTGTCTGTGGCCAGGAAGTTCCCTGTACACCTGTGCAGCCCACAAGAAGAGGAATCTGTGCTGCTATCATGAGCAGCAACCTTTGACCAAAACAAGGCCAAAGAGCTTGTTGATATAGAAAAATCAGGGTTTAAAAAGAAGAAAGAGAAAACAAATACCTCTGGACAACAAGAAGAGGGGCAGCTTAGAGATCTTCACACTTACTGTAGAACTAAATGCTGCTCCAAGTACAAGAAAATGTCTCTTACCAACCTGAAACCTTCAGCTTATATTGTCAAGAAACTTCCTGTCTCCAGCTAGGAAGTACTGGCCTAGCCCGTGACTTTGTGTGTGAAAGCACATAACCACACAAGTCCATCATGATCTTACAAAAAAAACCAAACCCTACAAAACCCCACAAAAAATCCAAACAAAATAAATCAACAGACTGATCCTTCAATCTTGGGATAAACCTAAAATTTCATTTAATCTCTCTTTTTGAGGTGGCTCACCTTGTTTGTTCTACCTCTATCTAACCCATCAAGTCATGACCAGCTTTCAGAGCACATCAAGCTAAGGACAATGTAAGACACAAGTGTAATTGTTCTAACCTTGTTCTGCTTCTTCTCATTCTTTTTTCTCTCTGTTTCAAGCATGGTGTGCAGATTTTTCACTTTGTTATCTAGCTGCTGATTTGCTTCTTCCAGTTCTTTGACAGTGTCCTTAAAAAAAAAGGTGTAAAAGACCAACCTAAAGCAAACTATTTTTATTTGTACTTCTGCTTTCAGTACAGAGACAGTTAACTTTCTCTTACCTTAAGCCCTGCAGTTTCATCTGAGAGAATGTCTTTTTGTTCTTGGGCCACTTTCACAGATTCCTTTGCCTCCTTTATCTAAGCACAGAAACAACCACACAGAACTGAGGAAATTGTCAACATAATATTCAGTATGAATAGAAAGCAAAAATATATTAGATGTTGCATGGACTGTGTCATTAAAACAATAACAAAATTAGGAAGCAAAGAACAACTTAGAACAATACCTTTTGCTCATATTCTGACAACTTTTCTAAGATTTCTGTTTTTTCTTGCAGAAGGCTTTTAATCTTTTCAGCAAGTTGTTTTTCTGTCACTAGGAAGAAAAAGAAAGCTTACAGTAACTGTACTTCATATACTGGGGAAAAAAACAGCTATCATTACTACCACTTCAAGGAATATTTTCAGGTAATAACTAAAGCATAAATCAGGGTAGTGTTAATTCCTCGGCAGTCAGCTCTTTCTGCATCTCCAGCTTTCTCTTAAAGTTAGGATTGAAAACAAGACAGTAAAGCTGACACAAAGCACAAAACTCCTGCATCCACTTCACAGAAGCTGCTCCCAGAATCCAGAGCACAGTGAGGTGCTGGCTACACACAGCTGAGGTGTGTTCAGGGGAACAGCTGACAGCGAGGATCTCAGAGCAGTCTCAGACCACTGCTCAGACACTCAGGGAGATGCTACACCTTCCCCTTCTGCCCTGTTGAAGCTGAATGTTTCATCGGCAAAGGTAAGAGGATGAAAGCTCTGAAAGATGTGCTGAGAACAGAACAGAGACTGTCAGCTGGGAGACAGCACTAGTAGGTCTTAAGGAACTGCTCTGCTTAGACCTCAAAAGGGCTGTGACCTAGCAGAAGCCTTTAGGCATACATTTGCTTCTCATCCTAAATAAGCCACCAACCAACCCTTAGGATTCAATGAAAATCATTAACATACTTCAATTATTTTATTGTGAATTATTTAAAAACCACCCAATTGTTGTTCTTTTTCAAGTCCTAAGCCACCTTGGTCTGGATCTGACTGTCCCAAGCACCATTTGCCTCACAGCAAATCCTGCAGCACAACAAGGAGCACTGGTTGTTCCAACCACATCCCACAGAGTGCAGTGGCAACTGCTACTCCTCCCTTCCCTCCCACACGAGGGCTCCTGGGACAGTGCATCCCTGGCCTTCCCCACCCTGGGCAGAGGAGAGACAGCAAGTGGCTGCCAAGGTTCAAGATAGCTCTCAGCAGTTCAAGGAAAGCAGCAATCCCTGCATTAGCTTGGCCTCCCAGTTTTACTACTGTCATTGAGAAGATAACAGATTTTTATCCTAGGGACTCCAAATGTAATCTATGTTTTAAAGCATTTTTGTCACTGTTAATATTCCTCTGTTTTGGATAAAGATTTTAATAACCACATGGCCTGTATCACACTTGAAAAATATCTATTTGTTCTAATCTTTAGTAGTTGCTATACAGCATCAAAGAGAAAAATATTTGGGTGGTAGAATTAAATCCAGATTCCTCAGTTTTCTAGGGTGGGCTGCTAAGTAATTTCTGCACCACCAAAACCAGTATTTTTCCTGCACTATAGAAATCACCTTAGAGATCTAAGATGGACTTTTTTCAGCTCATTAATTCTGCATTAACTGTACAGAAGGAAACTGCAGTATAGCCACAATGAAACTAGAGAGGAATGACTGGTACATAAAATGGTTTGTGAGGGAGGAAGAGGCAAAGAGTGCCTACGAAGGCAATTCTTCCATATTTTCATTTTTTATTCAATTACGAATTCCAGCAATCACCCTACTTTGAATTTTTTTTCCATTCAGTACACTTTAATTTTATAAACCTGAAGCTGGAGAAAAACTCTTGCAAAAAGTGATGTGCTGGCCACAGGAATACCTGCATATTTAGATCTACATTTAGAGTGTCTCTTTGCACAGCAGTCAATTTCAGGCTCCCCTCAATCCAAAAAACAAGAGAAACCAGCTCCTGCTTTCTGAGAGAAAGAGCAAGCAAAAGCAGACACCCTGCTGGTCAGAAAACCAAAACAAACTCTGCCCCATGAACCAGCGGTTCATACTTATGTTGAATGATGTGGAGCTTTTCCTTGCCTTTTATTTTACAGGTGCGAGCTGCAGTGGTTCTCCTGATCAAAGCATTATCAGAGGCAAAATTTAAACCCTCAGATTCAACTAAGTATCATTTACTGGCCAAGCTTACACTGTAACCTTGGACTGAGCATTCTTCTTGAAAGGGAGTGAAGATGAACACTTGGTCCTCTGAAACAGTATAAATCTTCAAAACTTTTACATGCCTAAGCATCAACTACACTGAAAAGTAGAGAGAAACTTACCTTGATATATTCTACTCTTTACCTACAAAAGAGAACAAACAAACAACAAGACAAAAAGATTAGCCACAAAAAGTGGTAAGTGAAAAATGTTATTAATATTCCCTATGGGAAAAAGTGACCACTTACATGCAGGTTAAAGCAGCACATGGAAAACACATCTATCACTGCCAATGAGTGTTGAGTAACACTACAAACGAGCTTAAGCTGTTTTCTAATAAAAGCTCACAGGCTAAAGCCCTGTTCGGGAGCCTTAGTAAATGTCTGTTTACTCACTCACCGAGGGGATACCAGTAACTGCCCAAAGCCAATTTGCACAGAAAATGAAGCCATTTTGTATCAAACCACAGCCACAAACTTGCAAACACAAAAACACCCTGCATCCCAGTTCTGCGCCCTTTAAAGCAATGTGTCTACATGACAGGTGCTCATTTCGAAATTAACACCATAAAAGAAGAATTTCAGAAGCTTTTTTATGCTGTTCTGTTAACACTGTTTTGCATTTGCAGTGTATTCAATACCAAAACCAGGAAAGGACAAACAGTATCAATATTGTTATAGATAACACAGTTTTAATTTATTTTTGTCAGGCAAATATAAAGTATTCCACAAATTTCCAGAACATATCGTGACTAAACTGGACAGCTGTAAAAGCAATTTGCCTATTTGATTCTCATGTCTCAGCTCCCAAGGAGAAGCACTGTTATAGTTGAGAGCTGGTGACAGACTTTACGTTGCACAGAAAATTATCCATTTTCTGTGGGAATGAGGACAAACGGAAGAGGCTCTCCAATGAGAATTAATATCATGTTTTTAGGTTTCTAAGTGCAGTACCTGCAAGCAGTTGGACAACATGAAGTGGGGAGGATTAACCGCTTGTTTTGGATATAGCCAGCAACAGGCTCAAGCACACGGAAGGCTTCTCATTTCAAAGATATGCTGACCCTTTCCTCAGCCTTCTTTATTTACATCATACTCCTCTATTTTGCTTTCGAAATTGCCTCTTACTAAGCAATCTTCAATTAACAGCTTACAGAAAATGCTTCTTAGCACTGCAAGTTACTTTAGCTACTCAGCCCAGCATTTAGTTCCCACTAATGCTCTGAACAGAAAAAGTAAAAACACAAAAGACTACATATTGCTTTGACCCCACTGAGGCTGAAACAGTTTAACCATACAAAGGACCTCTCAATTAGTGAAACATCAGCAGGCTTGCAAGCACCAAGTATACTCACTGAAAGGCAGGTTCTCCAGAAAAATACAGCAAGTGTGACAATTCCCACTAAGGCAGTTATAATAACAGGCTCCCATGGAAGTCCATGGAAATCAGGCCCAGGACGCATTTCCTCAGGCAGCGTGGCGACCAACTGCAAACCGACAGCAGTGACAGCTATGAGTATGTTTTCATTAAATAGAGAGGTAAAACAAGCATTCTGACAGGTGCCTTTATTCCTCTCATAAAGCCAGAGAACCATCTAGAGGTTTCTTGCAGTTTTTCTGCAAACTGAAAACCGAAAATGAAGAAAACCACAGAGCAGCCCGGTGCTCTCATTTCAATGCAAAACTCCCGAGTATCAGGAGGACACCTGACAGTGGCAGTCTGCTGGCAAAGAACAGCCACACCAAAATGAGCTGATGCACACAATTTGCGTTACGTAGCTCTGGTAGTTATTTGACCTATCTCCAAATAAAGCTATAAGGATGAAAAACTATAGGGAAAAAAACCCAAACAGTTTTACATCTGATGTCTGTACCAGTCCAGTAAAAATGGCTCAGATCTTCTCCCAGCTACTGCCCCGGTCAGAGGGTCATATGCCATGAGTCTCCTCCTCTGCCTGGAGGCCAGAGAGCACCTGGGGAAGGTGCGAATGCCTGGTAGAGGTTAAGGGGCTGATAGTGACAAGACATGGCGCTCAGAGAACAAACTGTGCGAGCCACACGGGAGCCGCTGCCTTCTCCCTTCCTTTCCTACTTACCCTCTCTCTCCCTACCTTCTCCACAGCCGGCAGAGGGGGGGTCGGAAAGCAGGGCGCACACCTGCCCCTGCAGAGCCCGGCCGAGGGGCGAGCTCTCCCCGCCATCCGCGGAGGCCGGGCAGCGATCCCTGACGCCAGCGGCCGCCTCCGCTCCCGCGGGATTGCCCCACATTATGGGGCGGGGGCGCGGAACGCCAGCCCCCCTCACGGCGGGGTACGNGCTCCCGCGCCTCGGCCACGGCCCCCCGCCAGGCGGCGCCCGCGCCGGCACCTGCGGGGCGAGAGGGGGGGCGGCGTCACCTCACGGAGCGGCCGCGACCCGGGAGCCGCCTCAGGGGTGTGCGGCCACACCGGCTGGGGACGGCCCCCGGTGCTCCGGGGCACTGGGGAAAGAGGCAGGAAGTCCTGGGGAAGCGCGCTGATATTCCACAGGCGGCGTTAGGAGGGGTGCCGCAGGAAGGGACGCGGCTGTGCGGTGGCACCGTGCCGAGCCTGCCTCACACAGAGCACGCCCAGCTCCTCCAGCCGCGAGTCGGAGCAGCACGCACACTCTGCAATTCCTAACCGAGAATCCCTCCGATTAGTTCCCAGCACTGTTCACAGAACCACAGAATATTTTAAGTTGGAAGGGACCCACAAGGACTGTCAAGTCCAGCTCCTGGCCCTGCACAGGGCATCCCCAAGAACGACACCGTGTCAAACACTCCTGAACTCTGTTAGTACTACGTAAGCACAGCAAAAGCTTTAAACTATCTCCAGCTCTACCATGGCCTGAATCCTACCCACTCCTCTTGCTGCTTCTACTGCCACACGTCCAGGCCAGCAGAATCCATAGCCACCTGCCCAGCCTGTTGTCACACTGCAGAACAGCAGCTGTGACCAGCCATTCTACAACCATCTGCCCTGTTACTCACAACACTTCTACCAGCCCTCCTAAGAATTCCTAGCAAGCAGCATTTAACCACCTTTAAGGAAGGAAGATGACCTGAAACACAGCCGAACACCCGACTGCTTAACCAGTAAGTTATCCACTTGACATTTAAAACACATGAGTTATCTTGACCAACCTAGAGTTTCCCTCAGTTCTTAGGAGCTNCCCCCCGCAGGGCCCCGCCTCGCTCGGGGGAGGTGTGTCAGCACCCGGGTCGGGCCGCCGGAGCCCCTCCGCCGCTCCTCACGGCCCGCCCGGCCGCCCGTCCGTTTCCCTGCCCTCACCTGCAG
This sequence comes from Ifrita kowaldi, assembly GCA_013398055.1. Lineage (NCBI taxonomy): Eukaryota > Metazoa > Chordata > Aves > Passeriformes > Cinclosomatidae > Ifrita > Ifrita kowaldi. The sequence goes on along the minus strand of VZRS01006364.1, from coordinate 266,953 downwards.
CAACCTCCGCCGCGCCGAGGGCTCCACCGCCGGCCAGCCGCTGCCGCCCGCGGGATCCATGGCGGCCCGGGAGCGCCANGTGCCGAGCCTGCCTCACACAGAGCACGCCCAGCTCCTCCAGCCGCGAGTCGGAGCAGCACGCACACTCTGCAATTCCTAACCGAGAATCCCTCCGATTAGTTCCCAGCACTGTTCACAGAACCACAGAATATTTTAAGTTGGAAGGGACCCACAAGGACTGTCAAGTCCAGCTCCTGGCCCTGCACAGGGCATCCCCAAGAACGACACCGTGTCAAACACTCCTGAACTCTGTTAGTACTACGCAAGCACAGCAAAAGCTTTAAACTATCTCCAGCTCTACCCTGGCCTGAATCCTACCCACTCCTCTTGCTGCTTCTACTGCCACACGTCCAGGCCAGCAGAATCCATAGCCACCTGCCCAGCCTGTTGTCACACTGCAGAACAGCAGCTGTGACCAGCCATTCTACAACCATCTGCCCTGTTACTCACAACACTTCTACCAGCCCTCCTAAGAATTCCTAGCAAGCAGCATTTAACCACCTTTAAGGAAGGAAGATGACCTGAAACACAGCCGAACACCCGACTGCTTAACCAGTAAGTTATCCACTTGACATTTAAAACACGAGTTATCTTGACCAACCTAGAGTTTCCCTCAGTTCTTAGGAGCTGCTCAGAAGTCCTTGGCCCTGGGGATGGTACAGCACCTCAGCAGTGTACAAAAGCTAAGGAAAATGTGCCTGAATTTTTCCTAAATGCTCAGTGGAGACAGAATTATTAAGCATAATCAGAAGTGAAGGCAGAACAGCAAAGCTGAGAGTAGCACTGAGAACAGAGTCAAAGATTGTTTCATGCCAAAACACAGCTGGGAAAGATGACAGTAATAGGATCCCCCCTTGGCATAATGATGAGTCGGCAATCTAGCTCCAGAGGGATAAGGCCTCGGCCAGAGGGAGCCAAACATTTCTCCTACTCCAACACAGAGAAATTATTGAACTGCCTGAGGGGGAAGCTACACACCACCTTTCCTGGAAAGTAATATGGCCCAGAGACAAGGGCTAAAAAGAGCAAGAAGAGAGAGCACACAATTCTGTGGGCAGTACTGTCTATAGAGGTGACCTTTAGGCTGTCAGTCCTGTAAGGAGGCAGAAACCTGGGCTGATGGTATGCTTCCAGGGATTTCTGCTCTTTCTCCACTACTATCCTGAGACGCAGTCCATAAGCCTGAGCACAGAGCTCTGACACTCACAGAAGCGCTTTTCTTTTTCCTACATTGCAAAACCATAGTGAAAAACCTGCTGTGCTAAGTTAGCAATACAGTACTGCCACTAGAGGGACTGTCACTGATCAGGGAAAGCCATGAGGATTACAGCAGCATAAAATGAAAGTATCAGTGAAAACTCCTGCTATTTGCCTAAAAATACATTAAACCATGAACCTATTCAAGAGCAAAGGAACAAAATAAGCCAATTCCAAATGGTTACCTTCAGCAGTGTGTTCGCTGGCACTCTCTCCTGAATCAACTGACCCAAAGGAAGTATCTTCCAGGAGCGATCCTCTTTCACTATCATGCCCTTCTTCAGCTTCTCCATTATCTGAGAAGTTGGCCTCTTCATGCTCAGGTGGAACAGTAACAGCCCTCTCCTCCTCCTCCTCAACAGGCTGGTCTGGCCTCTTATCTTCAATGAGCTGCTGAAATTCCTGATTGCCCTCATCAATGGCATTCAGGTTTCTGGTGGAGACACGGTCATATTCAGCCTCTTTTGCACCATCTGTGACGGACAAGGAGATATGAATTAAGCACTGAGCTAATATGTATTTCTTACTCACAGCTACCTTCAGTGAAATGCTGCATTTAACAAAGCTTTCTTGACACTTTTTAAATATTTCAGCTTGTGTATTGCTTCCAATATATTCTCAATCAACTTTCAGTAACATCTAATTAAATGTCTGTATGAAATTCATGCAAGACATCAACCGCTGATATAGTAAGGTGAAATATTAGCATAATTTGTGACCTTCTCAGAAATCACATACTTAACATGTACCACTGTAAGAGGAGCCTGGCTAAAAGTGTATCTTAACATCTTGCACACCAATTAGAAAAAGCAGCAAGTTTGCAAAAGACTCTACCTCTGGTTCTTGCCCAGTCAAAAGATCTGTTTGTTCAGTATTTCTGCTTACACGCTCTTTTATGAATGTGGGCAAAAATATGATTATAAAGACACCTGAGATTTTAGGTGCCTGGATTTAGTACCTCAACTTTGCATTAATTACCAGATCTCTCATAATCAGGTGGTAATTAGTTCAGAAAAAGAGACTGCTCTTATCCCTCCACAAAATTCAGCACATTAGTATACATTAGTACATGTGTATCCCCATTTCTTAAGGAGGTACAGAAGTGTCCCGAGTGGCTCCTTCCAGCCATATCCATGCATGGATGTCACCTACCTTACACAGAACTTGCTCCATAAGAACAGACATGCTGAACTCAATATTTTCTCTTAGAATTTGTCCCTGAGCCACTCATCACAATGCTGAAAACATGCATTAAAAATAAGCAAACCCCAGGTTATTTCACAAGGTGTCTTTCAATTCTACTCCCTCACCCTCTTCTTAAAGCTTCTCTGGGTCAGTGTGGCTTGGGACAGGGTTTTACTTCCATTTCATCTATTAATTAACTGGTTTAACATCCTACCTTGAATGTGCAGCTGGTCATCTTCCTGTTCTGGAGGAGATGCAAGTGGGACACTCTCACCAGCAGATGAATATTTACTCCTTAATGAATATATTAATTCTTGAATATCATCCATCAGTGCGCTCTCCTCATCATACAAATCCATCTCCTTCACCACCTCCTCCTTATTTTCTGCCACCCTGGAATCTAGAACTTTCCCTACAACATCCATGATGCTCGATTCTGAAAACTCCAGTATCTCGTCCAGAGCTTTTTCTACATCTTCGTTATTCTGGCTCGCCTTCCGAGCAAGCTCCATCTCCACCTTCATGTCGTGGAACATGGCTTCAATCCTAACCACGTGCTGGAGCCCAAGGTACTTCTGTAGGCGCATCACGCGCTTTTCATCAAGGAAATCTCTCATTATTGTGAGCCGCTTCACAGACTCACTGAAGTCTGTTAGAGTGTCATTGGTGGCTTCTGAGCTGTCAGCAGGGCTGGAGACATGTGCAGATTGCTGGTGGTCATTTCTTATTTGCTCTAACTTTTGCTCCTCTTTTGAGTCTGGCTGTGAAATGCCCTCTGGGAGATGATCTTTCCTTTGGTCAAAGTCATTGCTGTCTTCTGTGTCAGGAGATTGGAAATTAGGTTCTTCCACAGCTGATGGTTCCTCAGGTTTAGAGGACTCCTCATCAGCTTCCATGATGTGTTGCATCTCATCCAATTTAGCATCTTTTCTCACTGGTACGTCAACTCCTCTGTTCCCAGTCTCGCTTGCATTTTGCATGCTGATTGTTTTATCGTCCTTAGGAAATGAGTTTGTTTCCTCTCCTGTTCTGTAAGTAGGATTTGGGGTTCCTGAAACAGCTTCACTTAGTCCTTCTAATTCAGGATTTGTATGTTCACCGTTTAGTGTATTACCCTGGACATTTGCAGCCCTTGTTTGCAACAGCTTTGCACTTGCTGCATTCTCATCTTCCAATAGCTCATCATCTGCTTGTTTCAGGTCAGGGTCATCTTCAGCATCTGGCTCTTCAGATTGCAGTTCTGGTCTCTGTGTTGTTTCTTTAGCCAAATCTTTGCCAAGATTTCTGTCTGATCCTGCATCCTCAGGACGAGCAGTTCCTTGCCAAGTAAGATTCTCTGTATTAGTGTTCTCTGTGGTGCTTTTTGATTTTTCTTCAGGGGAACTTTTCTCAGTGCTTTCTTCAAACACCGGCATCTTGCCAGGATTTCTTGAAGGTTCTTCATTCACATCAGCCTCTGAATACTCAGTCTCATTTTCCCATGGCCTAGGTTGCTCAACAGCTCCACTATAGCTTGGGTCTCCTTCCCCTGCAAGGGCTTCTTTCATGTTTCTCTTTTTTATTTCCAGTTCTTTGTTAGAAGAGGCAGGATTTTTACTTTCATTATCAGTTTTCTCTGTTTGTTTTAAATCTTCTTCACGTCTGAGAATGTCTTTCTCCACAGTGGTCATTCCACGCTCCACTTTCTGTCTCAAGAGGTCAGTATCTCCTAGGTCACTTTGAGATGCATTTTTTACCTCTTCCACTGGTTTGGCTGGAACATCAACTGGAGGCTTGTTCTCAGCTTTTCCCTTCTCCATTGTTTTCTCCCATGATCTTTTGTGCTGTAAATCATTTTCCAAGAACTCCTCTGAGGTATCATCTTCAAACTGTTTATTATTCTTCTCTATTGGAGCAAGTGTAGCTCTTTCAGGACTTTTGTTGATATCATCATCAGATGGTTCTGAAGCATCTTCCTTGTTTTTAAGAAATGATTTGGACTCCAGAGCATTGCCTGGACTAGGCAAAGCATGAGGATCAGGCACAGCTATACTCTTCAGTACTGCAGAATGTGACACTGTTCCATCAGTGAGCTGCTCTTCCAACTGTTCAGTTTTGTTTGCTTTTTCTTTTGAACCCAAATCACCTGTACCCACAGGTTCCTTTCCAAGGGGCTCTTTGGAGAGATCCTCAGGTTGAGTTCTTGCTGGTGCTCCTCTTTTACTAATTAGCACCACCTCATCCTGTTTCTCTTCTGTTTGTTTAGATTCAGACCTGTCCACACTTACACTGTCACCTGACTTCTTGCTCTTACTGAAGGCATCCTTAAGAATTAATGCATCTGAATCAGGTTCCTCCTCACTGTCTCTTTGGTTATTTAGCTTTGTAGCACCCTTTGCATCTTCATCAGGTTCATGGTTTTGTGACTCAACATCATCGTTTCCATCATCTTCTAAATCCACAGGGGATGTAATTTCATCCTCTGCTGTAAAAGACAGCAAAGGGATTTCTGCAGACTGATCTGCAAAGTCTGGCTCCTCCTCTTCATCATGAGGATCAATGCTCAAATCTTCATTTAAATCATCTTCCAGTGACGTAACAAGGCGAGTCACTTCATCATCTGATACAACAGCATCAGCAGTTGAGCCAAATTTTGTTTTTAAGTTCACAGAGAGCTCTCTGTTTAAAAGTGTATAGGCATTGACTTCATTCTCTTGGTCAAGTTGGCTGGTTTCACCCTGAGGAATACTAGTGTTTTTGGTATTTTCACTTTCTAGCCCTTTTAATTTCCCATGTAGCATTCCTTTCAAGTGCTCATGTGCAATTTGATCTCCCTGAGAGTTGTCTTTGTGACTATTGACACTGGAGTCTCCCCCAGTATTTTCAGTTCCTTCTGTAAGAGAATTGTCTACTTTGTCTGTCAAGACAAGGTTTTCCTTTTCTTCTTCAGCGCTTTGCTCAAGATTGTCTGTCTCCAAAGCACCAAGGGACTTTCTTCTATCAGTCTGTTCAGCCTCCTTATCCTTCTCAATTCCTTCAGCTGGTTTTGTCCCTGGATCACTCGATTCAGTTTCCCCTTCATTTGCTATCGTCTCTTGCAATGACTTCAGAAGTTCATCCACATTATAATTATCAAAGTCATCCCTTCCTCCATCAAAGCAAACAAAGTCCGTTTCCTGAAATGAAAAACAATATGCAGTCAAAAAATATTATTTTCTTTATAACACTGATGAGACCAAAAACATTTGCCTACTTAAAGAGAGATGCAGCAGCAAAGTAAATTATGTTAATCACACAGAATTAACCCCTTGAGTCCTTAACCAAAACTCTCTTTGAAATCAGTGGAGGTTTTGCCCAAGGACTCATAAAAAACCTAATAAAAAGGTTCTGCAGGAACAAACTGTAAGGCAGCAATGGAGCTGGCAGTATTACACTGCACTCATCACTGTATGTCCTGAACAAAGAACAAGTCTATTGCTGAATGCCAGTGAAGAGAAGAAAACAAATGTTGCTAAGCTTGTTTGTCACAATCTCTATTAACTGGTGTCCCCTTAAAGGACCAAGTCCTCCACACAGGAGCTCCTGTCACGCAATTTCTGAAAAATAAATAGAAGCAGTGCAAGACACTGAACACAATTTCACAGAACCATAGAATGGCCTTGTGTTGAAAAGGGTTTAAAGATCATCTCATTCCAATCCACTGCCATGAGCAGGGACAACTTCCACTAGACTAGGTTGCTCAGAGCCCCATCCAACCTGCCCTTGAACAATTTCAAGGATGCGGCATCCACAGCTCTCTGGGCAACCTCTTTCAGTGCCTCCAAAGAATTTCTTCATAATATGTAATCCAAACCTGCTCTCTTTCCGTTTGAAAGCCATTCCCCCTTGTCCTGTCACTACATGCTCTTATAAAAAGTCCCTCTCCATCTTTCTTGTAGGCTCCCTTCAGGTACTTGAAAGCTGCAATTACGTCTCTCTGGAGCCTTCTCTTTTCCAGGCTAAACAATTCCACATCTCTCAGCCTTTCCTTGCAGGAAAGGTGCTCCATCCTTTGAATCACGTTGGTGGCCTCCTCTGGACTCATTCCAAGAGGTTGATGTCCTTCCTGTGCTGGAGACCCCAGAGCTGGATGCAGCACTGCAGGTGGGGTCTCACCAGAGCAGAGCAGAGGGGCCTGCTGGCCTCGCTGCTTTGGATGCAGCCCAGGATCCACTCAGCGCTCTGGGCTGCAAGCACGCCTGAAGCTGCAGCCTGAAAGAGGCTTTACTGACACAGCTCTGGAGTTGCTTCTATTAGTGCATGAAAGCCAGTCATGTGTGAAAGGGCTGCAGGACCAATACTAGAATCAAAGGGCTGAGTGTACCCGGTTTTGTTTGTTTCTCACAGTACTTTAAACTTGGAAAGTTTGGGAAAATAAGCCATTTTGATTACACACCAGAAGGCCTATGCACAAGCCAGCTAGCAGGACTTTTACAGAGCTCAGTCCAAACAGATTTCGTTAGAACAAAACCGTAACATTCAAGAAAAGAAAGGTCAATACCCACATTTTGGGCTGATGCTTTCACACCCACCCACATACAGAGCTGCACAAACATTCCACCCCACCCACATACATGTGTACCTCTGCATGTATGTAGCTGCTTACTAACAAAAAGTTACTAAAAATCACTAGTATTCCCATTTTCTTCCTTGGGAATTTTACTGAATGCCGAGGTAAGAAACAGTAAGAACCCCAACTGAAAAAAAAAAACCCAAGAAATACTTACATCTGTTGGTAATTCTAGCTCCTCATTGGAATAATTATGATTTATTTCAAGTAAATCCTTTGGAAAATATCCAAAATCACTCCCAACCTGCCAAAAAACAAACACGAACAAACAAAAAGCAGTAAAGAAGGTTTAGAAATCACATGACTATGTCAAAAATTGCAGACAGCAGTAGCAAGTATGTTGAACTGACTCTCAAGTATTCTAAATGAAGTTTAACACCGTGAATAAAAGAAGACCAGCGATGCCTTGCTTGTGCAAGAGTTTTCACTGAGGTTTTATATTTACATTTCACAACAGCCTTGTGAAGTTGGTTTAAGTTTTACTGTCCATGCTTTAAAGCCTGACTTAAAACAAATTATTAGGAGAGCTGGGAAAGAAGCCCGAGCCTTCTGGCTCATGTGCTGTAACTGCTACTGTGCAGGCACCAGAGGCACCACACATGCCTCAGGGATTTTCTCAAGTAGCAAGCAGAAGAGGATCTTTGACTAATAAGATTTACATCCATGCACAATATTATAGCCCAAAATATGCTCACTTTGTAACTTAACAGAAAAAAAAAATTCTTAAAGCAGATTGTAGGGAAATGCAAAATTGTACACAATGTACTAATCATTTTAAAACCTGTGTGGAAAATATAACCCCCTCTGCAAATGCATTGTTGCTTTTCAGTGCCTGACACAAGCAAAAATCAGTCACAGAATGGTGATTTTCAATGTGCTAAGGCAAGGCAAACAGTGGAAGACAAGAATCTCTCTTATCACTCATCAGATAAGATCTACACAGAGTAATGCTCTCACTTGAGAGTTCTGACAACAGCTGTCAAGAAGCCAATATTAATAGCATGCAATCACTACACTGATTAGATAATTCAGGTAATTAGAGCCTGGTGGACACACCTAGGAAGGTACAGAGTTCCTAGACAACCAAAATATCTGGGGGGAAAAAATAGCGTTGGTCATTTCCTCATTCATTTGTTACAGGAGAAAGATGACAATTGCCAATTTTCTTGAAGAGTTTGTGTGGGGAGAGCATTCAGCTAGAGTTTAAATTAAAAAAGAAACTGGGTATGGAATATTAGGGATACACAGATACATTGTTACACTAATAGCACTGAAACAGGTTAACTTTGCCTGAAGCTTTCTGGATTTACAATGGTATAAAAAAAACTGAAGAGGAAATTAGTATCTAGTAAATAATACGCACTAATAATTTTTGGAGGTGTTTGTTTTGATATGCAAGCGAAGTAAGCACTGATACATTATAGGACTTCCTTTTTAAACTACTTCTCATTCAGATCTTACCTTCCATAGTTGATATCTCTGAAGTTAGTTACATATATATTAAAAAACCCAAACTGTTCCCTCCCCACCTTCTGTAAACACATATGCTCTCTTACTGAAAACAGATCATGTATGCAGGTTTATCATGGGGAATTACCAATGGGAATGGGAAATTAATTTAGACAAGTAAAATCAAAAGCTTGTCTTTGTGTGGTACACTAGAGTTTAATTGTAAATTGGCTTGTTTCTCTCTCTAAACATCTACTCCAGTTTTTAATGATCTTTCTGAAAACAAAAGCTGGAGCTTCAAAGCAGTCTCCATACAGACTAATCTCTGTGACTACCATTATAATCCGGCATCCCAATTTCAAACTCCTTTATTGCAATCCAAGCTGCTGACCATACAAGTCCTCTGCAGTGACCCAGTTTGCCACTTCTGTGGTTTATAAGCCATATGGGATCTGCCTGCCCAAAATTTCATCTGCTTCTCTCCTAACAAGTCCTTTCTTGTAAGGGGAAAAAAATGCCTCATTGTGCAAATAAAGGAAACATTCATTCTCTACAGACACGACAGAGGAAAGGCACTATCAATGCCAAGTGTATAAGGGAGAAAAAAGTGCATCCTTCATGTCCACTTTCCTCCCAGCTAAAAAGTTGTGCATGGACAAAACACGTGGCTGTGTGTACGGCATCTGGCCCCCCTGGTGCCCACGTGTGACATGCAGCTGCAGCAGATTCACTGACCAAGAAGCCAGACCTTCACACCATCTACCAGAAAACAGACAGCTGGGGAAGAAGATGTTCAAATCATTTTAATCTTAAAGCGTACATCCCTAAAGCACAGGCATCGCAGGTACCTAAAACTGCAGAACACTGGGCAAAGAAGAGCTGGTTTGTCTGCATGTGCTGAACACTGGTAGTGTTAAAAAAACACAGTATTGTCCTGACCCTCTGGGTCCTACAGAAATCCTCTGTCTTCCTGTCTTACCTTAATTTTACCCACCCTGTCTTCTTTTTTACTAAGCTATGTACAAGGTTTGAAAACAAACAAACAAAAACAAACAAAAAAAACAACCACACAAAAGAGCCACAATCTGCAGTCAAGTCCATTTCTTGTAATGTGAGGCCAGAAATGGTTTTCTCAAAATTGAGTCAAAGGTATTAAGTTCATCCATTTGCCATAAGATAAAATAACAATCTCAAAGTGTCTTTGACAAAATGTTTCATGAAAAAGCAGCAGGTTTTGCTTGGAATGACCTGAAGTACTTCTGGAGTTCTGGACCCTGCTAAAGTGAGGGCAGTGTGCAGGAAAAATGCACAGAAGTCTATACAACAACTTGATGGTGTAAGCAACACAAGATTGATGCTGAAGGGGAGACTGGTTTTACAGCAGGACACTGTGCATGGGACAATGAGAGCACCTGATGTGCTCTATATTTAGGCTTTGGGGGAAAAAAAAAATCAAGCATTGTCCTGCAACTGATGTACTCATGAAATTTGTAACATAAAATGACTATTAAATAATGGTCATAGAGTATTTTCCAAGCATTTGGCTTTGCTTTATTATTGAGGTTTAGAGAGCTCTGCTAAAAACTACAGGCCATATAACATACAGAACATATATTACAGCTGGGTTCCAGAATTTTTTCACATGCAAAATAGCCAGTGAACATAGTGTGTGCTCTGTAAGCAATTTAGTATTCAAGACTGACATCACAAAATAAAGGAGCTATTTTGTCAAAATACAACATGTTTGCTGGCACAGGGGAAAAAAAAAATCAACAATGGCTTGAAAAGGGTGGAGTGAATTAGAAAAGCAAAGGCAAATAAAGCCCAGTCCCAACTGCTGTAGGTTTTTCAGCCTTGGTGAAAGGCTCCTTTTCTTATCTGATCATCTCCCTTCAGGTCAGAAATACTATTGTATTTTTCATGGCTCCTTCAAATTGATTTTGGAATTAGAATCTGTATTTACAACTTGCTTGAAATAAGCCCCAGGTTGCATTAGTTGAAGCTTCTCATACACACATTCCCCTGACCTCTGCCCACACCTGACAACCAGAATCCCAGTTAGCCCTTGATTTCATAGTTCCTATTCTGCCCTAATAAACCCTTTCCCCAAAAAAACTTTGGGGAATGGAAAAAGGTAGGAGGGTGGATGGATGGGATCAGATCACGCGCACAAAGCCAACATGAAGTCAAGCCATGAGATCCCAAAAGGGCCGTGGCAGAAGGTACCATGCCTTCCATTGGAATCCCTTTGATGGCAGACCTCACTGGGTAGCCTGGTTTTAATTAGCAAGCAGCAGCTTCCCCCTAGCTCCAAGACTCCACACAGCAGGCATGGCTGGCCTGCATAAATCGAGCTGCCCAGCCAAACCTGGCATGGGAAATCAGGCTGCCCAGCCAAATCTGCCCCGGGAAGCCACGCTGCAGGAGAGAGACCCCAGTGCTATCTGTGAGTCAGGGACAGGGGCAGCCGTGCCAGTGCCCTACTCAAAACACAAGGGCAGGCACCTCTGACCTTGCTGCAGCGCTTCCATGCTGGTTGTTGCAGGTTATGATTAATGCAGCAGCAGTCAATCAAACTGGGGTTAAAAGAAATAAAGGTTCTAGCCACCAACCAAAAGGAATCAGTCTGGCAGCACTGCCCTAAAAGGAGTACTGAAAATCGCATAACACAGTTGAAAAATGACAACAAATAAAATGGAGCTTTGCAATTCTTTCCAACCTGCCAACTGCAGCTTTTCCTTGCTAAACTCAAAGCAAACATCCTTTTAACTTGGAGACACACCTAACTGTTGCAGGAGCTGCCTATCAGTGAATAATTAAACTGAATATTAACTCAGCAATTACCTTAACCTGCTGTCTGATCTTGCAGCCTACATTATACCTTGTTAGAAGATGCAAAATTGGCCCCACGCTGCTACTCTGCATCTCCAGAACTGGCAGCCCTGGAAACCTGTACCAGCTAATTACCCAGATTATTTATGGTACAGTACATGTCAGAAGGGAATTACCAGCATGATAAAATTATTAACTCTTCTTTGACCACGTGCTGCAGTTTTTCTACTCACTTCTGTATTGTTCTAATTGGATTCAGCTCCTACTGAGAGCTTGGCTGCCCATGCCCAGCCCGAAGTGGTTACAGAAAGTGATACATGCTGACTTTCACTAAACCACTGGTTCCACAGTCAACACCCAGGTGTGGTTTCAAGCACCCTAGACCACTGTCAAAATTGTCTGTCCTTTGTAGACAACCAGAGTAAGAAAGGATGTTGAAGTAAAAAATTCGGACACTAAAAAGGATGTAGGGGAAACAGGAGGAGGAAGCAACAGGGACTAGGTCTAAGCAACCTCTTGATTGCCAACATTTTCAAGGGAAGCCCACAAAAACTGCTCTTCCTCCGTGGCATCTCAGTTCTGCCTCTGCCAGGCAAATAAGGTGCTTATGAAAGTCGAGAGAAGCTTTCTACAAAGTAACTGCAACTATGGGGATGTTCCTTTCCCATTAGCAGAAGCCTCTCAGATTGTCCAAGGACGCTGACTCAGACAAGGCCACTACTCTGCAAGCTTCTACAGTGCAGCTGAGAGAGACAGACCTTTTAGAAATCAAATTTACCTTAATCCTTTCTAGGTTTACTACTTATTTTTCCTCCAACTCTGCATGCAGCTTAGATAAAAAGGGGAAGAAGGCAGATGAATATTAGGATGAGAAACGCAATTAAAACATGCACTTGGAGAGATCTTTAGCAGGATTACAGAGTGCAGGATGAGACCACGTCATGGGAAAACACAAGCACAGGCTTAAGCCTCCCTAAGTGGGAAGGGAGGCTCAGCTTCCAGGCAGGCCTGTGGCCACCACCACTGACAGTGCTGCAGTAAGAGGTTTCCAACACAAAGGCAGTTTTCTAACAGTTTTTAGAACACATAAGTGTTGCCCATTTTTCACAGCACTTAGGTTTGATCAAACCTCATCCCATTTCCCACCAGCCTCATGACAAAGCAGCATTCACTGTGTTATTTAGCCATGTTCAAAACTCCAAGCATTCTCTTACAAGGCAAAAGGAATGAAAACAGATTACCAAGAAGAGCAAACAGAAGAAATGCTTTACAGTACTTACACTTCCAGCCCAAAGCTCAGTTGATTTTCCTATTAGTTTATAATATACATACACCGCTTCTCCCTTCTTAAAATTTACAAACCGACAATCCGGACCTTTAAAATCCCGCATGGCCTTCCCTCGGCACATTAACACTGTCAAAAGAAAACAAAGAGAACAGTATTATTTAAAAAATAATTTACGTGAAAAGTGTCTTTGCTAACTGGCAGTAAACAAGACCTCCTCACATGCACCTCTTTGCTATTTTCCAGATTGGGTCAAGAGATAAGAACTAAATTGAAAGTATAACTGAGAGATTTTTAGCTATCATTAACACAAACAAACAAGCCAAGTTATAGCTAAAAAAACAAACAAGCAAGTTATAGCTAAAAAAGAGAGGAAGCATTCCAGTCAAGACAAGGGTTTGACAAAGCGCTGGAGAACCACACTTCAGGGGTGCGCTGTGAAGCTAATTATTAATGTTAAATCAGAAACATGCCATCTATGTCCCAGCGACTCGGCCCCGAAATTATCCCAGAGAACACCCAGAGAGCGGGTTTACAGAAAGAGGGCTTTGCAGGGCCGAAAAAAAAAACCAAACACGGAGCTGCGGAGATCTGAAAACTTGGCCGAGGAGAGAGGGACGGCGCGCGTGGGCGTCGCGCTCCCGTTTTCCCGATTCTCCCCAGTTTCCGTGCCAGAGCCGGCGGAAGGAGGGGGCTTTGGCAAGAGCCTCCGAGAGACATCCTCGCCCACAACCCCTTTGCCGGGGCCGTGCCCGCCGCCCCCACTCACTGCTGCACTCGAGGTCGGCGCAGCGCTTGCGCTCGGCGAAGCGGCGGCCCAGGTCGGGCNCCGCCGCCGCCGCCGCCTCGGGAGGAGGGCAGCACACGGACCCTCCCTCCCTGCCGGCGGCATCCCTAGCCCGATCCCGAGGAGGCAGCACACCCGTCCGCTGCGCCGGGTAGGATTCTGGCTACTTTTCCCGCTTCGCAGGCCGGAAAAGAAGGAAGGTTCTGCCCATTATTTGTGCGGGTTTCTCTAGCAGAGGATCGCTGGAGTAACGAGAACCTAGAGAAAGGGTGTAGGTGCCGCCCTGTAAGGACACGACAGATCCGACATGCACTTAGCTGCTCTCCCTCCTGCCCCGCCGAGCAGTTCTTATCTCCGCTGGAGAGCAGCAGCCGCCACTTCCCCGGTGACCTCCGAGAGTTTGAGGTTACACCTGCGGTGCGGCGGGCGGAGGAGTTCACTCACCCGTGATGCCACTGGGGAAAGTGCTGGGTTTCACAGCGAGCAGCCCAAAACGCAGGATTCCCCGACAGGCCTATCCTTGCCCGTCTGTGGCCGCAGCTTCCACTTGCTGGTACATTTTAACTGTTGAGTATTTGCAAGCCGAAAGATGTGCTACTTGCAAGTGTACCTGCACTCACCATTCCCTTTTCTTCACATTCATCACCCTTATATTGCCTTAGAGATCTAAAATGGCAACATGACAGCAGAAGTCACAATGCAGATGAACAAAAGTTCTTTTTTCTCTTTTTCAGACCCATATTATTTGTTCAGCACAGTACCGTGAGTGGACAAAGAGAATAAAAGATGCAGCCAAGAAAGGACAGGTGACATAAGAGAATCCTCTTGCTGCTGAATCAAATGACCAAATTTTTTGTGGTTTTTTTTTCACTTTCCAGAGCAAACTCTGAAGCTGCTCCCAAAATGAATAGGCACTCACAGAACTGATAGTCAAGGTGAATAATTCCGGTTAGGTGGTTTTTCTGTGCTTATCAAAGCAGCTGAGGGTTTTTTCAAGAGCTTTTTAAGAGCCCTTTAAAATGCTACATCTCAGGAGTTAGCAATCACTACTGCTAATTGCATCCTCCTGCCTATTGATTTTTGCTCCAGACTCTCATTTCCAGAGTCTCATTGTACAAGGCCTGAGATCCAGGCTTAGTTACTGCTGTGTAATCTCTGAAAAATATATGTTTCATTTTCAGCTGCCATCTAGAACAGTTTAATATTTTAATCACACTATGAAAAAGTATCAAGGTAGGAACAGGTGTTGGTACCTCTTTGCCCAGCATACCATGGACACCCTGGCATTTCTTACAGTCCTGTCTATCCTCAGGATCCACATGCTACAGGAATGCAATGATTCATTCACCCAGTGCTCATGTTCTCCAGGCCTAGTGCAGTATAGTGGCTGTAGCTCTCCTGCAATTTTGTTGACATTTTTCTGTTTCACATCTTAGAAAATTAGGTGATACCTATTTGCCCTCGCTGATATTGACTGATAAAAAGCTCTAAGAAAGCCCAACTCAGAAAATCTAGAAGTGAAGTTTGTCAAAATTTACAATATGGAAGTAAATACATTCAAGTCACATTTTATGATAACTGTACAAGTTAAAAAGAAAGATAAGCATTCTTCCCTCAACATTAATATTTCCTGTTGTGTAATGCCCAGATTATTACGTCCAATTTCTTGTGAAGAAAGAGCCGTTTGGCTACTTTCCATCAGTACAAATTATCAAGCTTATCTTAATAAAAGACCAAGATAAAAGGTAATAGTGTCTGTGGTTGTAAAGACAAGGGCAAGAGAGATGTGAACAAAAACAAGATCACATATTTCTTATATAAGTGACTGCCGTTATTGTGCAATAATGAGCAGCTTGCAGTTGATACATATACACAAGTTTGCCACTGCAACTGTCCAGCATTTCCTACAATTTCAATTGTTTCAGAGTAATAATACACCCAGTTATTAACATAGCCAGCTTTCCTCAGTGTGTGAGAGAAAAGAAGAATATTTCACTTAGTTCAATTTAGATATTTCAGGCAAATTTTCCTTCCAGTCTTCAACCCCAATCTTGGAAACATGTATTCAGCTATAAGTGTAGTCCCACTATACATGACGTATCAAACATTCATCTACTCTTACAAAGCAGTTCTCCTATCTCTTCTGCACTAAAATATCTACTAAAGTAGCTGACACCCATTAACAAGATCAGCTGGCGAAGTTTACCTAAGGATCAGGAAACACTCACTTATATATGACACAGGAAAACAAAAACTACAAGCCAAAAGTAAACATTCTTCTATGCAAACGTGAGAGCTTTTACAAATAAAGTGGGGTAAGCGGGATTCTGCAATTAGAGTACTGAGCTAACAGAAGATCAGGAGTGTTGTACCAAGTGACATCAAAACTTGGGGAACACCAGTGGTCAATGAGACACTCACATAAAGCACAAGTTATAAAGGACAGTCAAAGAAGATGGCAGTGTTAAAGATGTACTCTGTAACAGTTTATTGTCATCAGTCAAGTAAGTTAATTATCCATTAATAACAAAAATACTTATGAACTCAATTGCTGGTCATACATTGGAAGAACACGGGATTAAAAATAAAGAAAAAGCAAAGGGAGACTTCTGCTATCCCCACACCGATTTATTAAATGTCATATTAAGGTATGATACTGAGGTTGTGTTTAGATGCTGTAAACAACTGTTCTGCCTTGCACTATTCCCCCGACGCTGGTTATTGATCACAGCTGAACGAGGACACAGCACTACACGAAGCTTTAATCTGAGCCAGTTTATTATTTACTCACCCTCCCATGCCAGAGCAATTCTGAAAAAACCTCTGTCAAATCTTACTCGGAAATCTGGACTTTACACACATCAAAGCAGTCCAGGGCAAACTTAGTTGCCGAAAGTAGTTTAAAGAAACAAGTTCCAGCACAAATTTGTGCAAACCAGATGCTGTGGCTGAGGCAGACAGATTCCCAGAATCCAGGTACTCTGCGGGAGCACAGGCAACATTGCTCTGCAATACCCAGGATTTTGATTCGGGATCCTTTCCTTCTGTACAACATCATAAGTTACAGAGGGACAGAAAAGTAGCAACACAGCTAATGGGAAGGGTGATAAGAGGAGCTCGCTAACTCTTAGAGGGATGAGTAGAGTAACCAGTGCATTAGTCACGGTTCTAGTCATGCTGATCATGATACATCTAGAAATAAACACCTCTCTGCCACACCGCCGCACACACCCAGCTACCCACCGTGCTCCTCCCCATCCCTCCTGCTTCACCCTTGGCCGGCATCCCTCATTTCCCCACTCCCACCCGCAGAGGGAAACAGGGANAGGAGGAGGAGGAGGAGCCCCGCCGCTCAGGCGGCCTTACAGCCGCCCCTGCACCTGCCCTTCCTGCCGCCGCAGCCGGGTAAGGCCGGAGCGTTTGTGAGTTCTCTTTGTGAACTCCTTCGTGCTGCTGTGGGAATGGTGGCACAACGTTTCTGCTTCTATTCGCTAAACTGCCTGCCAGCGCTGGGAAAGAGGTTCGAAATAACCGTAGTTATTTTATGAGCCGGCGGTGTGCCCTTGCGGGCAGGAGGGCCGATGGTATCATTGGGAAGAGCATTACCAGCAGGTCGAGGGAGGTGATCCTGCCGCTCTACTCAGCCGTGGTGAGGCTCATCTGGAGTGTTGTGTCCAGGTCTGGGCTCCTCAGGGCAAGAGAGACGTGGAACTGCTGCAGAGAGTCCTGCGGAGGGCACCAAGGATAATTCGGGATCTGGAGCATCCGTTATGAGGAGAGACTGAGGGAGCTGGGCCCGTTTAGTCTGGAGGGAGGGAATTTCATTAATGCATATAAATATCTCAAAGGCAGGTGCTAAGGGGATGGTGCCAGACTTTTCAGTGGTGTCCAGCAACAGGACATGGTGCAGTGGCCATACACTAAGGCACAAGAAGTTTCACCTCAGCATGAGGAAGAACTTCTTTACACTGAGGGTGGCAGAGCACTGGAACAGGCTGCCCAGGGAGGTTGTGGAGTCTCCTTCTCTGGAGACTCTCAAATCCCACTTGGGCACGTTCCTGTGTCACCTCCTCCAGGTGGCCCTGTCTTGGCGAGGGGTTGGACTGGATGATCTCCAGAGGTCCCTTCCAACCCAAACGATTCTGTGATTACCTAACTTGGCCATTGTTTGAGTTATTCCTTTGCCTACAGCACCCAGTTAGGAGATGTCTTAGTGAGCTCCTCATGTGCCTTGCAGAAAGCTTTTTATGGATGAGCATTGTTGTAGGGTCATACAGCTGTGAACTTTAAACACACTTCATGGGAATGAAGTTTCAGTTTCGTGCTGGTTTCAGTATAAGTTGAACCACTATGGATGTAAAAAGGCCAAGTGGCCTCTTTGCAACCTTGTACTCAAAAGATAATAATTCTGTATATTTATCTGTGTGGGAATTGCTTAGCCTTTGGTACTGTAACGGCCTGTTTGCTTGTTTGTATGCAAATCTGCAGCACAGTGGGGTCACAAGCTTAAGTGGTGATTAATAAGTGAAGAGAGTGGTCCCCAAAATATGACAGAATGTACTGTGAAGTTATCAAAGCACCATGGCTCCCTGACTCTATTAGGGTAGTTGTGTGACATAATTGGCTATTCACTGTTTCAAGTGAATGGGAATTTCAAGCACAGCTGTGTGCTGCTTGTGGAAAATGCCATTTCATATCACATTTCCAGCTTTTCCCATAGTCTTGCTTCCCTGTGGACAAACAAGTATGTTTATCTCCAAAATCACAGATCTTAAGATGATTCTCTGTAGTGTCCAAGAAAGGTCATACAAGAAAGACACTGAAATTCATTTTGCCATCTGAATAAGGGTTGTGACAGTTGTGGGCTCAGTTGATTTGTTGTTGTTGTTTATTTGTTTAGCATCTTCCCATGAACACAAATTAAACTTCAGGAAGAGCAAGGAAGCATGTTTAAGTTACATTCAGGATGCCTTGCTCCAAAAGCAGTGGAAAAGGGCTGCAGAGTTCCTGACCTGCTATGTTGAGTCACTGGAGAAGGACTATTCCAGAGAACACATTGGTCCCTCCGAGGTAAGCCCATGTTCCTTATCTGGGTTCTTTTGCAGTTGAAAAACTACTTGCAAGCAGCATCTATGTACTTCAGGACCACCATCTGTCTTAATTAGCTAATCATAGGTTTGACTTTTTTAAATGTCCTTGACACAACAGATGAAAACTTAAAAACTTGGCTTGGTGTAAGTTCACTCCATCAGCAGTGTTTCTATGAAAAGTCAACTTAAAGTAGTCTTCTAAAATGGAAAAACAATGAATGTGTTTGGTTCTGGCATGCCATCAGTCAGAATCTGTTTAAAAGTTAGTGGTTTTTTTAGGTTGTTACTGGCTCTTCCAGCAGCTGCAAAACTCTTTGCAGATGTTGGGATGGAAGCAGGTGGAAGGAAAAGGATCAGAGCTTTTAAATAAATGGAGTACTTGAACATGGCTAGCTTGCAGACCTTGAAAACAAGTGCATGCAGATGGGGAGCTACATCAAATTGGGAATAATCTTCGCTATTAAGTTCAAAGAATTGTGCATACCTTGTGTCTTAGTGGGCTCTTATCAAAGGAGAACATAATTTTTTGGTGAAGGGAGGAGGAACCCTCTGGCATGCAGTTTTCATAAGCTTTTCTGGAGTGCTACACTTACAATGAGCGATTCTGAACTGCCCCTGAATGACTCTAAATGTCCTACTGGATGAGTAGGTAGATTACTGTAGCAGTAGATAATACTTTGTAGTATTTTTTTATTTGCAGTTCAAATGTACATTTTTCATGTGTTACAGTAACTGTAAGTTTGGTAAGACTATATATGGTGACTCTTGCCATTTTTGTACTAAGGTTGGTTTTGATTTTCTTTCTCCCTATTAATAGATGATTTGGAGAATAGGAACGGAAATTTTGTGGCACCATTCCCAAAGCAGCATGAAAGAGTTCAACTGTTTCATGGAACAGATGAAAACTTTAGGAGTAAAAAGGTACTTGAAGGTGAGTGTACTTAAAGCAGTCTTGATGATTTTTCACATTCACCTGAACACTTACTTGAACGTTAATTTCCAAATTTCTTTTGAAATGTATTACTGACATTAATGTCAAAAAACCCAACCCAACATTTGAATTGTCAAGTGCATGATATTTTAAGGTTATATTATACCTAACCTTATCTCATTTGGTCTGTATATTTGATCACAGATGCATGTTCGCAGTCCTTAGAAGTGCTTAAACCCTTTAATTAAGCTTTTAATTTTAATTTTTTGGAAGAGTCAAATTCATTTTCATGCGTGTCCCAATGACATGTAAATACAGGTAATTTCCAGTCTTTAATTTGACCACTGTGCTTCTAACTAAACATTTGTACTTAAATTTTGCCTCATTACCATCTCACTTTTGGCGTAGCTAATCTGATTATAAAACAGAATGCTGTGCACACCTGTGTCACCCAGCTTTAGCGGGCTTTTATGTTTTTTCCTGTGATGGCTCACTCAAACCTATACAGTTTTGGTTTCCTTGGCTGTTTCTCATGTGGGATGGTGCTTCTGTCTTCCATTCTGTTGTTAAAGGTCTTCAAAAGAAGTTCCATTCAGGGGTTTTCTGGAGGTAACTGAAGGTTTGGGCTTTAATCCAATACCTAATCAACATGGTAGGGTGGTAGGACATCCCTCCTTCAGGTGCTCTGCACTTGGGTAGCCAAATGAAAACTCAGTAAATGCAGCCCAACTGGGTTTCCTCGGGTCGTTTTTAGATCTTCTGAAATAGGTACAGCACTTGCTAAAGACAAGCAGGTTTTTGAGACAACTCAAGTAATTAAAATACTTCACTAACTGTGTTGGCAATATTTTTTATGCCTGTCAGTAAATCTCCTCTTTCTCTGCACATGTGTGCTGAACTTTGCTGTGTTGCCGAGAATCTCTGCATTTGAGCGTGAAACACTGTGGTTTGGACTGTTTGGGTTGCAGGTCTGCTTGGAGCATGTCTTTCATCTCCTCTGTAATGGGCAAATAGATGAAGCCTACCAGAACCTGTGCCTGGCAGAAAGCTGGAGGTTTGGAGAGCAAACAGCCATTCAGGATAAGGAAATGAAGCTGATTGAGGCTTACAGGGGACTCTTGGACTACTACAGCTGGTCTAAGCAGAAGAACATCCTGTTAGAGCACAGTAAGTGTTTTTTGGATTGAGCAGCAGCTTAACTTGCTCATGCAGACACCGTGGTTTGCAATGACACCTTTTTCTTTGCTAGACTTCAATGTTTGATAGTATGGCTGGTACAGAATTCTGTGTCAGCCGTCATGCTGCTGCCAAAATAGCAATTTCAGCCCTGAAATGCTGCTCTGAAACTCTTTCTCCCCATGTCCAGCCAGCATCACCTAAAATAATGATCAAAGGAATGTTCTCCCTTAAAGCAATGGCTTAACAGGTGTGCAAGTGCTTGATTGCTGCTGGAATTTTGAGTGATAGCAAAGCCCTCAACACTTGTGTTTGAATTTCAGTTTCTTTAAAGATGTGGGAGTTGCTACGTGTGTGTCACATCTGATTTTGCACATTCCTGCTGGCTGCGTATTATCAGTTACACTGGATCTCTACTTGTTTCTGTGAAAACCAAGTGTTGAATTTGGATTATGGATGTTGTGCTGATAGCATCTTGTCTTGGAGTACTACTCATTGTGCTCCATAAGTTGAAATTGTTTGATTATAAATTCGAATGAGGAGCAGTTTCTTATTTCAATACTGAGGACTTTTCTTAAAGCTCTCTGACTGCAGTCCTTGCTTAGCAAAATGTGATCGTCCCTTAGGTGCAGCACTTCAAGATCCCTTTGCTTGGCAGAGTTAATGGCTTTGTGACCTTCTTTTGTGTTCTGGTAGGTGAGGATGGCTTTTCAGACTTGGCTGTGGAGCAGGAAATGCATAGTTACTTTCGGAAGGCAGCAGTGAACTTGAAGGAGATTATTAAAATACCTGGAGTCTGGGATGTCTTTGTGAGATGCTACGTGGATGTAAGAGCATGTTTTACAAATGGCTTCCTTTTGTGTTTCCCTGTCTAATTTTCATTAAGATGCCCATATGCAGCTTATTTTCTGTGTGTGTGTGAGTGAAAACAAAGTATTTCAAAAGCAACGCATTTGTATGTGCATGTCACTGGCTTTGATATAGAGCACAGTATACTGCTGGTAGAGCTGCAAAGCCTGAACAGAGCACAAAAAGAACTTTTATCTGTGCATTGTCAAGAAAAAGAAACAGACAAAGAGCTTGCATGTTTTGTTTTCATGGTGCTACAGAAAATGGAGCATAGCTGCTTTAGTTTAAAGTCCTGAAAACAATTTCTCTGGTTTTCAGCAGAGCAGTGTTTTTTCTGGATACATGAAATGTTAGAGACGCCAAACATGCAGCCCCTGTGTGTTTTGGTTTGGGTTTTTAAAATATCTGCTTAGGATTTGTAATTAAGAATTAATAATTTTTAAGAGTTTTTTAGGATTAACTTTTACTTTTTGTAAACACTGATAAGTTCTGACTTCTCTAAGCACATCTTAGGGGAATTTTCCTTGGTACTGGCATCTGCCAATTTTTGTCTTTAGAGATATGGCAGGTGCCTTCATCATTTCTTTCCAGTGAGCAAGTGCTGGTAATTCTTTGGCAATTAAGTAGGTGTTAAGGCATTTTCTCCCAGAGTAGCTTCTGTGTGTGAATTCTTGTCTCTCTGTGCTGAGAGTAGCCAGTAAAATGAAGATAGGTGGATCTTAGCATTATCTAATATGCTACACACTTAGATACAGACTGTGTTGTTGGATGGCTCTGTGGCAGTCCAAAATTAGATGTAAGAGTTGGGTTTGCTTGTATCTGACAAACTAATGAGATTTGACTTCCAGTTGTTGGAGTTCTATGGAGACCACAATGAAGCCCGCCAAGTGTTAAATGAATATGCCTACAACTCCAAGTTTCCTGCTAACCCCAATGCCCATGTCTACCTCTATCAGTTCCTCAAGAGGCAGGGTGAATCAAAGAAATCCCTCATATCTGCACTGAAGGTATGTGTCCCTTAGGAGATACAGTCTGTGTCAGTTGTGTTGCGTGGTGGTCTGACAGCTTGGTTGAACTCTGTAACATTATTATTCCCTATTGGATTCTTTGTGGGAAGTAGGGGTTAGAGGGAAGTTAGTGGGAGGGAGCAGAATCCTTTACTGTCCTTGAATTCCAGTTCTTGTTTTGCCTTTGACTGGTACATTGTATCACTTAAAGTCAGTAAGCAAGCTCAGAGAACATGTTTGCGTGGTTCCAGAAGTCTGTATCAGCAGTCCTGTGCATAGCATGCATTGATTTCTCTTACAGTTTGATCTTTACAATATTGTACAAATTATTAACTGCCTTCTCTAGCACATATTGATCCTGTCTAGCAATTAGTTTCTTTGCTTGTTTTCAGTGAGCTGTGCATTAAAGCTAAAAGTTAATGTCTGCTGCTTGTTGCCAGACAAAACCTTGCTGGGTTAAGCTTTTAAATTCCTGCTTTCCTTGCCTTCTTTGAAGTTCATCTTGGTAGTGCTTGCAAACCATATTTTGCCACTTGATGGCACTAATGTGCTTTTATTAGTGCTGGTGTTGTTCAAAAACAGCTTTGTAAAGTTTAGACTTTGAAACTGTAGCAGATTTGTATGAAATTCTCCTCAGTGCATTTTAGCAGTGGCTTTAGACATGAGTCTCTTACAAGACAGATAAATCAAAGAAGTGGTGTGATAAATCCAGAAGCTGATCCAGTGCACAGAGCAGTGGACAGGGGAGCTAGAATTGGCCTAGGCAGGAAATAACGTTGCCTTCATAAAAGGGGACGCTGGATATGGATTTGGGCTGCTCCTTCAGAATGTTGTATTTGCCACATGCAGTGTTGGTCAGCAGCCAACAAGGTATTTCATCCACGGTGTCACAAAGTAGTGTCACATGTGCAAAATGGACCCAGAGATTCATTCTTTATATCAAGGCACCAAAGTACCAGATTGCTCAATTTTCTGAACTAAAAGCACCCAGAGCTCCGAGGCCTGTGCTTTTCTTGGTCAGGTAGAAGTCTTCAAAAGCTTTCACATTAAAATAACCTAGCTGGATTTTGTCTTTTATTTTTCAGATCTTGCATGATATTGTTCCTTCTCATGAGCTAATGATAGATTTTAATATCATGCTTCAAAAATCAAGTAAGTCTTTACCTTTGCTCTTTTTCTTTAGGTTAATTTCAGAAAATTATTCTAGATTATGCTGCAGCCTCTGTTTGCTTTTGAAAGTAGTTTTCTTAGTTATGAATTAATACCAAAGACCAACCCAAATCCCAACTTTCCAATCACCATAACCTCTTAGTTGGATGTATGAGCAGTCATTTACAAACTTGTGTAAACAAATGCCTTTCTCATTTTAAAGGCTGAGCAAAGCAAACTGTTGTAAGGCACAGTCAGGATCTCAAAAATAACTTAATTTTTTTTTTTAGGCACCTTACTCTGAATTCCAAGGTCTTCATTCCATATTTGGGATCTGTTTTATTTATTCTTTTGTTTCTAGAGGAGTTGGGATAGATCTGTTCACTAGTTCATTGGTATTGATCAAACAAGAAAATTCTCCTTCTCTTCAAGGAAGCATTATTATCTTCAAGCTGGTAGAAAAGTCTTCCAGTTTGAAGACTGGGTTTTTCCATGCTGATCAATTGTATTCCAAACTAACTGTCTTCTTGTGGCTTGTTATGTCCCAGCAGGTCAACAGATTGATGAAATGTCCATGAATAGAGATTGTTCTCTTTTCTAATATGATGAGGGTTAATGGCTTTAAACTGAAAGGGGGAGGTTTAGAAGAGATTTTGGAAAGAAATTCTTGACTGGTCAGGGTGGTGAGGCACTGGCACAGGTTGCCCAGAGAAGCTGTGGATGCCCCATCCCTGGAAATGTTCAAGGCCAGGTTGGGTGGGGCTGTGAGCAACCTGGTCTAGTGGGAGGTGTCCCTGCCCATGGCAGGGAGTTAGAACTAGATGGTCTTTATGGTCTTCTCCAACCCAAACCATTCTATGATTCTTCTTTGGGAGGTGTAAAAACAGACTTTTTGTCTTAAACCTCCATTTTTCTGTTCATGTGTGGCACATTTGCCAACTTTTCGTAACTAATGAGAACAATCTTGAGTTTTTAAAGACATTTATACCAATAAACATAACTTATGTTTAAAGTAGCAGCATTTGGGGAGGCAGAATGGAGAACTGTATTTCACTTGTGGCTTACTAATGAGTTCATCCTGATTGTGTAATTCATTAATCAGCCTCATCATTTTTTCCAGAGAAAAGAAAAAAACGTCGACTGGGCCTAGAAGTTATTTTTGCAGCCTTGGATTATGCTGGCTGGAAAGAAAATGCAAGAGCATGGAGCTGTTTGGCAAGACAGGTGAAACAAATTGTAATGTAAGTAGGTCTGATGCAGTGTGCTGAAACAAATGTGTCAAGTCTCCACCTTTGGGCAACTGACAAAATGATCCTCTGTGCTCTAACTTTGCCTTCATTTTTGCCTTTCATACACAACTTTAGATTATCTTGAAATATACTGGGCATCCTGGTCATTGTAGGGGAATGTCACTTTCCTGTTGCAGATAGTTTTATAGAATCCTAGAGTAGTTTGGGTTGGAAGGGACCTTAAAGACCATCTTGTTCCAGCCCCCTGCCATGGCAGGGACACCTCCCACTAGAACGGTGTAGCGGGCTGAGCATGGCTGGATGCCAGGCACCCACCAAAGCTGCTCTATCCCTGCCCTCTGCAACTGGATGGGGAGAGAAAATATAACAAAGGGTTCATGGATTGAGAGAAGCACAGGGAGACACCACTCACCAACTACTGTATTGGGCAAAACAGACCCAGGGCTTCACCATCAGAGTAAAGAATTTCTTCCCAATACCTAACCTAAACCTGTCCTTGGTCAGTTTAAAGCCATTTCTGACCCAGGGCCTTGCCATCAGAGTGAAGAATTCCTTCCTAATACCTAACCTAAACCTCTCCTTGGTCAGTTTAAAGCCATTCCTCCTTGTCCTGTCTCTACCTGCCCTTGCAAAAACTCCCTCTTCAGTTTTCTTG
Source organism: Ifrita kowaldi (assembly GCA_013398055.1). Lineage (NCBI taxonomy): Eukaryota > Metazoa > Chordata > Aves > Passeriformes > Cinclosomatidae > Ifrita > Ifrita kowaldi. Next base: position 241,403 of record VZRS01006364.1, on the reverse strand, counting down.
TAGGTTTCCTTGAGGGGCTGGAAGGAGTTTGTGTTGCTGAAATGCTTGGTTTAAAGGCATTGTTGCATAACAGTAATAACTATTTGGGATAAGTTAGTCTTTGAGCATGCCTAGAGTAACACAAACCTTTCCTAAGGACAAACCAACCCCTTCATACTACTCATTTGTTGACAAACCTGGAGAAACTTCCATGTTACTGTTGACAAACTGGCACACAAGTGAAAGGTTTGCTTCATTTCACACCACAATCTGTGTTATTGCCAAAGCTAAATAAGACTGCTAGAGTTCCCTTCCAGCCTCACAAGTGTTGCCAGGGATTAAACAAAAAATAATTGGTTTTATATAAAAATGTTTGTATTAGTGTTTTGGTTTTGGTATAAAGTCAGCGTGTCTATGTTGGCAATTTAGGAGACTTATAACATTCGCTGTCTCCTAATAATTTTTTGTNCTATGTTGGCAATTTAGGAGACTTTAGCAAGCTGATTATAACATTCACTGTCTCCTAATAATTTTTTCCATCACAATTTAACCTTTTCTGTAACTTGTTTAACCTTTTTCCAGCTCTGAGAAGCATCTTGACTGGATCAAGCAAGAGTGGAGCTCCAGGAAGGACTGGTGGCCAGCCTTCCATTTTAGCCGTTACTTGGCAAAAAGGAACTGGCAGGAAAATAAAAGCCTTTCATATGAAAAAGCTCTGGTGGCTGGAATCCTACTGGGAAAGGGTAATACTAAATGATTTTTTACTTTTCACTACACAGAACAGAAATAATGTCTAGTTCTAGCCCTAATGACATGGGGTGCAGCTGACCTGCTGCCTGGAAGAAATGCAGTTTCTTTCTTCTAGAAAAGATTCTTGTCTTTGGAGCTGAACGTGAAAAGTGTTTAAATTGGTTTGATATTGGTTGGTGAGGCAACTTGTCTTATCCTGGTTTAGAATTCAGCTTCATCTGGCCTTGTTAAGCAGCCACAATGCTATTTGTCTTGTTTGACCTTCAAACCATAACTGCAAAAATGGCACAACACCCTCCTGTAGGAATACTGTGAGGACTGCAGGGAGTTTGCTTGCTGGATGCCTAGGCAGTGTCTCAGCAAATGCTGGGGGTCAGCTGGTCACTAAGGACCCATGGGGATGTTGTAATGCAGGAAGGAGGAGGGAGGGTCTTGAATGAAAACCATCAGCAGTTTGGTAAGAAGGTGAAGATCACTACCTCTTTAGTAGCATTATTTGGAATGCTTCCAAAACTAACGGGAGGATCAGGCCACAAATCAGCTGCTAAACTGAGAATGGGAATATGGTGTGGAGACAATGGCTTGTACACTGGTTTGGACTTCTGGTTGATAGGCAGCTTGTTCATTGTCAGCTTTTCTATAACTTCATCTTCTGCACTTCATAGAACAGTTTCTCATATCGGAAGCTGTTTGGATTTTTTTTTTTTTTGCTTTCAGTAGTATCAGATATCTCCCAGCTTTTATTTTCAGATGGCTAATAAAATCATTCCAGTTCTAATTTTCTTGAATGAAGTTTCAGTACTTACTGGTGTCAATGTGAGCCTCTATTTTCCATATCCAGCATAACAAATTAAGGTATGATATCAATGCTGCTTTACACTCTTGAAATTCTACTTTCTGATCTAATTTGCAGAGCAAAAATGAAAGAGAAAAATGTATTTTGCAAGATAACATGCATTTAGATACACATAGAATGCTTGCTGGGCTAAATGAGGATAGATTATTTAATGCTGCAGTTGTCTCTAATGTGCATGTCTTGGATTTTAATACCTTTAATTACTGAAAAGTTTCTTAGATGTTTGCATTTGTTTAAACAATGAAAGCATTTTATATATGCTTGTATCGTGGTGTAACTTAGTGTTGGTTTTTTTTCTTTCCTTAGATTGCAAATACTTTAAATATGTATCCCACCAAGGCTGCAAAGCTCAGCTGAAAAGGTTTCGGATGCTGAAGAAGTTTGTGAACAGGCACAGTCCTGTCTACCTGAGAATATCTGGTCCTCCAGATTCCTCTGTTGAGCCTTGATGAGAAGGCGTCTTTAAGGTTCTTGGTGTACTTTTTCCTCTCTGTAAAACTGACTGCTGTGTTGGTGCTACTCTAAAACTTCTAGGCAGACCCTATTGACTCAGTACTAGACTTTTTTTTTTAATATATTTATGTAAAAACGCTTTGGTTTGTATTTATTTTATAATAAAATGCATATAAATCAACTGATAATGTTGAAGAATTTCTGTAATGTTATCTTCATATTTGTGTGAAATGCAAACAGTGTTGATTTCAAATACATCTTGAAAGAGCAGAGGCACAGAAATACTGAGAAATTCTCTACCTGCTGGAAGAGTCTTTTTTTTGCAGTCATGCCCATGAGTTGAAATATGCAGTGTTGCTGTGTTTGGAAAGCAAACGTTGATGTGTTATCACAAACTAGAATTCCAGCTTGCATGAAAACAACAACAAATTGGTTTCCAAATACTACTACTGTTTTAATGCCAGATCTGTAGAATTCTGGAGGGTGAAGTGCTTTGAAGCTCCCTCTGGGATTGAAATAGATGTCTAGCAGCAGAGTAGCTTATGGATAGGTACAGTTGTGCTTTTAAAAACTCAGTGTTTATCTGGGATTTTGGTCTGGGTTCACATGGGTCTTGTGAGAAGTGCCTTAAGACAATGTGTCTTAAACATTAAGTGAAATACTTGCTGTAACTATGTTTTGTTAAAGGCAATTACTCATCATTCCCAACCCTAGTGCTCATTTATTTCTGACTCCCTAAGAATGCTGCTGCCTCATTTTGTAATAGGGGGTTGTGTTGGAGATCTTCAACTGGGTTTTGACTATTTTAATTTAGATTGTGAAGTTTCAAAATGTTCTTCCCCAGCAGGGTAGAACATTCCCATAGGGTGACCCCCACCCCTGGGAAGCATCCCCTCCTTAGGTGAGAGAGATCCAGACTTGCTCCCAGTGATTCATCTCACTGGGTGTCATGCCTGGACATTGGGGCTAAAGCTGTCCTGGGACAGTCCTGAGAGACAACCAGACATAGTGTCCCTTTCCTGGAGTCCTTAATTTGGCTTCTTGCCTGCCATTGTGCCCCTCTGCTCCCCTGGATTTGCAAATGTGAACTTTGATGGGCTGGTGCCTCTCCTGTGATGACCCTGGCAGCATCCCAGCAGGGTATTGCTTGGGCTTGCCCCTTCCATTGTCTATGTTCCTTTGTGGGTATGCAGAGGAGCTTTTATCATTAACCCAACACAAGCAGTATAAAAGCTGAATGCTGGAACCACTGGTGCTTGGTGGGAGCTCCCATGTAACTTCCCTTTGTCCCATCAGCTTCCTGTGGGAGATGTGTGTGCCTTGCAGTGATGCCTTAGGTGTTAACTTTCATATTTTTCAAATCCTGTACTGCCTAGTGTGTAACTCTGAAGTTTCCTGTAGCCTGTTAACTTCTGCTCTCTCATGCTAGGCAGACATAACAAAGCCTCTCCAGGCCTGCTCTCCAAGGACACTCAGACCGTCCTAGGTCCAAAATGTGTAAACCAAAGACTCTGAAGTGGGGGGCAAGCTTGGGGAAATTACATAATTAACTGAAGCTTTAATTGGAGAATTAACCCTGATATGCAAATGAACCAAACTTATAAAAGTGTGAAGAACTCGTGACCTGTCGTCCATCTTGGGCTCCATCTTGGCAGTAGCCTCTGGCTCCCCACGGTGTACCTTTGAAGGCCTTTCAAATAAATACCTCCCTTTATTCCCTAATTGTCTAGTCTCTGGTTTTAGGTGGCCTCTCAAGGCATCAGCAGCAGCTGAGACTCTGTTGAGGAAGAAATGTGAAACAAAGCATCAGAGATTGGGGTGGAGGTAAGGAAAGTGAGAGGATAAAAGAGGAGCTGGATGTGTGAAAAATCTGTTAATCCCTTGTGGTGCTTCCAGCTTTCTCCTGTGACCTCTGGAAGCAGGGTTGCTGTGGGGGATCGTGTCCTCTCCTGGTGCTAGAGCTACCATGCTGCAGTCAGCAAGTGGAACAGCACAGTCACAGCTTTTGTGTAACTCTCCCAAGCATTGGTCTTCCATGTCCTGCAACAAACTTGCTGTTTGCTGACACCACAGTACTTGCACCTGAGACAAACCTACAGATCACAAGTCCTGAGTGAAATTTGTGTGCAAATTATTCACTGCCCATGGGGTTTTCAAGCCTGTGTGTTGTACTTTGAATGTGTAACTCAGTGGATTGGAATGGTTGTCTTTGGCTTTGGATTCTGTGCTCTAGATCTGGTTTTCCTAACAATTTTCCTCCCCATTCTATGGGCAAATCTTTTGTGAGGATTTTTTTTTATCATACATGAAAGAAATAGCTCCCTTTCTACTTGGCTGTGATCGAAGTTATCTTGTTCTGGTTATGGAAGAGCAAAGTTAGGAAGTGTCATCCTCCAGCACAGGCTGAGTCCAATGTGTACAAACCCCTGCATCCACAGCTGATGGGAAGGGATTGCTCGAGCATTATTCACCAGAGGGGAAAGTGTGCAAAGGTCTCATGCATTTTAAATCAGTTTAATGTCAACTGGGATCAAACCCACAAAAATCAATTGACTTAAGTACAGGGTTACCACAGAATATTAGAGTCAACTTCAAATTGTGCTGATGCCTTAAACAATTTTTTTCCTTTGCTCTTTCAAAATTCTCATTTTAACCCTGAATGTGTACCTGGATTTGTGGGTAACAGCAATATCTGTAAAACTTTCAATCCTGAAGTTACTTGTTCCTGTGGTTAATTGCTGCCTTAACTTGGTTGTATTTTGTGACCCCCGTTCAGTCTTTATGAACCCAGACCCAAGTTTGGTGCATTTCAAAAGCTGAGAAAAATAGTAGTTTGGAGTAGAAAATTGTTCACTTGTGCCTTGTAAAAGGGGAGAGATTATCAAGTTCTGTGTATAGGTATATCACATCTCATGTTTTTGTTATTCATATTTCTGGGTGAAGGATTTCTCAGCCAATTTAACCTAAAACGTAGGGATTAGATTTATGAGTACTTCTAAGGACAGGAGAAATGTCCAGAGGGGAGGGTTCAGCCATGTGACGTGTGAAATACCAAAGAGGCAGCCTGGAGGGTGTCTCTGCTGCCAAGTAGTAAACTTCAGACAGAAAGGAAGAGGGAATGTAAGCAAACCTCAGGGAATGCTGAGCTCTAGGGCTGGCAATTAATAAAACACAGAAGATGAATGAACCACGCTACGAAGAAGTCCAGGTTTTCTATACATCTGACCTCAAGAAACCTACACTGAAGGAAGCGAATGCTTGGCCACAGGCTAGAAAGAGCAGAAGCAGCTCTGGAGTTTCTTTTCCTCGCCCACGTGTGTGTGTTTGCCTCTCCTTGTTGTGCCTAACAGGCTCTCTGCTGGGACATCCTCAGTGTCTGGATTATGGGCCGCCTTTCCAGCCCCCTTTGCCCTTGGAGTTCTGCTCTGCCTATGAAAACTTTGGCTGCTGTGACCAGGAGAGAGACAACAGCATTGCAGCAAAATACTGGGATATCATGGATTACATGGATCCCCAGGGGCATAAACTGTGTGGAACATACATCAAAGATATCCTGTGTCAGGTAGGGAAGAAAAATACTCTCTGTGTCCTACACTTTGGGCTGGTTTGGGAGTCAGTTGTGGTTCTGACAGCCTCTTTTAACCAGCTGTGCTGCTGTGAAGGGAGGTGTGGGAGCAGGGGAAGGGTGGGCTGGCAGGGAAATGGCACCTAATCCTCAGCAGGCATTTTGCAATGTGCTCTGTGTAAGGTGCATCACTGGAATCTGGCAATATATGGTAACATTTACTAGCAATAAGGGTTTATGAAAACATTGCCCAGCGAGGATGATGATTTTCCTGTAATGAAGGAGATAATTACAGGTCAGTGTTTACCCTCTGCTTGCAGCTGCAAGGTGCTGGATTGCAAGTTGTACAGAATCAATGCTAGGGGAATTACAGGCAAAAGTGTTTGGATCTCTGGACTGCATGGAGGATATTTTTTGGTTGTGTTCCTGCTGAGGATGCTCCAAATGGTGTGCTTGTCAAAGTAGAACAGAATTTCACGGGCAGTGGTTTCACACAGCTGCTGCAAGGTCCCGAGGCTGCAGTCCCAGTGTTTTCATCAGTGCTGTCTCCCCACTGCCCACCTGGCTCGTGGAAAGTGTGCAGGGAGGAAGGACCAAAGGCACTTTTCTGCCTGAGCTCCCCTGCATCCCTGGAATCAGAGGGCAGGACCCACCTGCCTTTTTAGCAACTGTTAGTCACGCCAAGCTGCACTCACTGCATGCCAAGACACAAAGCAGCCAAAAGACACACTTAATCTTTCTAAAAACATACAAAACTCTTGTAGTTAATATTTCCTGAGCTCTAAAATGTTATCTGTGTACCAAAATGTTTCCACTCTTCTTGGATGCTGGCAAGATTTTGGCATCTCCTTGGGGTGGGGAATACACCTTTTCAGCACCAGGGCTGAAAAAAGTAGCAGCAGAGTTCTTTGTCATTTTACAGTTGGTAAATCAGCAAAAGATGTGTTACAGATTCTAGCAAAAACACTGGTGTTGATGTTGTGAAGGTTTTTCTACATGATTCAGGTAGAAAAGAAACATTATAAAGATTACTCTTGCTTCTTTGATTCCTCATTCTGCAGGGCATAATGTAATTTTGCATTATTTCTAAGTGTATTTTGTAAAAAAAAACCCCAAATCACCCTTATTTTCTTACAGATTTTCAAAGTTTTAAGCTATTACTCTTTTCCTGTTTTTTTAGAGTAAGATTGCTGTTGAATCTTTGAGGAGGAGCTTGTGGCTGTGATATGTGTTGCTCTTCCTGGTCAAGTTGGTAACAACCACAGAAATAAGATTGGGTTCTCTGACAGATATTATTTGCTTGTTGAATTAGTGAAAAGAGCAAAGATCTACCAGATGGTTTTGCTTTAGTGAAGTCACATGGAAGGGATGGAATTCTCTTCTGCCACCTCCACAGTATCCTCGTAGTTTGGAACAAAACAAATTTTAAGAAAGTGGTGTAGGTACTTACTGATAAACCTGAATAGAAGCTGCTCTAATTTAGCAAAGACAGCATTATTTCACATTTTGGGGGAGATCAGAGCAGTAGCCATGTGTGGTAACAAAGCAGCTCATTCAGTCAGGTGTTCCTTCAGTGCCAAAACTCACTAAAAGCCAGACAACCTTCCTGGTGTGGTAATGAGGGGGCTGCTGGGTGTTACCCAGAGGAAGCTGGGTTTGGCAACTGCAGAAGTTTCACTGGCCCTGCAGAGCCCAAGGAGGAGGCCATGGAGTTCACCTTACCTTGGCAGTGCAGCTCTATGTTTCTTAATGGTCAGGGGATTAAACAGGGATGTATTCTGGATCATGGATTTGCTGCTGTCACTCCAAACCAGATTAATCTCTCTTAAAAACTAACAGGTTAGAAGAGGCATCTAAAGCAATCTGGCTCTGCTGGTAGAGCTCAGTCTGCATCCGGGAAGATCTGGGTCTATTTTAGCTCCCTACACTTGTTCTAAGCACTTAGGGGTTTAGAGTCTGACCCTCAGCTGAGTTGTTCTAGGATTTAGCTTAAAAACTGAGTATGAAACTCTGAAAAATGCTTGCAATATTCTTAAAGAGGTGTACAGCAAGTTGCAGGCCTAGAAAATTTCCCTGGATGCAAACCTTGCTATAGGTGCTAGGGCAGCTGTTTGGCTGGTGGCTGACAGGGTGCTTCCCTACTCAGAAAACTGCTACAGGAGGGGCTTAAAAAATCAAAAAGACCAATTAAGTCTTGTTCAAGCTGATTGAAAGGCATAGGATGGGAGCCAGTCAGGGAGAGCAACAGACTTTTAAAACCAGTTTTAATCTGAGGCCTGATTTGATTGCTGAATGCACACTCCTATGAGAAACTACTGCAAAGCAGCAGAGAAGTATCAATATGATCTTAGCAATGTCTGCTTTGTTGGTTTTATAAAGTGATGAGATTAATTTTCCTTCATGCTTGAGTGAAGTGAAAGCAGACAACCAAGAGTGACTGCAAGGCCACCTAATCCTGGGAGTTTCCACAGACCCTGAGGAACGGCCTCCCTCTCGTGTATCTTGCTGGGTCCATGTGCTGCAGGTGTTGTTCTGCCAGGGAAACACTGTGTGGGAAGCCCCATGGCTGGAAAAGCATGGCAGCTGCTCAGGGATGCTGCTCCACTTTTAGGAGGATGGAGACCTTTCTGTTGCAGCCTGTTAGCAGAACAGAGCTGAGGAAGCTCAGAGGCACTGAGAATACACCTTGTTTCAAAGGAAGCTGGTTTTCTCTTTTTCTTGCTCAGGTTGCTGGTTTAGGAGCTGGACTCTATTCGCACTCATTTGAGAGAAATTAAAAATGTTTTCAAAGGTGTTAATGAAGTAATCATTTCAGAAGAGGACTGAGAGAACAAAAACACAAGGACACTCACCTGAAGCTTTGACTTTTGGGGGTGGCACACAGGGCCTGGTGGTGCCCTTCCTCATTCTGGGAAGACCTCAAACATGGGAAGGATGATGTGGTTCTGCCAGCTGGGACTGGGCTCAGACTGTAAGGACAGGCCTGGGGAACTTGGCTCCCCTTTGCAAGGCTGGAGAGTTTTGATTTGGGAAGAGGGAGAGGTTCCTTACAGATGTGATGTGGAAGCACAGAAACCAGGTCATTCTGTGCTGCTTTCTAGTAACCAAATGGCAGCAATGAAAAGTGAGAAACTTCCTACACCATCCAAAAGTATTGCCAAAAGTCCCTGGGTATTGCTGTGAGCAAAGAGAACAACTTGCTTGTGAAGTTTGGAATCAGGGTCTGTAGTCTTCACATTAAATATCCTCAGAAGGCTGCCACTTGCACCAAAAAAAAAATTCAATCTTTGTATAACTGCCCAGATTTTAAAAATTAATTGTGTTTAATGAAGCGAGCTTGCTTAATGAGGCAGAAAACTTTCTAACGTAGTAGTTCTTTCCTGGGCTGTGTATGTACTTACCTTCCTCCATCTGTGCTCAATAAAAGATCTGTATAGATTGTTCTGGGCTGCTGGCATGAAAACCAGTAAAATAATATTTCTGTAGAATGTAGCCTCTTCTTTTTTAACTTCTGCAACTTTGTGCTGATTAAAACAGAAGTGGGATTTTAATGGAAACATTTTATAGACGTTCTGGCCCAGAATGTTTGCAAGACGAGGAGTTTAAATTTTAGGTACAAATTCAAACACAGTGCTTGATTTTCAGAATTTACTCTACATTCTACATAGGTAAACACTTAAAGGTATTTGAAGGAACATAATTTTAGATCTGTAACACTTGAAAATGTTGCCTGCAGTATTTTTTTCCTGATGGTCCCAGGAATTGCATGAGATGGTATTTACTTACTTGAATCAGTTTTAAATCTCACCTGCAGTCTGCTTCAGTAATACTGTCCACATATCAGATTAATTTAGCCTGTATATTTAATCAATGTACATCTTTAGCGCCTACAGTTTCTTCTGGCAGTTTCACCTGCTTTTTTTAACCTGTCTCCTATTGCCTTCATCTACTCCCTCATTCTTCTTCTGGGGGAAAGTAAGCCCCATCCATCTTCTCAATGTCACTTGTGATATTCAGAGCTCTGATCGCCTCCTCCAAGACTGCTCAGTTTCACCTTACCAAGTGGAGAATCCATAGCCTCCACACTTGTACTTCTGTTGGGAAGAATTTAGGTGCAGCTGACTGTGCTTTGATAAAGGAAACTACTGCTGATCTCTAAGTCCATTTTGGCCACATTCTGAGTGACTTTCTACTGCTCCATTTCATAGAGGGCTCTTTATGTTCTCTGTATTGCTAATTTTTTATTTTATTAACCAGTTTGCTCCCCTGAAAGTGTCTCGGCTTCTCCTGGATGAGTGTCCACAGCTACATCTTTAGTTTCCTTTACTTTCCAGGAATGTTCTCCATATGCTGCCCATCTCTATGATGCAGAAAACCCTCGGACCCCTCTAAGAAGCCTCCCAGGACTTTGTTTTGACTACTGCTCCGAGCTTCACCTCAACTGCTACTCTGCCATCCGCCTGCTGACCAGTGACAAGCACATCCAGGAGTGCTGTGAGACGAACAGGACCCACTTCTGCCACCTCCTGCAGCTCCAGGATGAGGATTACTGCTTCCCCCAGGTGCTGCAGAACTCGGCCCTGAGCCGCAGCCTGGGCTCGGTGCTGGAGGAGCGCGGGGGCTGTGTCCAGCTGTGCCTGGCTGAGGTTGCCAATGGCCTGAGGAACCCGGTGCTGATGGCCCACGCTGCTGACCAGACCCACCGCGCCTTTGTAGCTGAGCAGCTGGGCCTTGTCTGGGTCTACTTACCTGATGGCAGCCGGCTGGAGGAGCCATTCCTGGATATTCAGAGGATAGTGCTGGCTACCCCATGGCTGGGGGATGAGAGGGGCTTCCTGGGGATGGCTTTCCACCCCAAGCACAAGGACAACGGGAAGTTTTATATCTATTACTCATACGTGGATAAGAACCGAGTGGAAAAGATCAGGATCAGTGAATTGAAAGTTTTGGCATCTGATGCCAACAAAGCTGATCCACGCTCTGAAAGGTAAAGTTCATGTGGAATGCTACTGTATGCCATGATGAGAAATCATTTTTCTCTGTCCCTGTCCAACCTCCAATATCAACATGGGCTGGGGAATGAGAGCAGCCCTGCCAAGAGGGATTTGGGGGTGCTGGTGGGTGAGAGGCTGGACATGATCCAATGTGAGCTTGCAGCTGAGACAGCCAAACATGTCCTGGGCTGTATCCGAAGCAGCGTGGCCAGCCGGTCAAGGGAAAGGATTCTGCCCCTCTACTCCACCTTCAGGAGATCCCACTTGCAGTGCTGTGTCCTGTGCTGGAGTCCCCAGCACAGGAAGGACATGGAGCTGTTGGAGTGAGTCCAGAGGAGCCACCAAGATGATCAGAGGGATGGAGCACCTCTGCTGTGAGGACAGGCTGAGAGAACTGGGAGTGTTCGGCCTAGGAAAGAGAAGGCTTTGGGGTGACCTAATTGCAGCCTTCCAGGAAGCCTTCCCTTCCTGAAGGGAGCCTACAAGAAAGATGGACAGAGACCATTTACAAGTGGTAGTGATATGACAAGGGGGAATGGTTTAGANTGCAGCTCCAGGATGAGGATTACTGCTTCCCCCAGGTGCTGCAGAACTCGGCCCTGAGCCGCAGCCTGGGCTCGGTGCTGGAGGAGCGCGGGGGCTGTGTCCAGCTGTGCCTGGCTGAGGTTGCCAATGGCCTGAGGAACCCGGTGCTGATGGCCCACGCTGCTGACCAGACCCACCGCGCCTTTGTAGCTGAGCAGCTGGGCCTTGTCTGGGTCTACTTACCCGATGGCAGCCGGCTGGAGGAGCCATTCCTGGATATTCAGAGGATAGTGCTGGCTACCCCATGGCTGGGGGATGAGAGGGGCTTCCTGGGGATGGCTTTCCACCCCAAGCACAAGGACAACGGGAAGTTTTATATCTATTACTCATACGTGGATAAGAACCGAGTGGAAAAGATCAGGATCAGTGAATTGAAAGTTTTGGCATCTGATGCCAACAAAGCTGATCCACGCTCTGAAAGGTAAAGTTCATGTGGAATGCTACTGTATGCCATGATGAGAAATCATTTTTCTCTGTCCCTGTCCAACCTCCAATATCAACATGGGCTGGGGAATGAGAGCAGCCCTGCCAAGAGGGATTTGGGGGTGCTGGTGGGTGAGAGGCTGGACATGATCCAATGTGAGCTTGCAGCTGAGACAGCCAAACATGTCCTGGGCTGTATCCGAAGCAGCGTGGCCAGCCGGTCAAGGGAAAGGATTCTGCCCCTCTTCCAGGAATGTTCTCCATATGCTGCCCATCTCTATGATGCAGAAAACCCTCGGACTATATCTATTACTCATACGTGGATAAGAACCGAGTGGAAAAGATCAGATATCAACATGGGCTGGGGAATGAGAGGAATGTTCTCCATATGCTGCCCATCTCTATGATGCAGAAAACCCTCGGACTATATCTATTACTCATACGTGGATAAGAACCGAGTGGAAAAGATCAGATATCAACATGGGCTGGGGAATGAGAGGAATGTTCTCCATATGCTGCCCATCTCTATGATGCAGAAAACCCTCGGACTATATCTATTACTCATACGTGGATAAGAACCGAGTGGAAAAGATCAGATATCAACATGGGCTGGGGAATGAGAGGAATGTTCTCCATATGCTGCCCATCTCTATGATGCAGAAAACCCTCGGACTATATCTATTACTCATACGTGGATAAGAACCGAGTGGAAAAGATCAGATATCAACATGGGCTGGGGAATGAGAGGAATGTTCTCCATATGCTGCCCATCTCTATGATGCAGAAAACCCTCGGACTATATCTATTACTCATACGTGGATAAGAACCGAGTGGAAAAGATCAGATATCAACATGGGCTGGGGAATGAGAGGAATGTTCTCCATATGCTGCCCATCTCTATGATGCAGAAAACCCTCGGACTATATCTATTACTCATACGTGGATAAGAACCGAGTGGAAAAGATCAGATATCAACATGGGCTGGGGAATGAGAGGAATGTTCTCCATATGCTGCCCATCTCTATGATGCAGAAAACCCTCGGACTATATCTATTACTCATACGTGGATAAGAACCGAGTGGAAAAGATCAGATATCAACATGGGCTGGGGAATGAGAGGAATGTTCTCCATATGCTGCCCATCTCTATGATGCAGAAAACCCTCGGACTATATCTATTACTCATACGTGGATAAGAACCGAGTGGAAAAGATCAGATATCAACATGGGCTGGGGAATGAGAGGAATGTTCTCCATATGCTGCCCATCTCTATGATGCAGAAAACCCTCGGACTATATCTATTACTCATACGTGGATAAGAACCGAGTGGAAAAGATCAGATATCAACATGGGCTGGGGAATGAGAGGAATGTTCTCCATATGCTGCCCATCTCTATGATGCAGAAAACCCTCGGACTATATCTATTACTCATACGTGGATAAGAACCGAGTGGAAAAGATCAGATATCAACATGGGCTGGGGAATGAGAGGAATGTTCTCCATATGCTGCCCATCTCTATGATGCAGAAAACCCTCGGACTATATCTATTACTCATACGTGGATAAGAACCGAGTGGAAAAGATCAGATATCAACATGGGCTGGGGAATGAGAGGAATGTTCTCCATATGCTGCCCATCTCTATGATGCAGAAAACCCTCGGACTATATCTATTACTCATACGTGGATAAGAACCGAGTGGAAAAGATCAGATATCAACATGGGCTGGGGAATGAGAGGAATGTTCTCCATATGCTGCCCATCTCTATGATGCAGAAAACCCTCGGACTATATCTATTACTCATACGTGGATAAGAACCGAGTGGAAAAGATCAGATATCAACATGGGCTGGGGAATGAGAGGAATGTTCTCCATATGCTGCCCATCTCTATGATGCAGAAAACCCTCGGACTATATCTATTACTCATACGTGGATAAGAACCGAGTGGAAAAGATCAGATATCAACATGGGCTGGGGAATGAGAGCAGCCCTGCCAAGAGGGATTTGGGCGTGCTGGTGGGTGAGAGGCTGGACATGATCCAATGTGAGCTTGCAGCTGAGACAGCGAAACATGGCCTGGGCTGTATCCGAAGCAGCGTGGCCAGCCGGTCAAGGGAAAGGATTCTGCCCCTCTACTCCACCTTCAGGAGATCCCACTTGCAGTGCTGTGTCCTGTGCTGGAGTCCCCAGCACAGGAAGGACATGGAGCTGTTGGAGTGAGTCCAGAGGAGCCACCAAGATGATCAGAGGGATGGAGCACCTCTGCTGTGAGGACAGGCTGAGAGAACTGGGAGTGTTCGGCCTAGGAAAGAGAAGGCTTTGGGGTGACCTAATTGCAGCCTTCCAGGAAGCCTTCCCTTCCTGAAGGGAGCCTACAAGAAAGATGGACAGAGACCATTTACAAGTGGTAGTGATATGACAAGGGGGAATGGTTTAGATTAGAGATTATGAAGAGGGTGGTGAGGCACTGGCACAGGTTGCCCAGAGAAGCTGTGGATGCCCCATCCCTGAAAGTGTTCAAGGCCAGGATGGATGGAACTCTGAGCAACGTGGTCTAGTGGAAGGTGTCCCTGCACATGGCAGGGGGTTGGAACTGGATGTTCTTTAAGGTCCCTTTCCAACCCAAGCCAGTCTATGATCCTATGATTCTTTCCACTTGCAGAACCTGCACATTCCCAGTCACCCTGCTTCAGGTGTCTGACTGGCCTGCTATGAAACTACCAGAGTCAGGTTGGCTCAAGGTCACAAAGCAAACCAAAGTGGATTGAAAAGACTCAGGAACTAAGCTTCCAGATTGTCTTCTCTCTCCATCTTGTACTCTTCTCTTCTAAAGACCAGTAACAGCCTTAAGTCTATTATGGAATTAACATCTGCCCTGAGAGGTTTGTGCTGTAGGAGAGGATGTTTCACTACAGTACTATACACTCATTTTATCTATCATGTGTGCACCTGCCCTGTCCCCTTAGCTAAGAAAAAAGCTAATTCTTACTAATCTCTTTTTTTTTTTTTTTTAATTCTTTTCAAGGAATCTCCTGGAGCTTGAGGAACCAGCTGCAAATCACAACGGTGGGCAGCTGCTCTTTGGTGTGGATGGCTATTTGTATGTATTCACAGGGGATGGAGGGAAAGCTGGAGACCCTTTTGGAAAATTTGGGAATGCTCAGAACAAGTAAGTAGGAGGGCAGGCGAAAGCTTTGAGATTGTTCCCGAAGATACAAGGCTTGGAAAGGAGACTGTGGAAGAATAGAGTAAGAGTGCTTCCTGAAAATACTTGTGCATCTGCAAGCCTGTCCAAAGCAGTATTTCAGAAATGAAAATTTGACATGTTGAAAGCCAAGCTGTTTAGCAAAGAGAGGGTTTTCTGGCTTAAGCAGGTTGCAAGACATACCAGCCACTGGTTTATTTCTTTCAGATAACATTTCCTCTGAAAATGGGGAAGGAGAAGAAGAAAATTTTTGTGTTTTCAGCTGGCTCTCATGCTGGGGTTTCTTTTTCTGCCTTCTCTTTAGGAGTACTTTGTTGGGGAAAGTGTTGAGGATTGATGTGGATGGAAGAAGCCCTGATGGAAAGCCTTACCGCATCCCTCCTGATAATCCATTCGTGTCTGATCCCAAAGCCCGCCCAGAGGTTTATGCCTACGGGGTCAGGAATATGTGGCGCTGTGCAGTGGACAGAGGGGACCCTGTCACAAAAAAGGGGAGAGGGAGGATATTCTGTGGGGATGTTGGGCAGAACAGGTTCGAGGAAATCGACCTCCTTGTTAAGGGAGGGAACTACGGCTGGAGAGCAAAGGAGGGGTTTGAATGCTACGACACAAAGCTCTGCCACAATTCCTCCTTGGGTAAGGAAGAACTTTCTGGTAGAAGATTACTTTATCATATGTGTATATTTAGTGGCCTGTAGCACTGTTTTTCCAGTGAAGCTAAATAATCCAGCGGTGTGTGTTAAATGGAGGTTGTTTGTTTGCTTCTTAAGAGAAGAAATCCCTTCTCCCCAGCCCTGCTGTGTTGGTATGAAATGATGCTCTGCTTATCCACAGAATTCCCTGCCACACGCTGCACTGGACAAGATGTTTAAATTCAAAGCCTGTGTCTTTTGTGGACAGTTTTCCCAGTGAAGCCAGGAATGCAATGGATTTGATTTAAGTAGAAAGTGATACTGTGTTTTCTTCAGAAGCTCTGAGCTGTGACTGTGGCTAAGGACAGTGGACCAGGCTGATGCTGAGACCCTGAAACAAACCCTGTGGCAGAGGCTGCTTGGTGCTGCAGCAGAACACCCAAAAGCTGTGCTCTGGGTCTGACTGTGGGTGTGATGGGCAAAACTCACTTGCTGCCTTTAAAAAACCCAGAAATTGGTGGTCTTTGTAAAACTCTTGGCAAAGCATGGTAGAAGAACTGAGTATTATTATAATGTTCCTTAAGCTGTTGGGTGAAGACACCTGGTCTCAAGGTCATGCAGATGTTCCTGGAACATGTTTGTATGAGCAGACAAGTGCAGAGTTTGTGTTATTGACATTAATGCAGGGAAAAAAGTGAGGACAAGAATAAAACACTGTGGAATCCAATAACTCAACACGAGAAAGGGCTGAATTCAATTTTAACACTGCCAGAGGCAGAGGGTTTATTTTACAAGTCTCATGACATAAAATGGAGAGAGCACACTCATGTTCTGTGCTGTGTCAGTGAGCCCACTAAGATGTTGAGCTCACTTGCAATTTTGATCTTACTCCCTTCTCTAAAAACACTGGAATTGGTAAAGATGATGCCTGCTAAAATGATTGGTAAAGTCACAAATAAGTAAGATAACACTTGCTGCAGGCTGATGCCTTCCTGCATCACTTCTTGGTGCAGAGAATCTTGGTTTTGTGTGTTATGGAAGCTCATCATGACTAAGCCTTGACAAGCAACTACACAGAGATGTCCTTAAAGGTCCTGGGTTTGTTCTGTCCTAGAGTAAACTGCTGAATTACCACGGAAATTTCGCTAAGCACTTTGTTAAACTATACTGGTACTTCTAGTAACTTTTGTACCTGTCAGTGTCATGGAGCAACTGCTTTTTGATGCTCCCTGAAAGTAAATTTTCTCACTTTTTATTTCTGTGTGTTTAACAGATGACATTCTGCCAATATTTGCATATGGCCGCAGTGTGGGCAAGTCAGTTACTGGAGGCTTTGTCTACAGGGGATGTGAATCACCCAACTTGAATGGCCTTTATATTTTTGGTGATTTCATGAACGGGTGAGACTGATTGTTTCCTCTGCAGCTCCTATTCTGTACCCACATTTGCCTTGTCTGGGCAAATAAGTGCATTGGAGCATCCCAAAACCTTTTGGGCTGGAGTAAATGAGAATCTTGAATATAGACTAAGTTCTGTGTTTGACTATTACAACAACACTTTTGTTGCAATCTAAATTTCCTCCATTTCAGATTCCTTAGGATAACTTTGCTTTTGTTCAGGTCTGTTTCTCCAAAAGCCAGCCAACGGTCACAGTCTTCACTGACTGCTTTTTTTGGTTTCCATAATGCCTGATTTTGACAAGAACTAACTTTGACGACGGAGATATAAAACACAGGGTTTTATTTTTCATCTAGTCGACTTATGGCTTTACAGGAAGATGAGAAGACAAGTAAGTGGAAGAAGCAGGATATCTGCATTGGCAGCACAACAGCTTGTGCTTTCCCTGGAATGATCAGCTCCTACAGCAAATTCATCATCTCATTTGCTGAGGATGAAGCAGGTAGGTATGGTGCTGGCCTCACATTCATTGGAAACTGTACTGTCAGTTCTCTACTGTAGAGAAAATGTGGAAAATTATGTGGCTCCTGAGGTGTGCCTGGAGAGCAGGCAGTGCAGAGAGGTTTGTGGCTGGCTCAGCACGGCAGGTAGGGCTGGTCTGTGGCTCAGGAAGGTCTCCTGCCCTGTGAGGCTGTTGCAGCCCAGCTTCATGGAGAGCTCAGGAGACAAAACTTCATGTGAAACACTCCTTTTGTTGTTGGTTTTTTGTGCTATTTCATTAATCAAAGGACCATATCAATGCAGTTCAGTTTTTCATTGCACCACCTCATCCTCACTTGAGTTCTTCGAGCTTCCGTGAATTTCTCCTGCTTCCTTTGTATAAATTCCTCAGTCTTATTCACAACAACAGCCACCTCACCCTGTGGATTATAGACCAGGGCTTTATTTGGGGATCAGGAAAGCCACTCCGTTCAAAATTTAGTGTAGAGACCTCAGCACATGGAACACTACTCAGGTCACAAGGACCATACCTCTCACCAAGGTGGAAGTACCAATGCACACTTTGTTCACTTTTCTACAGCCTCCTGACAGAGCTATGTAATACAAAAAGCAGCTGCAAGGTTTTGGAGAACACAGGTGTGCTTTAGCCCTTCACCATTCGGCAGAAAAGATATTTGCTTGCCATGAAAAGATCCTAGATCGTCTGTCTAACGTATTCTGTCAGAGCTGCATGGAGATGCAAGCTTTGTTGTGAAATGTGTACAGTTTTTATCTGTTCTAACAACATGGGGAGTGAGTGGATGTAAAATATCTCTTATCCTGGTGGTCTTTTTAGAAACCATCATGGTGTTATGTAGTTTGAAAGACAACAACAGCTTTGCCTCTTGCAAGATACTCTAATTTCTCTTTTCCCTGGATGTTGTTCTCGTGGGTGGTGAAGGGAAGGCACAAGGAGCAGTTGTCTTCCACAGCTACCAGACAGCAATAAGAACCTTCAGTCTCCCACAGATTAGCCAATGTAGCTCCTGCTGAATTTTTTTTCCTTTTTGGTATGACTATGAGATGGCAAATATATTTTTTGTGTGGTCTTCCCCTCTATTTGTAGCTTCTGGCTGCTTCTTTGGTACAAACAAGTTTTAAAAAAATATGTATTTATACAGAGGAAAGTAACCTTTTGGAGAGCCACAGAGGTGAGGTAATGAATGTGCTGCTCAGGCTCTCTGCCTGAATGAGAGCTGCTGGCTGTGTGTGGAACCCTGCTGCAGCCAGGAGGTCACCTGGTGTCTCTGGGAGCCCCCCTGCACAGGCCAGGATGAGAACAGAGCCATTTCTTGGACATAAGGCATGGCTGAGGGGGTAACTGAAGGGGTTTTCTTTTCTGACCACATGAATTACTGAAAAGCCAGAAAAGAGGGAAATGGAGAACTGGGATCCAGCTTGGGCACTTGAATCTAAGACCAGTTTTCTTTTTTCACTTCCACTTAGGTGAGCTGTATTTTATGTCCACTTCTTATCCCAGTGCCTATGCACCACTTGGATCACTCTACAAGCTCATTGATCCTGCAAGGTTTGTAATTAAAGATGGATTTCCATGCCAAATTCTTCTATAATTATCATACACTCTCCAGCTATCACAGCAAAAGAATGATAAGTACTACTGATAAACAATATCACTGACATCTGCATCCAGTCCTTGGGTTTTGTTCACCCACTGTACATCAGGTGCAACTTTAATCAGTTTGAGTGAATTTATTCCTCACTCATCATATCTGTGCACACAGAAACAGGAAATAGAGTTCAAATTCCTTGAAGATTTGGGAGAGTTAACTCCTTGGTTGCATATCTGAATTACAGGAAAGCAATGTTTTCAAAATGACAGTCCATATCCTTCAGGGTCATTGCATAAAATATCTATGATGCATTTTATTACAAATAAAAAAATGAATGGCACTCCACAGTTTAGTTTTCTTCACGAAGATGAGAGAAACCTGGTGGTTCACGCAGTGTTCAGATAATGACTGGAGCCTAAACATGAGTTTTTCCAAGAAAATGTTTTTCTCCACTAAGCAATTATCCCTGCTAAAGTCTGTTTTTACAACAGTAAGCACACTTATGTAACTTTTTGGCCTCCCAAGATTTCAGATTTTGCTAAAAAACATTAAATGAGTTTCAAATCACTCTGTAAAGTAGATACAGTACAAATGTGTCTGCGCTGTTGCAGAGACTAGCAAAATGAAGGAAACAAGTTATATTTTCTTGAGAAGTTAAATCCAAAGCTAGGTAGTTAACTCAAGCTGTGTACCAAGGTGATGGGAATAGAACTTGAATCTTTTACTGTTTGAGGAGATTTCTGCCTTTAACAGCTTATGATCTGCCAGGAAGTGCATTAACTGTGGCTGCCCAAAATGTAATATTTTCTACTAAATATATATATATATATATATATATTTGTGAGCTTGCATAAACATCAAGAGCTTGAGCAGAGTCTGTTTATCAAAAAAAAGATCTCTGTTGTCTCTATGCCACTGCTTCATGTGCCATGAAGACTCTGTGCTTTTGAAGCTTTGTGCCCATCACTTCTAGAGCAGGACCAGGCACTCATTCCCTTGGTTCTTAGGAACATTTTCCTGCATTTCCCGGTTCCCCTTGTTTGCCTTAGCCCGGATGGGGCTGTGTCAGCTCTGCCCTGATGTGTTTGCACTTTGCAGGCGTGCCCAGGGTGTGCAGAGCTTCTCTGGAGCCTGAGCAGGCACTGGAGAATAGTCTTGACACCACCAGCTCCTGGGATGATTCTGGTCTCCTCATGAACCTTTCTCCTTTGCATTTTACTGCTGTTTAAAGACTTTTCCTTTTCTGTCTCTCTGGCATAGCTGGCTTCTCTGCTGGGTGCAGTCTCAGGCAGTGAATCCAGCATTCCCTGCCCGCACGGCGGGGAGTGCGCTGGCACGGACAGCAAGCCACACACAGTCCTGCTTCCAAAACACTGCCAGGGCCACTGTCATGTGTCTGATGGCAACTCAAACTTCCCGAGGACACTGCCAGGAAAGCTGATGGCAGCAGTGCCGTTTGTCCCCACTTCAGCTTGCATCTCTAGCAGTACTCTTGGAAACAGCAGGGTGGCACCAAACTCCTTCTGTCTTGAGCGGAGAGAAACGAGCTAGCAAGTAATTAAAAAATTAGAGAGGCGAGAGATGGGGGGGGCAAGCGGGGGGGAGGGGGGGTGGAACCCCCACAACAACCCACCAAAAACTCCCCACAAGCAACGCCAACAACCCTGCTTTAGTATTTTTTTTTTCTTTTTTTTTTAAAAGCACTTGGCTCTTGCCACTGTCTGGAGGAGAATGCCAATCACAAGAAAATGTGATTGCTTAGGTCATGCTTTGCTTTGCTCGGTGCTGTCAAGCATGCCGAATGGGAAGAACCTGTTCTTATTTGTCCTACAGCAGTTGCCTGGGTGGGTAACAGAAAACACAGGTGTGTTGTGCTTCTTTGTACCACTCTTCCTGTTACTTAACATGCAACATCTTTACCTCAGGGAAAATGTGTTTGGTTTTTTTTGTTTTGTTGTTGTTTTGGTGCTTTTGTAATGTGGGAAGTTGTCAGAGAACAGCAGGAGAGGAACACAGACACTTTCTTTGCAGTTGTTGCTCCCTCCCTCTTTGCCTGTTCCTTTCCTTTCTCACCCCTCTTGCTGCAGCACTCTGTTGTATCCAAAGAAAATCCCAATGAAGGTCACATTCACCAGCTGCTGTTGGGACAGGGATTTTAAAGCTTTCCAGGCCTGTGTCAGGCTTTTGAATTCCACCTGTGCTGCCCTCCAGCTGCCTAAAGTGCTTTCACGCCTCTTCCACCAGTGGCAAATGACAACAGGGGATTGGTGTGTGCCTATGGAATAAACAAACTTCCCTAACAATCTCTCAGATGTCTACATCTGGCTTTTTGTTTTCCAAGGAGAGCTCCACCAGGGAAGTGCAAGTACAAGCCTGTTCCAGTGAAAACAAAGAGCAAGCGGATACCATTTGTTCCACGTGCAAGTAAGTTGTCAGGCTTTGATTTTAATGAGAAGAAAAAAATATATACATAAACTTACAGGCACGTGGTTGAAATCTTTAGCAGTCTTACATACTAAAGCACTGAGCAGGAGCAATCCTGAAGTTTGGTTGTCACATTTAATGTGTGCTTCTGCCATCTGCTCGATGCCATGAGTTTTCTTTATCCCGGCCTCTGATTTTTTTTTCATAAGTTTTGCTAAGTAGTAGTGTAAATGGGCATCACAAGGGAACTGATGACTTTGATTCAGGCATTGGATGAGATCTGGGAAATTCTGAGCTCCTGTTCCTGGCTCTGAGACAAATTCCTTGAATCAAATAATCCATTCTCTGTATATCTGGGTGGAGTCAATCTTCTTTTTTCCTAAGTGCATCCTGTCCTAAAGTCCCATGCAGCTAGGGCAGGAGTTATATCTTGAGTAGAGACAGTTGATATTATCTTGTCTGGGATTTCCAGATATTAGTGTATTATGAACAATTCATATTGTTAAGTCTGCCAAAGAAGTGTGTAAGGTTTAATCATATTCTGTCTGGAAGTAATTTTCCTAAAACCTACATTCTTAATTTCTAAAATTAATAATTCTATTTCCAAGAAAACCAAGGGTCTTTTGATGGAAGAAGAGAGGTTTATAGTGTGCATTTCTTTTTTCATAATTTCAGCTATTTTTCTTGACTGTAGCTCTAACAAGGGTTTCTATCAGTCATATCTCTGAATTAGCCTTTTGCCTCAAAGCAGGAATGCTGAACCATGTTAATTACTTTCCTCAGAGACTGTCCTTGAGCTGCTAAATGAACCTTCAACAACCAAGCCTCCAAAAAAATCTACTCTCACTGCAGCCACCCCTAGAGTTTCTTCTAAGAAAGCAAAAAAGACCCCCTCCACCAAAATAAAAGCATCAACAGTGAAGACAGCTCCATCTAAAGGGAGACAGAGAGTCAAAGCTGAGGCCAAACCTCACAAGGGAAAGAAGGTTGCACACAACTCCAGAACTGCACCAGCACCACCTTTGCCAAGAAAGAAGAGCTCCCACCTAGGCAGAACCAAGGAGGTTCTTCCAAAGAAAGGAGCACAAGTTAAGGGAAAACTGGAGAAGAGGAGGAAGAAGCAGCTGTTGAAGCTCAGTGATGTCCCAGAAAAAGCAAGTCATGTATAAGACAGTGAAACTATTGAATAGTGACCAAATAAAAGAGAATTTGGCCTACTTGTTATGGAGTGCTCCCAGGTGTGTGTACCCTCATTAATGGCAGTGTTAGCAGTCTCTACATATGTTCCATTAAACATATTAAACCTTAACAGCCCCAGCTTCCAAATCCTGCTGTGATGTCCTTTTCTGACATAAGTGGTTATGAGAGCCTGTGCTGGATATTCACCGGTAAGATTTGGCTGTGTATGACTATCTAATAAATCCAAGTGCCTCTAAATTTTAGGACTTTATTCTTCTGTTGAAGACTATGGAATAGACGTGTCAATTACCTCACCTTTCTTTTTTTTTTCTTTTTTTTTCCTTTAGCTGAAATGCAGTGAAAAGTGTATTTCAAGAGTAGCTGTCTTTCAGACAATAAAATTAGATTTTTTTTTTTAAAGGAGGGCCACTAAGATGCTCAGAGGGCTGAAGTGCATCGCCTGTGAGAGAATTGGGGTTGTTCAGCCTGGAAAAGAGAAGGCTCCAAAGAAACCTTATAGCAGCCTTCTAGTTCCTGAAGGAGGCCCAGGCCCACAAGAAAACTGGAGATGGACTTTTTACAAGGGCAGGTAGTGACAGGACAAGGGGGAATGGCTTCAAACTGACAGAGGGGAGGTTTAGATCAAATATTAGGAAGAAATTCTTGACTGTCAGGGTGGTGAGGCATTTGAACGGGTTGCCCAGAGAAGCTGTGGATGCCCCATCCTTGGAAGTGTTCAAAGCCAGGTTGGATGGGGCTCTCAGCAACCTCGCCTAGTGGACGGTGTCTCTGCCCACGGCACAGGGTTGGAATGTGATTACCTTTAAAGTCTCTTCCAGCCCAAGTCATTCTATGAGTATTTTTTCAAGGTATGGATCACCCGCAGCTTCCATTGGGGTCCAGCACGGGCTGGAAATGTCCAGCAAATCTGAAACACCAACACAATCAAAGCACCGGAAGCCAAGAACCGCCCCCAAACCCTCAGGTTACAGCTGAGCCATGGGCTGGAACCATCCTGTGGCTCCAGATCCCCCGCGGTGGAAGCGGCGCCGTAACAATCCCGGTGTTCTGACGCAGGGAAATGATTTATTTGGGAAGCGGAGCCGGGACCGCACTTCCGCGAGCCCATGAGGTCAGTTTGCAGGTTCAGCGCTGCGTTTGTCTCCCACCGCCGCCCTCTGGAGGCGCCGTGCCGGGATGCAAAACGCAGCGACCCCCGCCGCCCGCTCTCCCGGGAGCCCCCGGCTTGGTCGGGAGAGAAACAATAAAGGAAAAAGCAGGAAAAACTCAGTAGGCCCCAGCGAGGATCGAACTCGCGACCCCTGGTTTACAAGACCAGTGCTCTAACCACTGAGCTATGGAGCCACCTATCAGTTCCAGCCCTGCCGACGGGTTCTGTCCCTGTGCGGGGCCGTCTCCCCGGCGCGTTCCGCCGGTGCCGCGGGGTCCCTGCGCTCCGCCTGGGCCTCAGCGCCCGGAGGGGGCCCGCAGCAGCCGCTCGGAGCCGTGCTGCACCTGCCGCGCTCCCGGGGCTCAGCCGGGCCTCGGCAGGCCCTCCAAGGGAAAAGCTGCCCGTGCCGGGGGCGGGAATCCAGCTCCCGGCCCACCCCTGCGGCGTTGGCTGCGGGAGGCGAGGGGCCCTTCCCGTCTCCACCTGTCGCGGATGGAGGGTGGGAGTGCCCTGGAGAGGGGAGTTTCGGTGGCACAGGGGAGCATTGCTCTCAGGAGTGGTTCCTGGTTCTCACAGGCACCCCCCACGCTGGGAGGGAGGGAGCAGTCGCTGCCTGAGGGAAGGTTTTTTTGGGAGGTAAGGCTGCACAACACCTGGTTTTGTGCAGAGTGGGAAGACAGTCACTTTAAGCAGATGATAGTCAGCTCAGTGTTGTAATTCTCCTCAGCTTTTGTGAAATCACTGTTGCACAAAAGCTGGTTTAACTCTCGCAGATAAACCACGCCTCTCGCTTGCCTGGGGTATGAACCCCACAGCAAGGCGGGCAGTGTGGAGCCTTCATCTCTTGATTTTTACTGAGCCAGGAAGTTTGAATCCATTCGAGGGTTTTCTCCTTTCCTTTGCATGAAAGAAGCAGTCTGTCACACGCTCCGTGAAAGCTTAGGTGAAGGTGAGAAGGCGAGCTGTGCAGAGGAAGTGGAGAGACACCGCCGTGGAGTAATAAATCCGAGCCGTTCTGCTGTACACCAGAGTCATGTTCTAGAAAAACAGACATGATTTGCTGGGTGCAAGCCTCAATCTCCGTGTGACCAAAAGTAAAGCTCCTTGAAATGAGAACAGACAGAAAAAAGCTGCATTAAGGAGCTAAAGACCTTTCATCCATCCCACACTCCACAAATCATAAACTAGGTCAATTTCCTCTTTTTTTTTTTTTTTTTTTTTTTTTTTTTTTTTTTTTTTCTCCTTTAGTTTTATTTCACCTTCTCTTTAAATGGATATGATCTCTGTGGACAAACAAGATCAGTTCTGGTGAACTCTGTCTTGTCGTTTATGTAAGACAGTAAAATTACTTTGAAATATCTGCTTTTGACCTCTAATGTGGCAGCTGATAAATTCATGAAGTTTCACATTTCTTTGGATGCTTTTTTCCCCTTTCCTTTGAAGATAGTGACTCTTTAGAGCAACTACAGCTCTTCCAAAGAGGACTAAAATGTCTGAAGTGAGTGTTCTGCTAATGCCTCAGGGAACTGAAGTGTAAGCAGAGCTTGTTTTATAACCTTCAAGTAGGCAGGAGCAGAGCTGTCTTACAGCTTTCATGCTATAAGACAAACCTCCCTTCATCAGTCTTAACACAGCTGAGCAGCAGAACTGAGGGCAGAACAGTGCTGAAATAAGTTTTCTGTGATAACATGGCTACCTGCCACTGTTGGGCTTTTAAACTTAGGTGCAAATCTGTAACTGTTGTGATTGCCCTGCTTCCAGATGCCTTTTGCTGCCCGCTGAGAGCTCCCTGCAAGGTGGGCTGCACTTCAAGGTCTGCATCGCAGAGTGTTTCTTAGTCAGGCAGCCTGGGTGGGATTCAGCAGGTGTGATGGTACCACGCTATCAGCAAAGCCCCTTGACTTCTCTTTGTAATGGAAATGAGGAAATGAGACACTTCTGGGGTGTAATTCATCTCACCTGAAGGTGAACCTCTACAAAAAGTTACCCTAGTCATGGTCTAGAGGTGCCTGCTCCTCAGCTGGCTGTGAAGGGAGTCGATACAGCCTTCACAGCAGCTTCCCCAGCCGCTCTTGTAAGTGGTAATTTAGTGGAAATACCACAGCAGGTTATTTCTTCCGTTTTTTTTTTTAATCTTGTTGTAGCTCATGTATTGTATCCAACGTTTCAGAGACAAGTGGATCTTTATATTCCTGTGGAATATGAAGAGCAATGATTTTTCAGAGAATTGATTGGGTCAGAACTGCAGAACAACATCTAAAAAAGGCTCTATGATTCTTTCTGCAGCTAGACCCACACAGATGTGAAAATTAAGCACTTAGACAATAAAATGCCTGTCTAGTCTGCTGTGCAATGGCTGCTAAAAGCCACTAGGTGGAACCTAAGGACTGCATCAAAAGATTAAGAAAATACTTCTAACAGACTTCAAATGCTGAAAGGAGTGAATTTTTACCACGCAGGTTTTAAAGAAAGATCTGTAGGACGACTGACCTTTAAAGGTGTGCCAGGCATCTAAAGATGCACGTTTGTGTACGCTCTCCAAAGTTTCTTCGCTAGGCCAAGACCGAGCATCAAGCTAGAACACAGGGTGGCTCGGGTAAGAACAGGTGTAGTCTTGCTCAGTCTGGACCAAGGCTGTTATTAAACCCGATTTATTTACTCCTGATTTGCTCCCTGACTGTCTCTAGCAGCCCCACTGGACAAGTCAGTGTTTAACCCTTTACACCAGCAGTGTAAAGCTGGTGTCAGCCCACAGATGTCACCCGTGCTACTGTGATTTTTTGTCCGTCTCGTTAAGCACGGTGAGCTAATCCCAAGCACATTCCACGATCTTGCTGCCACATCTTGCATTCAGGAGAAACCGAAGGAATGACTCTTCAGACAGCTGGTCCATGGAAATTCATGGGAATCCCTGGAAATTCTCTTACACTACTGTATTCTCTTTTCCAAACTTCTTTGCCTGGCTTGCCACCCGGTTCCTGGCTGGGTTTAGTTTCACTGGTGTTTCACAGGGTTTGGTTCTTTGTTGCACAAAGCAGCTTTTGGGCTGCAATAGTATGAAATGAATAGCAGCCCATGTTTCCTCTGCAGACACTGTGTGTCTCCTAACAGGTTGTCAGGCTTGCCCACCTTCGTCCTCCACACATCTGGCTCTCTGTGTCCTGAGGGAAGCTTGGTGCACCTGGGGTTATCTCACTGGAGGTATAGATCAGCTAAACTGGCACTTGTTAACCTCTGGGAGAAAGGAATTGCAGCACAGCTTCAGTCTTCTTGTGAAATGGGACGTTCTGTGGGTTTTAATTTTTTGACAGGTTCAGCACTGTTGGTTTTCTTTCTTAAAGAAACTGTAGTAACCTGAAGGTGTCTGAGTTTAATTCATTTTAGTTGGCAAGTGCTGATGGATTACTTTGTTTTGTGCAAATGCAAGGGGTTTTTTGAGTAAAAAGTTGTCAAAATCAGGGGAACACTTCTTGCTGATTTTGGGTGGCTTTTGGAGGCAGTCCTCGGGGTATTTTAGGCATGTAATGATCTCAACATTTGGTTGAGGCCTGCCTTATCTTCTAAATGTTAAGCTTTAAGTCCTGTTTGATTGAGATGTGCCTCGGGAAATGTCCAGTGGTTTTGCAGTTTTGACCCAGTCAATCCTTGTGAAAATCATTGTTTTTCACATTCCACAGGAACGATCCACTTTTGTTTGAAACACTGGATACAAAACATGAGCTAGAACGAGATAAAAAAATCAGAAGAAATAACTTGCTGTGATATTTCCACTAACAATTACCATGTATAACAGAGGCTGGGGAAGTAGCTGTGAAGGCTCTTTCCAGGTTTTAGCTTGTGCACTGCTTGCACTCCTGCTCCAAAGGAGCATGAGAGATCCTGGTGTGTGCACCCTTCCTCTTCCCTGAAACTCTGCTTTCCATGGGAAGGAAGTTCAAACATGCAACAGATCCGGTGCCATTTCAAAATTAGTTTGGTAGTCTCAAGACTCTTATTTTGGAAAAACATCCATTATCACAGGGAAAAAAGATCTTGCCTTTTTAACAGCATTTTTGTGCAGCTTTGGAGAGAGGAAGGGATTGATGTTTCTGTGGAAATTCAGCTCTTTTTGTTCCTCAGAAAGGTGACAGAGCACACAAGAGAAATGTAAAGACCATCAGAGTCTACACATCTCTATTTGCTCGTAGCTCTGTTCATATAATGGGTGTCCATTTGTGGGGTTCATGTTGTGGTGTCCATTGCTCATATTGGAGCATCAGTATTTTCTGTGGAGAAGCATCACTATTCCCAAGTCTGATTCCAGAGTAACAGTTCTGTCTGTGCCTCACTGTGCTCTCCTGTTCTGTTTTTTCTTAATGCCAGGGGACCAAGCAGAAGAGATGTCTTCAAATGCTTTAGCATTTGATCTTCCTGAAACTAGAAAGGATTAATTGAATTTTCTTTGCCTCAGGGTTATTTCTCTGATCCAGACCAGACTTGAAGCTATTTATTACAATAACTTCACACACCATATCCAGTGGGACTTAGCTGCCACACTGCACCCAGTGATGGAGGTGACAAAGCCATCTATTACAGGCCAAAGGGTCTGTGAAGTTTGATAGGAAGCAGATTTTCATCAAATCAAACAAAAAAGTATAAATAATTCAGCAAAGTAGTGAAAAAGCAAAGTATATTTTATTCTAGTTTTAGAAAAAGAAAATTCCTGTATTTAAAACAGAAAGATGCATAGGTTTTGGATTTAGAGGGGAAGAAAAAAGTCAGCAGGAAATAGCTGACCCAGAGCTGTGCATGTGCTGGTCAGTCTGTCACTAAACATGTGTGTTTATGTCTGAATATTACATGTATGTACAGATGTAAACATGTTTGTGCTGTTGGGCAGAGCGTAGAACAGTGTTCTCCGTCTCTGGAGATGGCAACCTGAAGGTCTCTGCTCAGTTGTTGGTTTCCAAAAAGTGCAGGAATGTAAGGACCATCTCTGAGGCTGTAAATCCTCTCAGATTTGTCTAAAGTCACTTAGCAGATTTGAAGGTTGCTTGGGAGAGGGGGTGGCAACAAGTGTGGTTAAATGAACCCTCTTTCCGAAGAAAACCAGGCTAAAAATGTACTGATCACATTTCCCAAGAAAGATGTTAAAAGTTTTTGGAAAACAGATGATTCAGGAACGTGTGAGGCAGAGGAACCAGGAGATCCAGTATCCCCATCCTTACTCCAGTATGGATTCCGCTACTTAACTCTGTGCCCTCCCTCACAGCCTCCCAAAAGGATGGTAACATGTTTGTCGGTAGCATAAATGCAAAGTCTAATTATCATCAGTGTAAAAACAGACTCGGGATATTTCAAGTGGAAATATCAAGTGGGCTGTAATGGAATAAAAATGTAGCAACAGGATGGCTCAAAATAATCATCAGGAGCCTTGTTTTAAATAAAACTTTTTGGGATGGTTTCTCCCACGGAGCCGTAAAGCTGTAGGTGCTGAGTTTTTCTGCAGCTCAGTGGGCAGTAGGGAAATGGGAATGTGTCCCAGCATGGTCAGCCCTGCTGTGGATGGGAAGCTGCTGTCTCAGCCATGGCCTGTTTGGATGTTTGGCTCCGCTGGCGATGCAGCCACCCGAGCAAGACACAAGTGTGTGGGTCTGCTCTGGGTTTCAGTTCCTGGGAAAGGCAAAAGAAAAGACCTGTCACAACTATTAGGCACCTTCCTCAAGTGCTTACATTCTCTTTCCTGTGAAACACATCCGAGTCCCAGAGGCAGACAGTCCCTATGCTAATCGAGGAACAAAATGGGTTTTGTTCCGAAGCTCTCTTAAGGCCAGTGGAGGAAAGATGTGTGTATAATAAACATTACATAAACTCTGGGAAGCCAACTGTTGCTTAAGTGCTGGATGTGATAACTGGAGCTAGGTGATTTGTGACTCCTGCAAAAAGCAAATGAGCTGAAAATGTGGTTTTCTTCCCAGCTCTGTTCCTGATTTTGCCATATGTTTGCTGCTAGAGACAGCAGTTTGTATGTTAGTGTCGCACAAGTGTCTGTGTGTTATGCTCCTGTGCACTTAGTTCAGAATATCCTGCCCCATTTCCTCAAGTGCCTGGGAAGAGCTGTGCCATGATCTCCAGGCATTCAGAGAGCTGCCCTCACCACCCTGGGATGGGCAGCCGGAGAAATGACTGAGACCAGGTGTTTAATCCCCCTGGTAGGGTTGGTGGCCCCTGGACACCAAATGGGAATGGGAATTTACAGCTCCCCTTCTCTGTTTTTAGGGCTAAGCTGGATGGACTTGCAGGCCCTGTCTCCATACAGGCCTGTCGGTGGTTCTGTGGATGAGATTTGTTGCTCAGCAGCTCTGCTTTGCTCTCCCAGGAGAATACATTCATCTTCCTGCTTACTGGGCTGGACCAACATGTTGCTACAGAACAAACTGAATAGAAAAATGTGATTCTGCTCCCAAGCCTTATCCTAGGAATTGGTAGAAGCCCCTCCTCCCAAAGTTGCTGCTGCGAAGCTTTTCTGAACCACATTTTGGAAAGGTTTTGGAGGCCAGCTTTTGAGTGATCAGCTCCTCTTTGACACTATTTCCAGCAGCCTCCTGTTGAGCATGGAAAATCTCACCTCCTTGAGTTTTAGGGAGCGTTACTGTTTCAGAGTAAGCTTTGACTGACAAAGTATTGTCAGGTTTTCGAAATGGTAACTGAGTGTTTCCAAGTCCCTTCTTTGCTTCTGAAGGACCAAACCGTCTGCAGACCTTTGAATATCCTTTCTTCTGAGTAACCTTGGACTCACAGTTCAGGGCTTTATGATTGGGTTTGTGTCTCTTGTGCCGTTTTTCCTGGTTTTGATTGGTTTGGAAATCCTGAGGGCACAGTCTTCCTGAGGGTACTGTCTGTTTTCTTTGGCTTTCCCAAATGTAACACATCATGCAGCGCTGAAAATGAACGGGGAGGGAATGAATAAAAATGTTTTGAATCTTGAGGATTTAGATTAAGCTTTGTGTAAAGCTGTTGGTTTGAGGTTTGCCTCTGTTAAATTAGCTCACTATATAGTAGGGCACTTCTATCTATCACTGATGTCCCAGCTAGCCAGTGCACACTCAGGCAGGTGATACCACATCCTTCAGACACTGGCATCCAGTCTGCTTTCTAATGGCTTTGACAGATCCCCTCAAGCAGATTTGTCAAGCTGACTCCATGATCTAATGTGTCCAAAAGCGTTAAATGCACCACTGGGAATCTCAGAGTGATTAGATCACATCTGCATGGGGGGATAAATTGTTCTTGAGTGTAATTCACAAATCGGGACGTTGGACTGCTGTAATCAAACTTCAAGGGAGCCTCTCCACAGGGCATCAATATCAGCAGCTGCTCTTCATACATGACAGGTCTCTTTCAAACCTTATACATGCCTCATAATCCTTCTCCTAACTAAAATTTAATTGAAGGATGCCTCAACCTGCCATAGGGTAAAGAAGGGAACTTAAGCATCTTCATTCACTTAGGTAACTGATCCATTCATGCTTCTAGTGTTAGGCTTGTCCTGATCTACTTTGCTATTATGTGAGTGTCCTACCTACAGAGTACCCAGCAGTGATCTCTCTACTGGTGCAACCCTATGCAAAAACTTACTGAAAATTGCACTTACCTTTTGTTTAATTGTGGCTGTTCTTTTGGTGGAAGCAATTCCAGCAGTGGGATAAATCAGGCCAGTGGTGGATTGTTGCTTTTCTGTAAAAAAACACCCAAAATTAATTAACTTTGCATTTAGTTTTACAGTTAAAGCAGAGTTGCTTCAAGGTTGAAGCCACTAGTGCCCATTAATATACTCCAGGAGATTATGACTGGGAATTTTCTCTTTCAGACAGTTTTGGAAAATAGGAATGTTCACATCTTCAAGTAAACAAAAAGTGATCCATTCCTATTTATGGTAAATGAATAAGTGCATATGAAGGATAAACACTAAAAAAAGATGTGTTTTTCAAGACTGACTCAGCTATTGTAGTTTTATAGAACAAGTGAATGAAACTTGTTTGGATTCTTCCCAGAATAAGTACACACACTTTTAAAGTCCTCTGGAGAACAGAAAAAGAAGCAGTAATGCAGAAGCACTGGTTTAATCTCCAGTCCACCAGGTACTTTTGCACTAGTGTGGAGTGCATGTGGTCAGTCTTAAACTATTCTCATTCCTCACATACATGTTTAACATTTGGAGTCCTTGAACATGTCTATGAAGCAAGAGTTGAGAGACTCACATTATATTTAGTGCACAAAGTTGAGAAGGAAACTCAAAGAAGTATGGGTTTGCTAGTACCCAACCCCTTAGACATATCCTTGGGCTGAGAGTTCTCTGTAAAAAAAACCTTCTTGGTATATATTGTGGGATGTCTGGAAAATAGATAGTAATAAATACATCATTTTATGTGGAAGATGGATAATTCAGTGCCTGAGAATGTGAACTGGAGAATAAATCAATGCAAAGAGACTTTCTGTTCTTTGGTGTTCATTTCTCCTTTTTCTTTCCCCAGTGAATGTTCCTCAGCAGTCCCAGCAAAGGGATGTTTTTACAAATGTCTTGCTGAAATACTCAGATCTTGCTGTGTTCCCTCATGAGAATTGAGACTTGCAGACTAGAGGGTGCATCATCACAGCTCATGTTTAAAGCATCAAGTAGCAAGTCAAGGTAGTTTCAAGACTAAGTTGTTGTTTGTAGTAGAACCAGTGGTCACTTCTAAATCACTCTGACATGCTTAGTGAGAAGTAAAGCACAGTGCTGTCTCCTCTGAACTCCAGAATTTACTGTGATAATTGTACAACATGAATCTCAGTTTAAGCTAATCTCCAGTTGCCTCTTCCATTCTCATTTTATGCTTGCTTGCCCTGCAGTGACCCCCTAGTTTATAGACTGCTAGATCTATAAATCTTTGTCACAAAGGGTCACTGGACTGAGGAGAAAAGAGAAAAAACTGTGAACTAAAAGAAGTCTAATATGCTTTCTCCACTAGATACTGTGCCAGAGGTAGGTTTGCTTGTTCCAGCCTGATTTAGGTAGTGCAGATGTCACTGCTAAATGCATAAACTAAATACAGTCTAGTAGGGGTTTGTAATTAATTTGTTTACAGAACCACTTACAGGAACAATTTGGTTCAGCTAGAGTTGATCAATCAAACTTCAGCTGAAGAAAACCCAGAGACATCCTTTCTTTCCACCTGACCTGCTGGGAGACAGATTAGAAAATATTGATAACACCAGCAGCTATTGGTGCTGCCATGTGTGTTTAATGTCCTTCGTGCATGTTTGCGTGAAACAGGGAGAGCCTGCTTTTTCCAGCATAGTTGTAATGCTGCTTCTTTTACAAATGCACCTTTACCAAGAGATAAAAAGACCAAGAGCCTAATAAAATTGAAGATTATGTAGATGAAAATGTCAAAGCCCTTGGGCCCTGACCACAACATTGTTTAGATGAATTGGCAGAGCCTGAAAACCTTTATCTCATACTTCTGACTTAGAGTTATTCCCTTAAATGCCTTCTCCGAGCTCATTTTCCCGATTCCCACCCTCTAGTGGTGCAGCTGAAGGAAGCTCAAAGCTTGTGTTCTCTTGGAAGTGTTGCTTGGTAAAGGAGCAGGAGTGAGACTGACACTCACCCTGTGGATCAGTGTGCTGTGGCCCAGCCAGGCTGGAATGACGTGGAGATGTTGTTTCTGGTGCGTGGTACACAAATACAGCCTCAGAGGTGGGAGCAGTGATTTCAAGAGTGTATGTCCCATATCCACCTCTTCAGTTTTGCTTGTGCTGATGGGCACTGCCAGGTGCAAGGAGTCCTGGATTCATGGCATCCGTCCTCACAATTGGAAGGCAACAACATGTAGTCCTTGAGGAAGCTTCTTCCGTAAGTGCTCCTGGTGCTTGGATGTAGCTGTCAGACTTTGGATGATCACCTGGTGTGACAGTGGCTGCCTTGCAGGTCCCTGTGGGTGTATTCTACATTCTGGGTGCCCATGACAGGCACAGGTGAAGGCACTTTGTCTTCTTGGCAGCATGACAGGTTGGGCTTCACTCAGCTCTTCTGGCTGTTGGTGAGTTCAGCTGGTCCCTGTGTTAAAGACAGAGCTGTGGTACATCCAGTTGATGTACTTTGTGAGGGATGATAAGTTGCATAGCAGGTCAGGGGAGAAGTGAAGGACATGGAGTTTCCTACTTCTAGGAGCAAGTTGTGTACCCATGTACGCATGGTACACACTGTAAAGCCCAGATCCTGCCTCATACCCTGCTGTTCTGATCTATGCTAGGTGCCAGCCTGAGCCTATAACAGTCTAAGCCAATGATTTTAAATTACTATTTGAGCCATGTAATTCAGAACTGGACATTCTTTTGAGGTGCTTACATTTCAAACAACACTGCTTATGCTTAACATCCTTTTTGTCTGTCATAGCTGCTGCTGGATGGAAAAATAATTTCGTTTGCGGGATGCTATTTAATGAAAACAATTCTTTATGTCAGAATTTATAAGCTGTGATCAGTGCCAATGGAGAAAGCTGTAGGTGATCCCATCAGCAAAATCTTCAAGTGCTCCCCTCTGGTTTTCATTTTCGCTTCAGAAGCAGGGAGAAGAAAGTGAGACCTTTTCAGAGCTCTAATTTGCAATTGTCCAATGAAATGATGAGATTTGAATTACACACTGAGGTTGAAATTGTCCTTGTGCAGGAAAAGGCCATCATCTGAAACCGTCATATTTTGCATATATAAAACCTCACATTTGATAATTTGTCCAAAAACAAATCAGGGAGATGTCTCTGTCAGCCAGAATGTCACACCTTGCAGATTTAGAGCAGGATGAAGTGATTTGCCGAGCCCCACACTAGCCCCATCCATCCAGAGGCCAAGTCAGTCTTTCTCCTGTGCAATCCCCCCTGCCTTTCTGTGCCAGGGCCGGGCAGCTGATGTACAGCCTCACTGACCCACAGGGTCACATACAGTGTGAAGCCCAGCATTTGGCAGGTTTCCATCTGTCTCTGGAAGAAAGACCATGGCACAATGCATGACGACTTTATTTCCCTTTTAATATTTATCTTTGTCATCTGACTTTCATCAGTAGTTCTGCTGGATCATAGCAGTAGGAAAACATTATGGAAGTGTACCAGGAGACCTGATCTCAGAATTACTAGTCATGCTGCCTTACAGATAACATCCTTCTGGTAATACAGGCTGTTTATCAAAGCATCTGTAGACAAGAATTTATTTGAAGAAACTGCCCAGGGAAGGTGTTTTTCATGAGCTTGGAGAGAGAGTATATCAGGTTGAGAGTGAACCTGGAGCTGTGCATAGGGTTTTTTGACAGACACCATATGCAGGGTGAGATATTGACGTGTGGAGCACAGGGAGCTCATGAGCAATGTGTGAGACAGGTCATGTGAGAAGATTACAAATATGTATTGGGGAAATTAGAGAATGCATCTCAAGCACTGCCAAGCTTTGTGCGACTGCTCAACACTAAAGAAAGTTCTAGCAGCTTTTAAACTCATTCACAAATAATCTGCATGAAAGCTGTGAATTTAACACTGCATGACAGTTCTAAAGAATGGAATCACTTGCTCATGTATAAGGTCATAGCAGGTCACTTCTCACCCCCTTAAACCTGTCAGCTGAGTGCATCAATGATTCAAGGAGAGGCACGGAAAAGTCTTCTGGGAACAGCGATGCTTTGAATTGGTATGGCTCCTGCAGTTCTTGTGTCTGGTGCTGCATCTGCCAGCTCGAGTGACGTGGTGCATTTGAGCTGGAGGAAGTGGCAGGGAGCTCATACTCTCCCCAGTCTTTGGATGAGGCAGCTTGTAACTTGTTTTGAGCAGGAGGGGTTTCCTGCCAGTACCTGCTTGATTGTAAGGAGGGTAATTAATTGCTCCTGTTACATCCCTATGCACTTGTCTTGCATTCAGCAGCAAGCCTAACATCCCAAACACTCAAAGTTGTGTTGTTGTCCTCATAGCTTTCTGAGAGAGATATAAACCAAGATATTTAAGGCAGGAAGGCATGGGATCTTTTTAGTTTTGATATACCACAACCCCCTGGTTTTAAAGGTTGTAAGGGGTTTTTGACTAGCATTTGTAGGTGTTATTAAAGATACACTTACTGGCTGAATTCTGATCTTCTGGCATGTTAGGTAGATGGGGTCTTCCACCCTGAAATACGTTCTTGCAGACTGTTTGCTCTTTGATTGTACTCTAGCATCAGATTCCCCGCTCTGTTTTTACAGGCACAATTTCCATTCACTATACATACTCAAATATTTAGTAGCAGGTTTTCACTGGCTTTTTCAGGTGTGCTGTCAAGCATAGTGTGTGGCCATTTAACCAGGAATAGCTACGTAAGGAATCTTGCACAGTGGAAAAGGATACTCCCTGTATGCATAGATATATCAGAATCGAATACCTGAAGCAGAAATGTGTGAAAACAAACACCCAGGAGCTTGTGGAGCTGAAGATAATGTGTAAGGCCTTTATTTGTTCATCTGAGCATGTGCAACAAATACAGTTCTCGATACAATTCTCAGCTGTGTTTTGCCAGGTTTTCCCATCTGGCTGTTGAGCAGTAGCAAGTATGGGACTTGTGTGGCCACACAGCTGCCTCTTCTATGAGCTGTGGGGTCCAAAGGAAATGTTATGGGCTGTGAAGCTGAGCCTAGGGAGGAGGCATGCACCATTTTGGCAGGAAGAGTCACACATGGGCTGCAGGGTTAGTGTGAGGGGTAGGAGAAAAAGTCACATGTATCTTTTAAAGGCAGATGAATTTATTTTGGGATTACAATGCCACAATTACTTCCAGAATTTTACTCCCACCTCTGCTTCTTCAGTCCTGCTGACATTCATAAACCAATAAAGCTTGATGCAGATCCCAGTTGCTGGTGTGAATGGGAAGGAGTGACAGGAGTGTGAAGTGGGAAAGTTGTTTTTTGGCAGCAGCTGGTGGTTATGTTGGCTTAAAGTAGTCATGGAACAAGAGCTCATGACTGGGCACTCACATGTTCTAGTTTTAGCCATGCAATTATATGCAGGTTTTTTTCCAGATCTAACACAGATTTCTTTAAATTTAATATCTTGGGCTTTCACTGCTTGTTTTGGAAACACAGGTAATATGCCTTCTGTACAGTGTACCTCAAGTTATTTTAAGCACTCTCAAGCTCTTCATGTATTTTTGTTTGGCGATCAAAGAGGATGAATTCCTGCCTAGAGTGGATTTGATGTGAGGTGACCCTGCCTTGTCAAGGGCATTGGACTAGATGATCTCCAGAAGGGTCTTCCAACACTAACAATTCTGTGATTCTGTGATTTACACCACCCATTGTGGTGTTGTGATCATCTCCCTGTTGCCCTTAAACAGATCACCAAGCACACCTGGAAGCAGGAGGTCTTGAACTCTCCTATGATGGGTACTTGTTTTTAGCTTTCTGCTACAGCAGCTCAGCCTCTCCTCCATCCTTTTCCTTTCTTCCTCCACCCTTTTCCTTTCTTCCTCCACCTGTGAGCGTATGTTTTAGGCAGTAGCTCTCTCCCTTTACTCCTCAGTAGACAAAATATTTAAGTGAGAGATGTCACATGTGGGATATTTGCTACTGTGTGCTCCTGTTCCTGGTACCAGGATACATGTGTTGGTGAAATGACTGACCGAGGGTAGCTGGGGCCATGTACTGGTGTGATTCTGCTCACAGTCACTCTCCACTTCAGCTCTGCTGCTCTGAAGTGGGAGGTGTGGGCTTTTCCCATTCCGTGGGTGTCCTCTGACTTGCCTGGTGTCAAAAGCAAGCTGTCTTCCTGAGCTTGTGGAAATATTAGGGGTTTGGAAGCTGCTTCCCTAGGGTGATGCTGGTGCAGATGGAAAGCAAAGAAAGGGTGAAGAGGGTGAATAAAGAGGAAAAGGCAGGCCCAGTATGTGCTGTTCTCCCACTGATCTCCTGGATGGAGATGAGCTGTGGAGCAATGTGCCTCAGTTTCCCTGTCTGTGCAGGTGGTGTAATTGCAAGTCTTTGAGGAGCATAGAGAGAATTAATATTTCCTTTGCTTGGATGAAAAGCACTATGAGCACAAAATGTTTGCTATTGAGAAACTGATTCTGTTTCATGATGTTTGTCAACTGTTGATCGCGGAATCATTTAGGTTGGAAAAGGCCTCTAAGATCATCAAGTCCAACCTTTGACCAATCACCACCTTGTCAATTAGATCACAGCACTAAGTGCCAAGTCCAGCTGTTTCTTGAACACCTCCAGGGATGGCAACTCCACCACCACCCTGGGCAACGCAGTCAAATGCTTAAAAACTCTTTCGGTGAACTTCTTCCTGAGATGATGTTCTGCTCCTTTGCTGTCCTGCCCATTACGGGGGTGAGAAGGCATCAGCAAAGGGTTCTGTTTGCTTCCTGTGATCCCCGATGCCCTGGCTGTTGGCTAAAAAATCATTAAGCTTGTTCAGAAGGAGACTCTGTGGATTTGTTTCTGAAGGCTTTACAGAAATCTGTGGACAAATTGTCTGAGCCCAGGGCGTTTCCAGATTGCATATCCTTAATTGTATTAAACACTTCAGAGCCATCTGACAGTTTGTCTCACAGTTCAGCCATCTGGTCTGGAAATTTAGGCAAGCTTTGCTTTATGGGAAAAAGAGAGACTCACATTGGAGTGTCATTAGATGGCCCCTGGGCTGCTCTTTGATGGAGAAAAGGCTACTATAGTGTCACTGCTGATAGTGTGCTGATTGAGAGAAACAAGGTTTTAGGGGCTCATTAGTTCTGATTAATTAGGCCAAAATGCAGCTTTCTTGCCCTTCTTGTCTTTGCAAAATGGCTGCTTACCCTCTAATCCAAACCATAAAAATTTGCATTATTATTTTAGTTTCTTTGTATTTGTTCTTATAAATACACAAATTAGTCTGCTTTCAAAACAAATTCTTGTTGTGTTTTACTGGTTTACTTGATTACACAGCACTTGGAAGACTTTGATGCACTTGTAACACCCACGTGAGGTAGGGTGTATGGCTCACCCTCCTAGCAGCAATGGGAGGACCCACAGAGAAATAAAGTCATGTAGGAGAAGCTGCCTTTTCCTGAGGACTACACCACTTTTGTAGCTGGCAAGGAGAGGCAGGGTGTCCACTACTGAGAGGCAAGAAAGGTGGTTAGAGAAATGCTTTCATTTGCCTGCTGTAGCCACTGCAGACCCAGTCTGTGAGATGATTTTGGCCATTAAACAAAGATTTTCTGTTTAAAATTATTTGGGATCTATTTGTGTGCTTGAATCTGTCAGTAATTAGGCCCAAGAATACATGGTATTTCCTAGAAATGCTGTGCATCACAGAAGGCTCTGCAAACCCGTATCTCCAGAGAATCACTTTTAAATTTGCAGGAGAAGCCTAACTCTGATTTGGTTTGAAATAAAATCCTGAACATTCCATGGACGCGAACCTGAATTGTATCTGGAGACATATCTGGAGGCCATCCCATTCCTTCCAGTTCCAGATATGAAGTGAGTGAGTCCAGATGAGAAATTAACTCTGCTCAGCTAGAACTTGTGCCCTGCCATCAGATAAAGCAGTCAGCAGTGGCAGATAAGAATGCTTTTCTCCTCTCTGGGTTTGCCAAAGTCTTTCACCTGCAGGGCTGAGCATCCAGGAGATTGTCTTACATCTTATGTGGATCATGAGAGACTTCCCAGCTTCTTGCTTCAGCTTCTGTGTGCTCACCGTGCTGTGGGATAAATGTTGAATTGCTTTTTTAATTCCCTTTTGCTCCCCTGTCTGTCCCTCTTCCCCCATTCCCAACTCTCCCCATGGAGAGCATATAACATTAGGGAAGAGCAGTTTCTTTGACAGCCAGTGTAATCCATCAGACGCAGTGCTCCATGCTTGAGTAAGATTCATTACTGTATGACACAGCAGAGTTCTTTGCTTATTGCCTCTTTAACCCTCTTCTTCTGATTAGGAAAAGCCTCAAAGTGATTGCTCTGTCTGGGATGATCGCAAGGTCAAAACTCAGATTTTGATCAGTTCTGTGTGCCAAGAGAGGCTGACTGCTCCTGGTTTCCAGTGGATAATCCCAAAGCAGTGCTGTGGAAGTGAAATGATGTTAGTACTAGAGCCGGGATAAACATGAGCAGAAGCTGAGACATTTCCTCTTAGGTGACACAGCAAGCAATGCTGACTTGCAGCAGGGTGCAATTTTAGGGTTTTTGGTGTCTGGGTAAAAGACACTGTTGGCTGAGGAGACTTTGTTCTGCCCAGCTTCATTCCTGGCCCTCTTACAATCTCCTGTTATTTTCTGCCATGCTTCCGAAGGTGCAGGTTCAGGAAGAGAGTACAACAGTAGCTTGAGGCGTCTCTGCTTCTGTTCCTCAGCTTCTGAGCTGCTCAGGGGCCAGTTTAAATTAGAGCAGCCCCCGTGGGTGCTCCTGCAGATGCTGTACCCAGCTGCTCCTGTTTCTGGAGCACAGAATGCTTCAGTCACACCCCTATCCCTGACTTTGCCCCTGTGCCAAGGACAGAGATGGTGGCACTGTACAAATACAGGCTTTGTGATGCCCCGTAGCAGCTGCTATACTGCAGGAACAGTGTCTGAAGGCCAAAATGTGTCTCTGCTCTCTGAAATGTTTATATTATTTCTTTAAGGTGTTGCAAGGGTCGGAGACTACGAGCTTTGGTGTTACAGAACCCAAATTTTAATATGTTGGGGGCAAGTTTAGCTTGTGTCCCATAGAGGCAAAAATCAGGGTGGAGGCATTCCAGCTACACTTGAATTCTTGTGAATTTGTCTAGCCCAGCATGTAACTAAGACCTTGCTGTGTGTCCCAGTGTAGCAATAGCAGTGGTGGGAAGCTGGAGATAGAAGCAATGGATTCATTGCTCAGCTTCACACCCATTCCTTAAGCAGATGAGCTGGAGAGCAAAGTGGGTTCTTCAGAGGTTTTCAGGAAAGTCAGCCAAAGATTGTGTTTATATGGACCAATTCCTTAAAAAAAATTAGCATTTTGGTTGGCTAAGAAAACGTGGCATTCACTAATTTTATGGGGTGTTTTGACAAAAAATAGGCATTGCTTAAAAAAAAAAAAAAGAAAGAAATCAGAGTTGCAGAGAAAGACAAAAAGAGACCATTTTTCATGAAAGAATGGCACATGAACCATTCCTTCCAGGTCTTAAGATTGCTTCATTATTTGGGTAAATTATTTATAACTAACTGGGCTTTCCTTCACTCAAGCCCCTATAGTTGTGTGCAATAAAAGGGATTTTCCATTATAGAGGCATGTAATGGGGTTTTGAATTTAATATTCATGTGGTGTGATGTGGGTCTCTGAGTAAAACTTCCTGCCTCAACATGAAGTATCAGCACTAACCTGGTTCAGCAGAACACTGAACCTCTCTCATTTCATAGGCCTGGTTGTCTGTTGTGTCACAGGCACAAGGGAGTGAAAACTGATCTCTTGCAGTCCCACAGCTGAGGGGTGCCATGAAAAAGCTCCTCAAGGGTTTTCTAGATTTCGTGGTGGATTGCAGGAGCAGCCAGCAAGATGAGCTGGTGCTCCAAACAACTTTTATTTAAGTAGCCTCACTGCTTCAGTGAGGTGTGTATTGTCCATACCCAACATGATTTCCTCTTCCCAATGAAGATGAAGATATCTGTGCCTCCCTTTGCCCCAGGTAATTAGCACAGACCTTCCCCAGGAGGCTGAAGGTCTCTCCTGCTGCATATTGTTCGTGCCTTCTCCACAGTGAAGCTGCCTTTCCAAGGTGTAAACACTACAGCAAAGGTTATGTGCTGCTTGGAACAGTTTTTTCCAGCAGGGACTGTGCTACTCTGATTGCCTCTCCATTTTTAAAATTTATTTTATAATTTTGTTGTATAAATACAGAAAGCAAATAGATGTATTGCTGGACTAGAACGCTGGAAACTTCTCATTTTCCACTTAGACTCACAAACAAATTTATTTGTTATATTATTCTATATTTTTTTGTTCTGACTATTGAATTGTCTACTTTTTCCTTAATCTCATGAGGAGATTTTTTAAAAAATATTTATAATGCATTTTCTCAACTGAAAGAGAAGGAGGGAGAAAACTGATTGCTGATCTAAATATCAAGGACCTAATTGTTTTCTCCCACAGAAATGAGCATGCAAGGGACTAAGAAGGAACTCATTTAGAAATAATTTTTCCCCATCTTTTCTCCAGGATAGCAGCTACTATGTCCCTTGTAGCTGAAATGGGGAATTTCCTTCCAAAACTCTCCTGCAGATCCCCCAGGACTCTAAGCTGGCCTGTGCCCATCCAAAGGGGCACCAAAGGGTGAGGTTTGGAGTAGCTGCTGAATTCTTTGCTGTTCTGTTCAGGCCCTGCTGAAGCCAGTGGCGATGCCTTACAAAGGCACAAGGTGAGGTCAGGTAATGATGAGGGGTGAGCCAGCCCAGTCTTTCCTTTCCTGTCTGCAGATGTAAGTTCTCTGTGAACCCAGGGGAGTTCAGGGAAGGCCATTCCG
Source organism: Ifrita kowaldi (assembly GCA_013398055.1). Lineage (NCBI taxonomy): Eukaryota > Metazoa > Chordata > Aves > Passeriformes > Cinclosomatidae > Ifrita > Ifrita kowaldi. Next base: position 199,182 of record VZRS01006364.1, on the reverse strand, counting down.
GTTTCTGAAGCACAACTGAAGTCAGTCACATGATTTACATTGTGCAAGAATGCGTGGTCAAGCCTTTCAAGACAAGGTGTGCCATGGGCTTCAGGAATCCCATGGCATCCTTTATAAAGCCAGTAAGTAAAGGCAGGAAGAGGAAACCAGCTCCCCCTATCTTGCAGCAGAACCAATGAGCAGAAATCCCTGTCCTGGGGGCAGCCTGGGTTGTGACCATGCTGTCACAGCACTTCAGAGCTCTAGGGCCCCATCTCTGCATGTTCCAGCTGCACAGTGGGTTTAAACAGGCACCTTGTGAGCGGTGACTGTCTGAAAAAAGACTGGGGAGTCTGATAGAGCCCAATGCTGAAAGTGCTTTAACCATGGGGTTGTTTGTAACCTGCTTAGAGCACCAAATGCCTTATTTTTCTTAGCAAGCCTGGAGAATTCATCAGAAAATAGGTTTGTACCCCTCCTTAATGAGATGAATTATATCTGTGCTAACCATGACAGATATAATTCAGCTTACTATGGAAGGACCCAAATAATTTATAAACCAAAAAAAAATGGAAAATGTTGTTCAAGAACAGACTTTGTAAACAGCTCAATCTTGCCAATTCCTATGGTACTGGAAGAATTAGTTTCCTTCTGGTTGTCTAGGTAACAAAATCTTTGGGGCCAGTTTTCAGGCAGTATAAATCAGCAGCGCTTTTATGCTGACTTGTATCAGTTTATATCCTCCTGCAGCTTGTGCAGCACCATGAGCACTGCCAGCTCCTTACAAATGCAGCATGTTTCAGTATCCACCAGGTATCTCAGAAGGCAGGTGCTGGGTATAAAGTCTTGTGTTCTGCACCAGTTCCAGTTGTCACATCCTTCCTGCCTCTTGGCAGTCCTTGTCAGCTGGACACCATTCTGGCGGATATAAAGGATCTCAGTGAACAGAGATGGGTGTCTGCTCCATGCCATGAGATGTGTGGTTGCTTTGGCCTCCTAACTCACTGTTCAGGCCCCTTTCACCCTTAGTCTAGTGTAGGCAGGGGTCAAGGGAGGGACAAATCTTTGAGAAGCAAGAGTTTTTTGTGTTGCAGAGTCTGTCCTCCCAGTGTCTTACTACGGATGGTAATGGGCTTGCTGATGTGATTGGTCTAGAAACTATTCATCTGTTATGCAAATGAGATGTGAAAATAATGTGCTTGAGGTTTTTGATTTGGTTTGGCTTTTTTCTCTTAAAACACAGAGCATCCGTTTGCCTTAATGCCAAGAGGGAGAGGGAAGTGGTATGAGATGTTCTTGCTGGATGTGTTTTTATTGTCCTTGCTGTAGTTGGTTTGCTCTCTGAGGTACTTACTCTTTAATGGAAGCTGTAAAGCAACAGCAGAAGAGAAGAGATGTTAAGATGCTCTGTTCTAGGCAGCAGTGGAGGGACTTTCAGTCCTACATCTCAGTGCTGTGGTCATTTAGATGACTACAGGATCTGACAGCCTTGTCTGGAACATCTGCATTCTCCCTGCTTGCTCGTTATATGGAGAGAAAGTGAATCCCTGGGAAAATAGTAATGGATGGAAAGAAGACTCCTGAGCCACCTTGTTGTTATGGTAAGACCCTGCTAGGCCTTGCACACTGTGTGGGATGAGCTGGGATCAGAGCTCAGGTGGAAAGCCCTGGGGCTGCCCTGGCAGCTCATGAGCGGTGCCAGGGAGCAGCAGGGGCAGGGGAGGAGCAGCACAGGGCTGGGATGTGCAAGGATCCTGCCCAGCAAGGCCAGGCATCCCTTACTTAGCTACCCACAAAACAAATAGGGACAGGCAGTAGTAGCAAGGCTACAGGAGAGCTTTTGCTTCCTTACCCAGCTCCTGAAAATAGTGCTGTGTTGGAGAACAAATGCAAAATCGAAGGCTGCACATTTAAAATAGCTAAAGGTCCGGAAGTATGGAATTGGGATTCCAGTTGCAGTTCTGACTCACAGTCCTGTTGCACATTGCAGAGTTCAGTATTTTCCCTTCCTGTGCAAGTGTATAAATGGATGGTACAGTATATGCCTACTTTGGGATTTCTTCCTTCAGTTCCCAGCAGAAGCCAGAAGGTGAATTAGAAGTTAGAAAGAATTTTATTAAAATTAGAATGAATGGTGTTGTTTTTTCTGTGTCTAAACTTTGGCATATTTGGAGTCCAAGTCTGCAGCTGAGTTTGGCTGTGATTCAAAATGAATGAATATGAACCTCTTTTACATTACATTTTTTTACCATTTACTCCTTATCATTAAAAAGAACTCAAATGAAAACAGAATTTGAGTTGCTATTTGGACTAATTTCTGATAAGCTTTCAAAAAAAAAAAAAGATAATTATGATGTTGCTCCAGTGAAAACATTTGGTTTAGTTTTATTCTGATTTTTTGCATGTCTTTTTCAATACCAGCAACTGAGTTGTTGTTTATCCTTGTCACTGATGTTTTCAGGAGGCTTCAACCTATATTGTCTGTTTTGTCCTATCATAATAAGAAGCTTATGTGAAGGTAAAACACAATAAACATTGCTATACATTTATTCTGTAAATTGTATGTATTTGTGCATGTCCATTTTTTCTTGCGGAGACAAGCCTGTTTTTAAACCTGCAAATCAGAATTTCATTTGAGGGCACTTTTCTTTGTCTGTGATGGTGAAAGTCCACTATGGCTGCAGCTGTAGAGGCTGGGTTTTATTCTTGGTGGAAGGAGTGAATTTCCTTAAAGGATGCCTTTACTTTTGTCAAAAACTAATTTTGTCACACACTTGGCAAAGTACTGGAATGTCAGAGCAGATGTCAGAAAACAAAAGGAGAGCAGACATCATCAGATGCTTTAAAGCAAAGAAATTTTCCCCTGGCAAATAACAAAGTACTCAACATGTTGGATGGCATGAATTTTTTTTAAACTGTTTAGCTGACAGGAGGAGTTACCTTTTTAGATGTCACAATTGCTGCTACTCTTTCTGAAGTATCTTTCACTACAGAGAAGCAACACTTAGAAAAGCAACATTTTTGGTCAGAGGGATGTTCTTTGTGAGGTTCTTTAGTTGGTGCTTCAAAGAGTTTGAACTCTGCTCCCGTTTATAGTGAGATAACAATGGAAATTTTGCAAATCAGCAAAAGATGACTGACCATTTCTGCAACCTGTACTGTTCAGAGAATAGATGTCTGACAGTCTGAGCAATAGTTTAAACTGTTTTGTAGTTTGATAGGGGGCTTTGAAGGTACAAGTCTAAATCTCAGCTTTTTGTACCTTTAAATGCTCAGGTGCTCCTTTGTTCACTTCTAGAATAGCCTCCCATAAAATTGGGCTACTCTAGCTTTAAAAAACCCACCAACAGTTTTTTTTTCTTACAGGATGATTTAAACCTGAAAACAAGAAAGAAAACGGAAGAAACAAACTAGTTACAGAGGTTTGCATATGGAGAATAGATTAAAAAATTTTAAATGTTTGCCTATATTTAAAAAAAAGGAAAAATATCTTATTCTGTGGAATGCTGTATTGTATAAAAGCTTACATAATTTTCTGAATTAGTTCTTCATGATGACATTAGATTTGATTGGACATACTTGTAAGGAAAAGCCACAAACACCAGAGGTTTATGTCCAAAATGGAGACAGAACTCTGAGTCCTGCAACTTTATTCGAATAAAGGGAGAGAGTGCACTGGGAGTTTTCTCTCTCGAGGTTTCGGGCCACAGCATCCTTTTATCCTAAACTCCTGGCTGCGTGTTGCCCTCTTCCTTTCCCCATTGGCTGAGGTAGAGGGAAGGTACAGCCTTCCTGAACCACCTACCCCATATCCTCCCTTGAACCTGTTATTTTACCCCTAAGTTCAGAAGTTCAGGCTTGTGCAGACCCTTGTCTGTTTCAGGAGCCAAACTGTGTGGGCTCTGCAACAATCCTGCTGCCCAGAGTTAGCAGAGACACTGAGACCCATTTCAAAGATGTTGACACACATACCTTCACCCATCAAATTGTTTGTAAAGATATTGGCTTTCTTCTCATATTGTATCCTCAATCAAAGAAAAGTGTCTCTGTGGAAGAGGTGTTAGCTAGTGCAGACAGTCATCCCTATGGGCTGGACATTGAAAGCTTCTCTGTTCCTCAGGATCTGTTTTCAGAGCCAGTGAGGGAAGAAGCTGCACAACAGAGAGGACTGTACCTGGTAATTTACCAGATCAATAAGCAAAATAGAGCTGTTGGAAGGAGTGCAGCACAGGGCAAATAGTTACCAGCAGGTTCACAGCCAATTCTGATGCCATTATGTGTACTGTGGAAGTATCTGGCCTTTCAACCTGAATTGGGACTCCTTTGAAAGATCTGTATAAAGGAGGAGAAAAGGTTTGGTTTCAAAGAGCAGCAAGAACTATTTTGTTGTTTCAAACCACATACATATTTTGTCTACCTCCTACAGAAGAAAAGGGTTGCAATGCTGGGAAGAGTTTATCATGTTAAATTAGCTTGTTTGGTCTCTCTCAAGACAAAGATGGGATTTAGGATGTGCCTTTCTGGCTTGGGGCCCATCACAGGAGATGAACAAGGCATTGGTGGGTGAGAGGAGAGCGGGACCTTGCCCTTTCAGACCCTTGTGCCCACCTGCACATTTGCTTATTGGACCTCCCTGAGAGCTGCCTGCTGTGTGGACTTGCTGATGGGCTGTACGTGCCTGCTGGGCTCCTGGAACTTCTGCCTGCCTTTGCTGCTCTGGAGCAGCTCACTGACTGTTTGCTAGGAGCACAGCAGGAAACATTCCTGTACCTGGTGAATGGCAGCTCTGACTGTAATGGCATTTCTCAGAAGGATAACTATGACCTTTAGACTGAGTTTGACCGGCTCTACAAGTGCAGAGGCGGCCCTGAGATGTGCTCCAGACAAGTGTTGTTCCCTGTCCTTTTTCAGCCTAGCACTGTGTCAGAGCATTGGGGCTTTTGCTGCAATTATTGACCCAATTTATTAAAATTTTAATAAGATCTGCTGACTGTAGAAGAGCCAGGCAGTGTCTGGAAAACGTCTCACCAAGAGCCATTACAGCTCCCAGTGCATGCATAGGGTATGAGCAAGCACTTAACTGCACTCAGCCAGGCACACGGCTGAGCCTCCAGAGCTGTCCTGCCCTCACTGGAGGAGGTGGATGTTTTGTAACTCACTCCCCGTGCCTGGCCTTGCCCTGGATTTCACAGATCTGCCCTAACTGTCCATCTGATGATGACCTGGAGCTTTTGCGTAATTTTTATAGACCAGCTTGCTCTCTACTCCAACATGCGTTTCCTTGACTCATCCATATCCATGGCAAGAAACAGCACCACGAGCCCTACCAACACATTGCTTTCTCCTATATTGTGGTTCTTTCTGTAATACAGATGAAAGGACACACCACAGGAGGGAGAAGTTACTAGAGTGTTTCTAGTGCTTAGAAGAATGTGCTCTCGTTAAAATGTTCTCAAGCAGGCAGAACAATTCATGTTGTCAGTGCAGCAGCAACCCGGAGACTCTCTATGCCTTTTCTTACCAAAGTTTTCTCCCCCGTAGTTCTACCTAGCTAGAGTGGGAAATGACATCATTGGTAACAGCAGTGAAAGGTTGAAATGGCCAAAGTACAACGTTATCGTGGAAATGGACCCTGTGATTCATTAGAAATGCAAATGTAATGTTCAGAAGGGGAATGAACAACTCCTGCTAGAAGTGTTGCTGAGAACATTGTGATAAATCAAACTCTCCAACACTTTTTTTTAGCATTAGAATTAGGCATTCGTTTATTCACAGCACCATGGTGCATGGGGATAACTCCAGCTAGATGCACACCCACTTACAAAACTTTTTCATTATTTATATATCTTTAGCAAACAAAGAAATCAATGTTTATTGGTTACAAAGTACATAATTCTCTTAATTAGTATTCTGTCTTCTTTTGGTTATTGATTTGTCACTTCTCATGCTAATTAATCCATGTTTTTGGCCTTTTTATGATCTTTTTCCTTGATAGAGCTTTCAGTACAAATGCTGAACTGTCTTCTTTAGTCTCTTCTTTATCTCTGTTTTCTGCACCACGTCCTTGTGGTCTGTAAATTCTGCATTCCTGGTGTCCAGTTTTCAGCAATACATCTCTCCCTCAGGCTTTGTTCATTAAAGCATATCAAGGTTGGTTTAGCAAAACTTAAAGTTTCAGTGCTTTTCCCAAACTATTCTAACCACAGCAGTCTGTGAAAAAAACTTTGCTACATGCTGGCTAAAGTGGAAGATTACACAGCTTATTATTATGATTAATTAAAACAATTAATTAGAAGAGTTAATTAAAACAATTAATTAGGAAAGTTAATGAGGAAAGGTATATCATTTCCAACAGGAGGATGTTCTGAGAATGGTGTTTAGGAGTAATGGAATGAGACCAAGGAAACACAAATTTTGGCTGAGCAAGTAGAAAATTTGTGTAGCTGTGAGATTCATTACACCAACAGATACTCTCCCAGAACAGGAGGTAGAAGAATGCATCTCTTGAGTAATTGGAAACTGATGAGTGGATAAACCCAGGGAAATGATCCTTCTTGTTAGGCTGGGAGATGTCTTGGGCTTTCCCATCTCTCATTTCAAGGGCTGTAAGTTTGAGTGAAGTGAGTCCCAGGACTCCCTTTCTCAGTGCCAAAAGGTCTTGGCTGCCTTCTGTGGTTCTCACACCCACAGAATACCAGGCTCTTACTTGTGGTGAAGGTACCTTGGTGGTTGCTTTGACTTTTCTCCAAGTATTTTAAAAACTTTTAGGATAGTTATAAATCATCTGTGTGTGGGTGCCTACATGGAATATTTCAAGTAAGTTTAGAAGTTGCTGCAAGCATCCCAGATACTGAAGATGATAAGATTTTCCATGCATATTGAGAAGTCTTATCTCACGTGGTTATTTGGGACATGATTTAGGATTTTGAGCAGTTTTTCTTGTGTGAACTATGACATGTCTTATAGGGCAAGAGAGATGGAACATTTTTATTTGCAAATCTGTTGAAGAGGAGATGGGTAACAAGGGAGTCTGGTCTCAGTTGCTGTCTCAGATGGTGCCTTATGGTTGTAACCAGGCAGAACACGGTCGATTCTGATGATTTTCAGTGCAAGGATGGGTGTGTGTATGTGCAGAGGAAAAGGTTTTTAGCATGAGTCCATCTGGGACTGGTGTTTTCAGATCAGAAACTTTGAGGTGTCCCAAGCAGCATACAGTGTCTGTAGTGTAGATGCTCAGGAAACATAGGAAAAAACTTCAGAAGAAAAATGAAAATAGTTTAGGGAGATGGTGACCAAAGTATCTAATAATGTGTACTTGCCTCTGTGAAAAGTCCCCTATATGTTTGTTATTTCTGACTTCTCCTTTTCACGCCGAAGGCTAGAATGGCAAATTTGGGGTCTAGAGCAAATCTTGTTTTCCCAATGATTTCTGATCCAGGATAACAGTTCAGACAATTTGAGAAGGAAGCAAGAATAGAGGGACTTCCAGCAAACTTGACTTTTATATTTAGCACCCAAAGAAAAAATGAGTAGTCCCTAAAGTACTGTGTAATGAGTGCTGGGGACATGGCCTGGGTTCCAGGAGTGAAGTGTTATTCCAGTCCATGAATGCTCTTTGACGTTCCCATCTGATGGGCTGGAATGGCACTGAAGACAAACTGACAAAACAAACACAAATCCAACAAGTTCATCTTTGTGTTTTGAAACAAAATGTTCACATACACACTTTGTCTGATGTACTTTGTGCACTTTTTCCTACCTAAATTTGTCGTGCATGACTGTAACTTTTCCTGACAAGAGGCAATATTTCATGCTTGTACTTAGGTACCATTAGCTTGAGCTGTCCATGTCTGGGCAGCTGAGTACAAGTGGAGCTGTTTTAACAGCATAGCTGCAGAATGGGGAGAGCTGCTATAAACTTGAGCTGTCTGGCTTTGCTGCAGATCCAGCCTGGAGCCGGAACTGCTCAGACATGGCAGTTATATTTCAGTGGAGATATATTATTTATGAATTCCCGGCTGTCACCGTATTTAAAAACATGTGAGATCTGTTGGTGTGCAGAAAATACGTCTGGGAGAGGTCAGCCAAGATAGCAAAGTGTGCGAAAATCATGGCAGACATCCACTTAGAGCTGTAAATCAAGCACTTTCCCTGGGTTTCGGACAGATACTTGATTTTGCTGGATTTGTCATATGATGGACTCTTAATCAAATAGGAATTTGAGGCTCAGTCTTATCAGAACCACATGTACTGTATTATAGTTGTTGTTGTTGTTGTGACTTATCATTATTAGGGGAAACAAATACTTCTTATGGGGTGGTGAGGCACTGGCACAGGTTGCCCAGAGAAGCTGTGGATGCCCCATCCCTGGAAGTGTTCAAGGCCAGGTTGGATGTGGCTCTGAGCAACCTGGTCTAGTGGAAGGTGTCCCTGCCCATGGCAGTGGATTGGAACTTGATGGTCTTTTAGGTCCCTTGCAACCCAAAGCATTTTATAATTCTGTGAATTGCTGAGGCAATTTGGATTGCTTTGTGCACTGCAGGAATCTTGGATCTCTTTAAATGAGTGGAGGTTGAGAGTTCACTCTGTTGAACAAACAGGCGAATTTGTCTGAGGCTATTAAATTTAAATCACAGTTTATTACATTTCTTCATGTAATAAACTGATCCTGCCGTGAACTTTTTGTATGTGGTCATGTACTCACTGGAGGGTAACAATCACTTGGCCAAATACAGGCTCAGATAAAACCAGTCCCAGAGTTCAGAGGTGGTTAGATGAAGGGGATTGATTTGGCTCACTGTATTAGCAGAGAAACAGTTGTGTAGTTGTCTGTAGTTTTGGTGAAGGAATCTGGCTCCCAGCTAAATGTAATATTTTGCATGTGCTTATTTTTAACACACTCTGAGGAGCTCTGATGCAACTTTGAAAGTATTTCGGTAAATATTAGTTTTTAATAGGGAACATCTGTGCATGATTATGACAAGGAATGTGACAGACTTTATCTCACTCAGTTCTCTTTCACCTCATGCAAAAATGTTGTCCAAGCTGAATGGTGCTGTTCCCCTTCAGTCTGTGTATGCACAGGAGAGAGGAAATGAGGGATACCTGGATTCATCCTGTCTGATTTTAGGCAGTACATGGGCATTAGGTCTATTAGCACAAGGGAAGGGACAGCACAGGAGTGAGGATGGTCAAGGGGGCACAGGGCTGAAAATATTCCAGCTTAAAGCTCAAGGATTACTTTTGAGCTTTCACGGTAAGTCAACAGACTACCTTATTCCTGCTGTCCTCCATATTACTTTTTAATTAGGATTGGTCCTCACAAGTTGAGAAACTAGAGGGGCTAGCTAGGTACTAGCTCAGCAGAATCCCATTTCATGTGGGTAAGACCATGGGGAAAAGTTCAAGATAAATGTGCTCAAACCCAGCACTATTGATCCAGCACCTTTCAACAGTACTGAACTTCACTGAAAATTAAATGCAAACACAAACCACCCTTAAATCATTAATGCCTTTAGCTAGTATATTATCCTCCAAAGTGTTAGCAGCCTGAACTTCAAATTGCCAAGAAATTTAAAGTGGGCCCAATGTGAGCCCACCCCTAAAGTCGGTCTCAGTGTGAAGGCCACGTATTACTTTAACAGATCAGGCATTTATTTATGCTTCTTTTTGTTACATTAGGGTTTGTGAGATGGAATTGATTAATAAACTGTCACATTAATGTTTCCACTTAGCCCATTGCTGGCAGCACGCGCCTTTCGACAACATTACAGATGTTAACTCTGTAATGACATTGAACAGACAGACAGAAAGTACTGTGTGTAAATTAGGCTTTTTATAAGTTTCTGTTTATGTGGGATAGGCTGGAGGTGAGCGTGTTATAACAAGGTGGATTTTTTAAACCTTTTCCTTTCTCTGAACTGAGTCACATAAAATTAAAGCTCTTTAAAAGATGGTATATTGAACCTCCCGAGGGAAAATTTCTATCAGTATGACACATGCTAGGCATAAAGTCTGGAACAAATGGTCTCTTAGATGAAGGATATACTGAAATGAGGGAATAAATAAAAGGAACTGGAAGTTTTGATATGTGATGAACAGTAAGACTTACCTGCCTATCTGAAACCTCCTTGGAAGGCCATATGTGAATTGGCATAAAAGGGAACATCACTTGCTCAGAGAAATGAGGTGTAAATAAAGAAGTGGGGTTTCCCCTTTTATCAACAGTATGTATACTTGCTCTGAAACCCAAAATATGAGTTAGACTGGGGGTATGGAAAGGGAGAAGAACAGGGACAACTTCGTGATGAGGATCTTCTCCAGCTTAGTACACCAGCAAGATGAGATAGCTGAAGATTTGTGGGGCTTCTTGAAAAATGAGGAGAATTAGCTGAAGCACAAGGTTGGTGGTAAAGGAATTTGAGGGAATTGGAGCTATCCAGACATCTGTTGAGAAAGGGATGAAGGAAGTGTATGAGCCATCCATATAATGAGGAAATAATGACACTCTTAAAAGAAGAAGGGAATAATCTCTTCTCTAAATGAGTGGGTTTAATTGGCAACAAGAAGGGTTTAGGACAGGTACTGGATAATCAAGAAAATGGAGCAAACTGAGATAGTGCATGAGGAGGCAGTGGGGCCATTGGAATACAATAAAGACCTACTAGACTTTGTCAGAAAGGACAAAGGTACAGCTGATTCCTCCAGGGGGCAGAATATGGATTATATAATTTTTTGAGGCTGTTTTCCACTGCATTTTTTTGTAATTCTGTTACTAGTGTAGGAATATGCTATAAAATAAATGCATATTAGCCTGCATCAGCTGTTTTGCAAACAATGCTCTTTCCTTCCTACACTTTGAGGTCTCTGCACGGTCCTTTCCCCTAGGAAGTGAAGGAAGAAAAAACCAGCATGTGATAATAATCATCATGCCTGACTATAATTCAAGAAGTGAATCCACATCTGAACCTGCATATAGGTATTTTCAGCCCTTCTGCCGTGAAGAAATAAAATGTTGATGCATAAATGTAGATAGCTTCAAGGCTCTCATGCTTCTGTGAGATCCTTTCATGAGATATATCTTGAAATCTCTTCACTATGGCCACACTCGGAAGAAAATAGAAAGCTTATTTCCCCTGCAGGATATTAGATAAGAAGATAAAAACAGATCTGTAGAAAACCAACTATTCACTGCTTGAGTGGTGAGTAGAAGTAGATGAGAAAATTTTTTTGAGTAACATCCTGTTTGTCCACTTTGAGCTAGTTCTTGTATATATCCCTGAGAGCAGTCAGTCTACCCATTTAGAATAAGTTTATTTCATAGGCAGTTTACCTGGGCAGTGTAGGCCTTTTATATGTTTCTTTAATATGTTTATCTTTGAAATTTTTGGAAGCATTACCCAGCAAGAAATTCCAAATTCAGAAATACTGAGTAAGAAACCGAGTAAGCAATTAATTCTTATTGAGTTTAAAATCATGAAAACATTTAGTTAAGCTTCACTATTAAAATGTTATGAGTGTATGTGGCCAAGGACCATGTCTGAGTGAAAAGTTTATAGCTATCACTCAGTCCAGTGCAAGCTGAGGGAATGTAAAGCCTTGGAGGAACAGCTTTGTAGGTACTTGGTGTTGCAAAATGTTGAAAATATGTATGTGACAAAACTCTCAGTTGATTTAAGATGCTGATTACCATATGCCCTTTTGGATAACTGAGTGCTGCTCTTTCTCATAACTGTCTATTTTTTTTTAAACTCTTGGTTATTTTAATAATATCTTTATAGGTGTGTTTTTAGTAGTGTCACGAGTTGATAGGCTGTAAAACTTCATTTTTTGTAAAACAAAGGGAGTGGGGAAAACCTCATAAATCTCACCAGAAAGTAATTTCTATTTCTGTGTTGTGGGGAATAGCCTGTTACAGTGCAATAGCATACCCTGCAATCAGTCAGTCATGTGTACTGATAGAAACCATTTATAAACCAATGACCAAATAGAACAGTCCACATCAATACCAAAGACCAACAAAAAACTCCCTCTAAAAGCATCACATCGGTTATTGGATCAATTCAAACTTCATTTTTCATTTCTCCACTTCACTTAGTGCTTTTTACTTTCTCTGCTGGTGTGGTTGTGCCTGTGTCTGGATGCTCAGGCATTTTGGAGGTGTTCAGGATGAGACTGGGGTGCAGAGGCTGGTCTGGACTCTCAGTGGCCTTTGTGAAGGCAGCTGTGTGACCAGGGAAAAGGTGACTGGGTTCAGATTCTTAATCTACTGAGCTTTTTCTCTCAGGAATGATGCTGTGGTCAAAGCTGGTAAGTTTTAAGAGTAATTTCAGACTGTTACACATAATGTCAGTACACGGTCTGGAGTGCACTGGTGAGTCATAAAAGAAAGAAAAATGTTTCAAACCCTGTTTGTTTCTGGGTTAGTGCTTTTTTGTTGTGCAGAACTGCTGTTTCTTGGACACATCTCCATCTTTTCTACAGATTTCTGTTAAGCTTTATTTACAGGATGATGTGAATGGGTTTTCCTGCCACACACTCTGCCTTTCTGGGCAAGTCCCATAGTTGTCTGCTCTCTCCCCCTCTTTTTCTTTTATACCCATATGTAGGCAAAAAGTAACGTATTTCATAAATAGTGAAATTTCTGCTTTCACAGACCTTCCCCTGCACTCATCTTCTGTGTGAACTGCAGTTTTGGTCACCCTACCAGTGATACAAGGCATCAAGCTGATCCTTATTTATGTGGAGCTTTTAATCTTCCCCTGCAAGCCCTTCAGCGTGTGTCCCACTTTGGGTTTGATCCCTCTGCAGGGCACTGCCCTTTTATCTATCAGCAGGTTTTGGGAGCAGAATCGCTTTTGCTCAGCCTGGGCGTGACCAGACCCTTTGGGAGTAGCAGTGTTAAGAGAATCGTTTTGTTGTTACCCTGCAAATTCTGGGACTTTTCAGGAGCAAATCCTTTTATGCCTTTGTTCAGCCTTTCAGTGATGAAAATGCAATAGATACCAGTAAGACTGGGTAAGGACTGCATTACATCTCCAGTTTCTTCCCTTGTGTCTATTTGTTTTGCTGTCATTTGTCTGCACTCTGTGGAGTGCTAAGCAACCTCAGTTCCTGTAGATTTAACACTTTACAAGATTCTTTTCCCTCCTTCCAGCCTGACCTCGTGATCATCCAGAAGAAGGGAAAATGGCACCAGAATAAAATAGTAAATGCAAAGTACTTGTATTGTAATAGGATAGCCAATAGTACTGTTTATTTTAGCAAGGCTAAGAATCTGTAGAGTTCTTATTATAATTATTTATGTCATTTCTCCTGTTAGATGTTTAGAGAGCTGACATGCTGTGTTAGTGCTGGGTACTAATGATAACTCTGCTCTGGTTCCTTGGGACCTGGGAAATCATTCGGAGGCTAATTGGTAAGTGGGTATGGTGATGCTACAGTCTGCTAATCCGAAAAGTCACTGCAGGCTCTGCATTTGCAGATCCAAGATGGCAATGTGCATTTTTGTTTTTTCCAGAGAGGATGACTAGCAATGCAATTTGCTCTTTTAACACTCATTACTAATCCAGAATGATTATCCCATAGGAAAGAGGGTTTCTTTCCACTTCCCCTGCTTCCCTTTCCTTCCTTTACACCAGCAAATGTTTGTCCTTCAAGCAACTGGACCATATGAACTCCTTAAGTGACTCACAAATGCTTTTAAGGTCATGGGACTTTTTGCTTGACAGGAGCAAAATGCTGGACGGCAACAGCGAGGTGAGTCAAGTATTGAATGGCAAGTACATGTTTTCATGCCACTCCCTGGCATCTTCAGGCTGTGCTAAAGCCTCTTTACTATGCCTGTAGGAAGAGACCTACTGCCTTGGACAGTCTGGCAGTCTGCATTGTGCTACCATTCCTAGGGCCTGATCCCACAAGTTGTGTTCCCCATCCCTTTTACTGGTCCCAGGTGACTGAAGCTGGCAGAGATGCTCAGCACCTTGCAGCCTAGGACTCCTAATGAACAGCTGGTTGCTTTTTGTTGGTGAGGAATCCACACCTACAATATGGACCCATGAAGCTGAAAGGGAAAGAAACTTTAAGAACCAATATAATTAAACAGTGGCCTCCATTACAGAAAGTCTGGGTGTTGGACGTAATTTGCTGTAACACTTAAAAAACCTGTAAAACTCTAGGGGATTTGAGTTTTGGCAATTACCATGACTTAACTTCTTCCACACTGAACATCAATGCTTGTTTTGTTACAGTGGGCATCCCAAATGCTTGTCTGTATCTTCCCAGTGTTCAGATCCATCCAGTCAGAGCTGAAGAAAAGTACCATGGCATCCTGAAAGTAAGCAAGGAAAAAGGCATATGTGCTTAATTCTGTTTCCCTTCATCAGCAAGTGGATTATGAAAGCCTCATCTTTACCAAAGAGAGAGTTGTTTGTATGGATAAGAGGCTGTAGAGGGCAGGGTGAAATATTTGGCAGGAAAAGACACAGATGTGACAAGAGATGAAGGCTTGCAAGATCCATTCAGTTTTTCTAGAACTGTGCCTACTTACTGCTGGAGAGGCTGTCAAGAGGCACTTGCCTGTTGTAGCACAGGATTTTGGAGGATCTGCCTTCTGGAAGGTGTGAAATTTGGGATGTTTTCACAGCAGCAACCAGCAGATGTGTTGTGTGACATCAGCTCTGGAAGTAAAGGCTGATAAAGTGCCTGTAGAAGCTAGAAATGGACATGACAGCTGGAACTGCTAGGGACTTAGGTTTGATTATAAAAGAAATTGAATTCACATGCTGCGTGTATATCATTGAGGATCTGTGTGGATTTTGTTTCCTTGGGAGGTAGTTTGAGAGCCAGGCCTCGTAACTGAGACATCTGTAAGCAGCACATAAATCCGTAGGATTTATCTGGAGAACTGCAGGCTGACTGTCCCTGTAGCCTATATCTTGATCTCTGCTTTTCTTTTTTATTATTTGAATAACTTCAACCTGTGATTCATTTCATGGAGGAATTCCTCACCTCCTACTGATTTGGGGTATTTTGTCCCAACTCCAGACAAGATGTTGGCGAATGCTGACATTTTTGTTTTCAACCCAAAACAATGATGAAACTGAGAACAGGGCTGTCAGCTGAGGACATCTGTATCCCCAACAGCTGTGGTCAATGAGCCAAGCTTGTGCAAGCGCAGTGGTTAATCAGCTGGGGGGAATCTGCACATCTTATTTACCTGAGTCAGCTACCTAAAGGATTTGCTAAGAGCTAAAAGTTTGCCTGAATCATTGGGCTGC
Organism: Ifrita kowaldi; assembly: GCA_013398055.1. Lineage (NCBI taxonomy): Eukaryota > Metazoa > Chordata > Aves > Passeriformes > Cinclosomatidae > Ifrita > Ifrita kowaldi. Next base: position 183,925 of record VZRS01006364.1, on the reverse strand, counting down.
TGGGTGCAGTAAGCATCTGTTCACATCCTGCCTGCTGTAATTAAAAAGACAGGGATGTGCTAGTTAAAAAAAAAGAGGAGATGGCAGTGCATGGCTGGACTGAGGGTGATTTTTTTTCCAATGTTGTTAGTGTTGTCGCTTGTTAGTCCTAGTGTCAAGGCCATTAGCTGTGACTGTCCATGATGGATAGAGCCATGTTTGGGGGATTTTTAGCTCTCAACACTTCTTCAGTTCTTAGTGAACAGAGGACTAATAAAGTGATGGATAATAGTTCTGTCAGCAGTGCAGGAACAGGGCTATCCAAAGTGAACCGTGGAGGGTAACAACCATCCCCCAGGAGGGTCTGCTCTGAACTGAGAACCATCAGCTTGGGGCACAGGTGAATGAAGTTCAAAATACAGCAGTTTGTAGACTTCAGGTGTCTTTAGGTTGATCAGTCATGTCATGCTGCCTAAGTGCCTTACTTGCAAACTAATAATGATGGAATATCTCCAGTCTCAAGGAGAGGACTTCTGAGCTGCCTGGGTATTGCAGGCCTCTTCTCTGAGTGTAGGTTTAACATGCAGTTATCTGTGTGTTAATGAAAGTTTCTGCCACTGATAAACTCAGCAGATGGACTCTTCATTTGTTGGGGGAAAAGCAGTTAAATCAGACACATTGTATGTTGTCTTATTTGAAAACTTTAAAAAGACACTTAACTCATAAACTTAAAACTGATGGATAGCTCTGAGTTCCCATAGAAAGCAAATATCTTTCCTGAAATATAAATAGCATGGTGAGTCTTCCAGAGTGTGGTTCCATCTGTTTTTGTCTCCTTTCTAACAGGAAACGTTCATGAAGTCAGATTCTCAGTGTTGGTAAAACGCTAAGTTAATAAGAAGATAGTGTTTTTGTAGCTTTGATAGCCTAAGGATATGAGGCAGATAAAGTTTTATTAGGTCCACTGATCCAGCTAGAACAAAATAGATCCTGTAGAAGGTCTAAAGCTTTTCTGGGTTTCCCCGACTGTCATTTGGCCTTATGTAAGCCTTTAAATCTCCCTACTCTGAGCTATTCAGAATAACCACTGTCAGCATTGAATAAAACCTTTAACCAGCTTCAAAACTTTTTAAAATCCACTTGGGAATAGTCTTATGATACTTTTAATTGCTGCTTTCCTACTGAGATATGAAAAATCATAATGAATCAGGGCTTGTGGTTTTGTGCTGCCTTGCCAATGCTTTGCTGCAGCTGCATGTGGAGCAGGCCTGACAAACACCCAGACACTGTGACAGCCCCAGACTGGGGCCTGATCCAGTTGTTCTCAGTAGAGAAATCCATCCACGGGCTGCAGTGCCTTTTGGATGAGGGCAATTTGCTTTCTTTTGAACTGACTCCAGAGCACGTGTGGGGAGTTAACTCAGACTAGGGGATGACACATGACCTAATCCGGTTTCCATGTGGGTCTCCTGAGAGAGGTGGCTCTTACGTGGAAATGATCTGCAGATTTCACTTTGTCTCAGCATGGCTATAACCTATCTGTCTGTGTCTTAGGTGAAGAAATAGCCTGAACTGTGAGCACACACAGCTGGCAGATAACTGGGCCTGTGTGTATGTGAGTGTCTGAAACTGAACTTTTGAACTCTGAAGCAGCAGCCTGCAGTTGGTATTGCTCAGTTGTAAATTCTGATAGTGTGGACTAAAATGTAGTGGCACATCCCAAATCCTCCAATTAACAATCCAAACCCTACAATTAATAAGCAGGCCCAAGAAAGAACCAACAACGAGGAGGCTGATGAAATGTGCTTCTGCCTTAGGCTATGTCCTGGTTTAGACTGGAAGGAACATAGGCTTGGGTGCTGGAAAGAAGAGGAGGCCAGAAAGGTGGCTTCCCAAAAAGAAGAAGTGGTCTTGAAAAGAAGATTACATGAAAAAACAGTAGCGGAGATTCTGGCTGGAGTGCAGATTCTGGACATGAGGGTGGATCCTGGAAATCAGTGAGCTGCATGGAGACAAATGCTTGGGGATGTGCAGGGACCCTGGCCAGTCGAGCTTGAGGCTGGCGGCTGCAAACAGCTGCATAGCAAGAACTGAAAGAACTTTCTGCCTACCTTGCTCAGGCTAGCAATGATCTTCCTTTGAGGAGGGGCAGTCAGCTCTTAGTGAACCTATAAAGCTTGGAGGAGAGCAAGGGAATGCATGTGAGATAATCGGGCTGGGTAAAAGCTCTTCAGTGAACCCCAGCACCCACTGCTTGTTCTTGTTTACTCTGTTCTGCCAAGGACAGTCTGCTACACTCCATGTGTAGTGGGGAAGAAGTGGTGCCCTCATGGAATGAGGACAGGCACCATTCAGGTTTGGCATTTATTCTTGCCACTGTGATTTTTTTAAGAAATAAACACATGCAGTTAATTTTAATGTCTGGGACACGTGATTGACAGCTCAAAGGGAACAGCCTCTCTATTTCAAATAGTTACAACTGTAATTGGGAAAAGCTAGCAAATTTGTTGAATTAACTTTCTGGTAGGATAGTTAACAAGGTGTTAATTGGCATACGTGGTGTTCTTTGCAATGAAAAACTCTTTTCTCAGAATAAGAGGGACAGAACCCTCAACGTTTTTGGACACACATTCAGTATGACTCATCTGGGAGGAATTTAAAGTGGGAAGCTGGAGAAGAGAGAAAGCAAGAGAATGTGTTGAGGTAGGTTCTTCAAATTCTTTCAGTTTTTAGGGTAGGACTCTGATTTGCAAAATGTCGAGGATCTTTAGAAATGCTAGGATGTACCCTAATGTATGGGGAGGAAAACCCCAACTCTTCCTGTACATAGACAGTTTTCTTAGCAACCTGGAATTCTTTTACATCACTCCACAACACTTAAATACCATTTATCTGTATCTAAGCATGCCACTAAGGCTGCAGCCAGAGCCCAGCTCAGCTGTATTGGATCTGATCAGAAGACCAGGATTCATTAAGCTGCTTAGGTCAGTGGGAGCACTGGGAACCAGGGAATAACACTGGCAGTTTACTGCTCCCTCAGCTTCAGCCTGGTTTGACCTGTCCTTGCCTCTGTGATACAACAGAATATTTCTTGCAGGTGGCAGCTTTTGCTGGACTCACCTTTTTCAAGCAATTCTTCATCCATGGCTGTGTATTTTGGACAGTGGGTGAGTATTAAGGGCTGATATTGAGTGTTGGAATAAAGTTATCAAACACAGCTTTGAGAGCTGCTAATTAGAGTCTAGATGCAGATGAAAACCTCTCTTGGATCCTGTGCAAGGTTGGATACCGAAGCGTAACTTGCTGCTGGCAACCATCCCTCAGGCTTTGGCCATTGTTGAAGGTCACAGTGAAACTGGTTTGCTCTTGCAGAAGATTAATATTGCTTAAAAATGGCTTGCAGCACATTCATCAGAAGATTTCAAAATCTTTACAGCAGTGGGCTTGCCACATGTTTTCCCCTCTCCACTAAAAAAGGGGGCAGAGATGAAGTTCACTGGATTGCCCACATTTCTGCAGTCAGCCAGTTGGAAAACCAGCAAGGTAATCAAAGAATCTTAGATTTTAATGGGGTATTTGCTTCACTTACAATTTAAGAAATGCAAGCCATTTTTATAGGTTGTTTTTCAACATCAGCCTTTTGATGGGATGTTCTTCAAACATCTCCCTTAGACCTCAGTGGTAAAAACTTCATTCCTTGTGCACAAGAAGATATGGTAGACGTCTCTTTTTTTGTTTCTTTCCTGTTATCTTGATCTTTGACTTTCTAGATAAAAGGATTAAAGAAGCATTAATCCATCTGGTTTTCAAAGGAATATTTCATTTGATGCCTCTCTCCAAACTGATAGTGAAAAATGACAATGAAAAGAAAAATAGAAAAATCTCCAAAATGGGCGAGCAGTTGGATGAAGAAAGTGCACAAAATGTGGCACTTGAAAGAGAAACATCCAGCTGGAGTTTGTTGGGGGACTACATCAATGATTAGTTTATTTCTGATCTTGTTTTATCACTTTCATTAGCAACCTTGGCATAAAAAATAGACTGTGCTAATGAAATTTCCTGATGACATTCCACAGGGAGACAAGTCAGAGCTCCAGCCCATCTTAGTGGTGTAATTTAAAGCTCACCTGCCCTTTCTGAATACATACTTCTATCTGTGCTTTTTAAAATTTCAGTGGGAAAAAACCACTCCTTTTGTACCTCTGTTTTTTCTTTCACTGGACATATCAAAAGGTTTAGTTTGGCCCAACTACCTGAAAAATTTATAATTTTTAAGGTGTCTGTCAAGTTGGAATTCATTAATTTCTCCTGCCAAAACTCAAATGAATAATGTAACTTGATGCAAGAGCTTCAAGTGAGGGTTACAGATAATTATTCATTCTCAAGGCTTTGGCTATGAATCATTTCTACTGTGCAGTCTATCTGCTTATGTAGCACCACCAGCTTCATATTTCTTTGTTTCTAATGTAAATAATTTTCAATGATATAAAATGTGAGAGGGAACATGTTTGTCTTGAACACAGGTAGCTATGACCAAAAGACATGAAAGCCTTTAAAACAAGAATTATAGGGGCATCTAAGTGGCAATTAGAATCCTTTAAAAATTCATTCAGATTTAGTGAAACGTTGCTGGCAGTCATTCATAAAAGTAATTGCCCTGTGCACATGAAAAATTTAAATGTGGTAATTTAGTAATGAATCTGAGCTGTCAGAAGGCATTTTATGGGTAATCAGACATTCCTGAAGGCATAGCAGTGACTGAAGAAAATTGAAAAATAACTTTGTGGAGGCAAGATTATCTGAAATAAGTGTTTTTTCTGGAAGCAAACAAAGGACTCTATGATTTTTAGAAATGTAGTACACTGTAAGTCGATAAGGGCAACCACTGGAAGAAAATAAAGAATCAATTGTGTAGTTACATTGGTTCAGATTAGTCATTTTAAGTAGCAGTCTTTGAGAAGTGGATACTTCTGGATTCCCAGATACTCCCCATGCAGATGCATTATCCAGCCCCCAGGAAGGGGAAGCAGGAACTCTCCATTACAGCTTGCAAATCACTTTGTCAATTTTGAAAGAGAAAGCTCAGTTCTCTTTTCATTTTACTTGGCTGAAACTGCTGACTGTACCGCGTTTAAATTTTGTTTCCTCTAGAATGACGGAGGGTATAGCTGGCTGTGTGTTGTTGCAGGGCACATTGGGGACGTTTTGGAAGTTTAGTTGGAGCTACTGATGCATAAGGAATGCAAACCTGTGCCTTTGGATGCGGCAGCAGTTCACTCCCACTCCGTGCAGGTGTTAATGGCCTGAAAGTGGACAAGAGCACCTTTAAATCTCTTACACCCCGTGTCCCTAAATCACTCTGGGTAGAAGATCTCATGATGTTTGTCTCAGTTGTGTTACTGCCGTTGCTTTTGATCTTGTCAAGGTATTTCTAGGGGATTTTGAGGTTGTAAGACTGGGAAGAAAACTTTTCCAAAGATCAGATCCAGTTGGGATTGCTGCGCTGTTCAAATACCCCTTTGCCAGAACTGATTTGCCAACTGATCAAAAAGAGCCACTCTTGTATTCTAATTCATAGAGTGATTGTTTAAAAATGCTGGTCTCAGATGCTGTTCCAAGTATTGAAATAAGTACCGTTAGATGTCAATTTTACTTTATGTTGTTTATGCATCTGGTGTTCCTTTTCCCGATTTCTGCTGTTTACTGACTTTATTGAATGCTAAAAGGGGTCAGCTCAACTCATATTTCTGGTCTGCTTTAATTTATGATTTAATGAAAGGAAGTTTTCAGAGAAAACAGGGATTTTGGCTTTTTTGTGGAACGGAAAATAAAACACATTTCTGTTGATGTATGGACTTTTTTAATCACAACCTGTTTGTGCCCTCTTTATTTGCTACATAGGTTAAATATGGGCTTAGATCAACATGACAGTTTCTTTTTAGTGCTGTGAGAATGAATGTAAAATCATTTGGAAAATTTCTACCATAAAAAATCATTAGACATAATTAGCAAAATAATATCTCTCATGAGAAATGATAAGATGAAGTATATAATTTGGCATAAGTAGCTCACTCCGGTGTTAAAGTTTTTCAATATTGTCTCCTTTTCCCATAGATCATTCAGAAGACTGATCACTACTTGGAAGGAGCTGTGATATCCAGTCTGTGTTCTTATTCTGTGCTCTGGAATGGGGCCCTGCTCTCTCATCCTGGCTCTCTGGTAAGTGTCCCCACCCCAGGCAAGAAAATGAGGATACTGCTGAGACAAAGCACCTTGAAGATAATTCCCTTTCATCTACAGCTGCAGTGTTTGGCCGTTCTAAGGTTTGCAGAGCTATAAAACATTTGATAATCCCAAGGGTGGGGGAGAAACTGAAGGGCATCCCTTGAGTTTGATGAAGCACTGAGGAGAAAGAACAGTGAAACAAAGATTATTTACAGAGGATGCTTGCCAAATCAAAGCCCAAGCTTTAATTACATCTGTATACACTGTAGCCATGTTTAATAAAGACTTAAATGAAGTATTATTTAACTATTTGACTTGTTAGCATTTTGCCTTTTTTGTGCAAAACCTGGCACATGTTGATGTGATCAGCTATGAGTAAGAGGATGGGTTGAGGCTGAAAATCACTCAAGGACATGTTCTCATTTAACATAGCCTTTTTAAATCTGTTGTGGTTCTGTCTGCTTGTGAGGCATTCACTGATGGTCACAGACTGGTTTGTGTCCTATGACTGCCACGGTCAGACAGGAAGACTCAGTATCTAAAGGGAGTAGGGAGTGGGCAGAAGGTCTTTGGGGTGTATGGGAATTGAGGGGTTGCTCTTGGTGTATTTGTTGTGCTTGGAGTTTTATTTCTGTCCATTTAGGCACAATGACCCACACCAGCACTTTACCAATCCAGTTGGTAAGACTACTCATAAGTAGTCTTGTCACTTCAACAGAGGCTCCGAAGAAGTCCTGCTGGGCTTGAATTCCTGTTTCTTTTAGATAGTCTTTATCTAGGTCAGGGTTGAAGTTCTTGCTCAGAGCACTGCACTTCCCTGTCATTGCTGTTGGATTGCACAAACAGATTTTTCAGTTTCTAGCCCTCAAATGCTGCAAAACAGTGGTGCCCTTTAGGATTTCTCTAAGGTCTGGCAGGAGCCTCTGGTCCTGCTTTCAGTCCACGTACAGGAAGTTTAATAGGCAACTTCTTGCTACAGACTTGGGCCTTTCATCTTTTCACTGCATTCAATAGGTTTCTCTTTGACGTCGCATCTCATCTCCACCCTGTTACTCATTTTGGTCATTCCAAATCCAGTGCCAGTTGGTGCATTGCTGTGCTGAGAATGACTTGTGGCTCCCTGGATGGCAGCACTCACGTCTGTGCTTGTGGAACAAACAGCTGGTGCAGGTGTTGAGGTGAGGAGGATGGGATGACAGCCATCTGTTGTTGTCCTCCCTTGGACACTGGTGGCTAAATAGGGAGCAAAGGGAGTCATAGAGCCCTGAAATCATAGAACTCTCCCCAACAGCGAGTCCAGTCAATGTCTGAAGTTGAATGGTTTGCAAATTCCCTTTCTCTTCTATGTTGACTGATTGCAGCACGTTCTTTTAGAGCAGAAGGATGCATTTTCCGTCCCATGCCTGTTTGCTCTTCAATCACTGTCAACAGGAAAATTGGCAGGGCATTGACAAGGATGCTGCTTTCCTAAAGCTCACCAAGGTCTGTGTCCTTATTTTTGGCAGCAAATAGTCAATGCAGTTTTCAAACTCAGTTAGGAATTACAACTTTATTCTACAATGAGGGCCAAAAAAATGCTGTTCAAAATTGGAGCTGGTTTGTGTTTCTTTCCTCAGAGCTCTGGGTTGGGCTTTTTTTCCTCCATTGGCACATTTGTTTGTGTTGCACAGGGAGCTGGCTATGTTGTGAAGCTAAATCTTCCCTACCAAGCAGCAGCTCTGGCTCAGCTTTGGTGGTTATTTAAAATCTCAGAAGAGAATCATCAGCTGCTCCACTTGTACATTCAAACACACAAGGTGATATGCTAATTGGGCTTTCATTAGTGCCTGGCTGACGTCACCAACAGAGTAGAAAGGGGCTAAGCAGATGAAGTACTTTTCCACTCTTGAGCTGGTACTGATGCAGCTATGTACTACAGCTTCTTCTTCCTTTTTTTTTTTTTTTTTAATTGGATAGTTCTAATTTTCTGTGTGACTGCATCTGTGCACTGTAGCATTCAAATATTGCCCTGGTGTATTACACTCGGAGCTGAGCTTTTTATGAAAAAGGGAACAGAGGCTGTGAAATTCCTTTTTTTTTCTTCAGTGTTATTACTGTCTGGGGTAGATTCAATTAGGTTAGACAAGTAAAATTTCATGATTTGACTCATCACTGCTGTTCACATATGAGTTCATATCTGCATAGTTAGGCAGTTTGTCTCCTCTGAGAAACACAGATACCGTGGATAATAAACAGCTGCATGTCATTTATTGAGCAAGTGAGAGGCACAGCCCTGCTTTTCCAGGAGGGTGTCCACCGTGTGAGCTCAAGCAGAAATTGTAGCTGAATTTAAACAGAATCTGTTCTTTTCAGTGCTGCCAATAGAAACCTTTGCAAACTGAGAAGCTTTTACATAGCAAGCAGCTTCAGCAATAGAGTACGTGATGGATCTATGTTCACATTATGGGGTATAGTGATGCATCAGAAGGGCTGTGTTCCTATTTTCACCTCCAGGGGTGAAATACTTTGTCTCTTTGTGCCTCAGCTACCCCATCACCTGTACAATAAGGACGGTATCTCCCTTTATAAAATGACAAGTCTATGACAAGTCTAAGATGAGCTAAGTCTGCATCTTCAGGAATTAAAGAATTGCATTTTGGTCAGGATAACTACTAAATGTAGCTTCAGAAGGAGTAGATTTGCTTGATAGGAAACCATTTTTACTCAGCTCTAAATGGAATAAGTTGATGTTATTAAATGTAATTAAATACAGTTGCTATTGAAAGTGGATGGTTTTGAGTTGGAGAAATATTTTTGTCTTGTAGTAAATTAACTCAAATGTAATAAAAAAGATAAGGGCAGAAGGGAGCTCTGATGTTGGAAAGGCCATAGCAATACCATTAGGATTGTTTCTTTTTTAAACCAGAAATCAAGAGTGCAGAACTATTTATTGCTTTAACTTCAGCAAAAAAATAGTGACAGCAGGGATCTTATTAAACTGGGACACATATTTCAGTGACTAGAAACCTATTGTAATCACAATTACAGAGATATGATCTTAGGCTTTGGTCCATATGTCTGTCTTAAAGAGGGTTATTAATGCTATTGGTTTGCATCCAGCTTACAGACAAAGACACTTAACTAAATATTTTCTTTTTGCTCCTGTCATTAGCTGGGGTGCATAGACAAAGTGGCCGGGGCTGTCTTGCTCCTTAGTTCAATTATTAGACCTCTATTGTTTCTCGAGTATAAAAAAATCTGAACAACAGAGGATGAAGAATTATTCCAAAGCCTGTCAGTGGGATGAACAAATGAAATCCATCATGAATTTAGACACAGCCATCTATTATAACCTCCTGCCTTTCACTGGGCCTTTTTCCTATGTAAATTCTATATTTTTTTAAAACGTGTGGGCAAGGACAAATTCAAGCAGTTGCTGAATTCTTTGTCATGAGCTTCTATTGTAGATCATTTACTTCTCATCCATCTCGCTGGGGAAGAGCTAGGTAAGGCCTTTATTCAGGAAACATGCACAGTGGGAGGGCAATTTATAACTCCTTCCACTCTTCCACGCAGAACCACATCCCTGGGTAATGAGTGCAGGAAGCAAGCCCAGTGGCTCTGCCGTGGTTGTGCTCAGTAGTTACAGCAGACAGTTCTCTTGCAGGTGTTGTGTTTGCTCCATTTCTGCCCAGGAGCTGTTCATGAATTGCTTCATGATTGCTGTCACCAGGGTACTGGGGGTCTCAGGAGAGGTGACTGTTCCTCGGGACTGTAGTTTCAGTTCTCTGGGACCTGTGAAGGTAAACAGAGGTCTGCAGCTGAAATATGAATAGAAGGAGATACACAGGAAATAACTCCAGCCAGCGGTGATGTGTTTTAATCTTTATAAATGGAGTTCTTCCCAGGAGAAGCAAAAATTACTGTTAATGAAGACGGTCTTCCTTAATAATCTCTTCTTCTCATAAAAACACTATTAAAAAGGAATGGCTGTTTGTGAGCCAGAAGCGGCTTGTTCCCCCACCAGATGGAGCCAAGAAATTCTCTCCAGGCTGGCCGGGAGGCAGAGAGTGCTCCAAGATTTCCTACCCTTGTGTGCTGCAGCGTGGTTAATGCCAGGGTTATTGCCCAGGGTGTGACCCTCCTTGCTCGGGGCGAGGGCGGCCAGGCTGGGCTCTCCCGGGAGCTGCTGCAGGGACACACAGGCGCTGCTGTGCTTTAGTCCATCCGTGTTTCCATGTCAGCTTATGCTGGTGTTTTCCTCACAATGCTGGTATTAGCTGTACAATTTGCTGAGGGGGTAGGCATGGGAGATTCACTTAGTACAGCAAAGGGGAGGTGCTGTGTCAAGGGTGTTGGTGACGCTGAGCTTTGCAGGAAGGCCCTTTGAAACTTTCAAAAGTACCTTTAAAACTATGTTTCAAAGGAAGTTTATGAGACCCTGGTGGTCCTTTGAGGTGTGCCACGTCTCCTGTGAGGTGGCAGCAAACCTCACTGCTTATCTTGTTGATGGGAGCTAAAGGCCATCCCCTTCCCCCACCAAAGACAAGCATCACCTTTTTCTTTCTCAAATGAATGGACTACTAATGGTTTATACCCAAGGATTAGTAACCGTGGCCACCCTTGTGTCCTCTTCTGGCTAAGTGCTCCTGAAAGCTGACACTCAGGTGTGAAGGCACGTCAGGAGGGGTTCATTTAAAATAAGATTAAATAATTGTGGGGAAGGAGGGCAACGGCAATTACACGAAGCAGCCAATTATTTAACTTCTTTAGCTCTTTTCTCCCTTAAAATTTACTGGCCGTTTACCTAGTTTGTCTCAAGAATTTTATTTTTACTTTCGGTCACTGATTTTGTGATTATTGGTTACATCAGATGGTGATTACAATGAAGCTTTTAAAGCTTTTGGGTCTCACATTTTAAGGGTTAAAATGGAGTGGAAAGAAAGGTTTAACTGAAAAAACAGTTGTTCTTCTAATTAAAATTGCTTGTCAACATATTTTTGACAAATCTGCCCATTAGAGAAAAAACAATGTAAATGGCTTACATAAACATAGCAAGGAAACATAACAAGGAAAGAAGCAGCTTATGTACTGTTTTATGGGAAATTTCATTCAGTGTATCTGGAATGGAATAATAGGAGGACTTAATTCACCTATGCTTGAGGTAAATTAAAGCAGTTGAATTAGGTTCTGTCTCCTAAAAATCCTACTTTGGACTCCTGGAGTAGATGGCTTGTTTAGAGATTTTGTTCTAGAAGCATTTTTTTTTCCTTCTCTCAATAAAGATATTTGCCCCTAGCAGGATGACCTGAGCATTTTTAAGTGCAATCAGAAAGATGGCTTAACTAGCCACAGCAGAGACTGAGTGGGATAAACCACATGGCTGAATGACACCAGGTGGAGGTGCAGGTGGAGGGTTAGGGAGCCCGTGGGGTTGTTCTCACAGCCACAGTGTGGTGGGAGCTGGGCCAGCAGGAAGTTTCAGGGTAAACAAGAAAGGTCATGTTGTGTTCTCTAGAGCTGCCTGGCAAATCAGCACAAAGCTTCTGTCTGAGCAACAAGCTGACATCAGGGACAACCAGTCAATGCTTTTGAGGTTTTTGTTTTCCTCCTTGGATTTCATTTTAAAAAATATTCTTAGCAATGATCAGGCAGGTGCTACAGCCAGCCTTGGTGGGAATGGGTAACAGCTCAGGTTAAAATAGGGGAATAAACTGGGGAAGTTAGAGCTGAAAGGAGAATAGCTGACTCAGTTAAAAAGCCATCAAGGGTTACTTCTTAGTGCTGGTGAAGGATGAATGAGGTTCCAGAGAGGGTCAGCATTTGAAACAGCTTTGAAAATGGAAGCAGTGGGGTGGGGGGACAAGCAGACATCTTCGGTTTTTAGGAGAACAATGGGATGAAAAGTTTAAACCAAACCACCTTGAATATGATGAGGTGTAAATATAGCCAAATGTGTCAAACCAGGACACCAAGCTCAATTTCCTTCCACATCAGCACAGCAGACGGTGTCAATAAGGAAATGGCAACTTGTATTTTCTCTCCAGGAGAGCTTCTTGATACTATTTAGAATGGCCTTCTCCTAAGCAAAGTAAAGACACACAAAATGAGAGTAGTCTTGTGGGAAGAGGCTCAAAGAGCAGCTATCTGTGAGTTTCTGTGAAATGGGGAGGATGCAGCGTGTGCGATTCCTTGGGAGGGTGTAGTGGGTCTGGTGCCTGTCAGTTCATAGAGCAGTAATTTGTCTGAGGAACTAGAAAATGTGTGCTGCATTTCTAGGCCACGCACAGCTGGAAAGGCTGCAAGCACTTGGATGAAAGGATTAACATTCAAAAGAATCCTGACAATTAGAAGAATTCATTTGAATTAAGTGGGATTCAGTTCAAGGACAGGCACAGCGTCCTGTGACAAGGTATAAATTATGTGTGAGATGAGCAGGTGAATGGAGAGCTAGCTGGGAGTCTCTCAAGGAAGGACATGGGATTATGGTGAATGACAAACTGAACAGCAGCTGAGGACATCACAGTGGTGCAAGGTGACATAAACAAGACCATAGCCTGCAAACCACCAGGAACAACCTTGCTGCTGTGATTGGCACTGGTACAGCTGCAGCTGGAGCATTTTGTCTCAATCCAGACCCCACGTGGAGGTGTGGAGTGAGTGGAGATCAGAGATCTGGAGAACACAGGCAGGGAGGAAATGCTGGAAGAATTAATATGTTTAATCTAGAGATAAAGTAGCTGCAGAGCTGTGAGAGTTCATAAAATAAAATGGCTGCCTCAGAGAAGTGTGTGGCCCACAGCACAAGAAGTGGTGGGCTTCAACTCCACCAGAGGAATATTATCCAGGTGGAGGTGCAAAGCTTTCCATGGAAAAGCTTTCTATCAGCAGGACTGCATAAACTACTGACAAAGAGGTTTTTAAGGACACGGTAAATAAATTTCTGAGAAAAAAATTATGGGTGCTATCACTATTGGAATGGGGCAGAGAATGAGTAAGACTGCCCTTGATGCTTTTCCTAAATTTGTTTTCTTTAGGTGTCTCATGAAAGAGCCACAGGCACCTGTCTGGGCACCACAGGTACATGAAAATACCCAGTTCTTGTGTTTTGTTGTGATCAAAAAAGCAGTAGCAACCAGAAAAGGGGAAGCTCCTGCTGTCCCTAAGCTAGTGGGAGACATTCAGCCCTCCTGTGAAACTTATTGTAGTGAAGGGGTGGCAAGAAAAACAAGAGAATGAGATTTTTCTCCTGCTGATAGTTGGCCTATGCAAGCACCAAGTGATTCTGCTAGTCTTTCGGTGCTCTAGTTGTGGTTTTTGTTTTATTAAAAGAGGATCTTAAATCCAGGTGCTGCTTTGCAGGGTCAGCTCCAAAGTTCTGCAGGGCACTGTGCATGGCATGTGACAAAGCAAGCCAAAACCAAATGTCCAACATGTAAGTTGTGATATTTCAAGTCAAAACATGCTCCTGTGCTGGATTTCTAGATGTTGGAAAGGTAGGATCTTCTGCTTGAAATCACAGAAAATCCCAAATAGACCTAAATTTGGTATTATTTTTTGAAAATACAGAGTATTCAGTAGTTATGCAATAGAGATCACCTTGATTGTAATTACATGAATCAAAATTAGACTAATCAAATAGTTCCCTATGATCCTTGTAGGAAAGATGGTAACAATCACAAAGCTCTAACAAATGTAAATAGTAATTTAACTGATTATAATGACATATTCCAGTGTGACTATACCTTTTTACAGATGTTACATTATACTTTGTTTCTGTGTTGAGGGAGTTTAATCAGCTCTGAGAGAGCAGTTGAGAGTGCCAGCCCTGTGTGTTGCTGGACTCTACCAGTAGTTTGGTATCCTGTGTGCTTTGGAAAGTAATCTGTCTTTCTTTCTTTCTTTCTTT